>CM076672.1:212158747-212563747 GCA_038501925.1 Xenopus petersii | reverse complement strand
TTTGGCGGTGTAGGGTAATGCCAAAAGGGACATTCTACCTCCCACACTGTCTAAGAATAATATGGGACCTGTTATCCAGAATGCTTGAGACCTGTTTTCCGTGATAACAGATCTTTCCACAATTCGGCCATGCTCTGCCAGATCCACTTCTTTGGCAAGGTCACAAAAGGTAATTTTACTAGAAAATTATGTAAACATTAAATAATCCCAATAGGCTGGTTTTGCTTCCAATAAGGATTCATTATATCTTAGTTGTGATCAAGTACAAGCTACTGTTTTATTATTACAGAGAAAAAGGAAATCATTTTTAAAAATTTGGATAAAATTCTATGGGAGACAGCCTTTCCATAATTCAAAGCTTTCTGGATAACTCCATAATTATGCCACACCACTCAAGGCCTCCAACTGGCTCAAGTCGACAACTCTAGTCCACAGCTTCTATTGGCTGAATACAACCCAGTTCAGGAGCTCTTATTGAATAATGCTTCTTCCAGTAGGAATTCCTGAACTTGCACACTTTATAACTTAGGAACTCCTGGCTGAAGATTTCACATTTCAGGAGCTTCTATTGGCTGAGCACTTCACAGTTCTATTGGCTAAATACTCCAAAGCTCAGCAGCTTCTATTGGCTCCACATCTTTGGAGTCTTGGCTGAACATTCAACCACCTAAGAGACTTGGCATCTTACAGATTTAGACCAAATGCCATTGAAATTTAAACTGCACATTGTATGCATATAAATTGGACAAATAAACAGGTAGGGGGGCATGAGGGATAATAGGCAAGCTTTGTAACATGGAAAAATTGTGATAACCTGTCTGTGCAGGAATTCAACATGAAACCAAATTCACTGACTTAGCCTCTTTTCCCTTCTCACAAAGTATTGTGTAAATAAAATACATTTAGACTAAGGAATAGATTTGGAGGGAAAAAAAACACTATCCTTTATGGCTCATGGCATACTGACTGTTTTGACCGCAACAGTGCCCTCTTTGATAACCCACATAGTCAAAATGTGATTCCCCTGGCTGTCATTCATTGCTCTTCATAAGAATCATCAAAACACCAAGGCTACAATACAAAAGTTTGGTTTTTTTTGTTTTTTTTACACCAAAAATGTAAATGTTTCAAAATGATTTCCTTTTTCTCTGTAATAATAAAACAGTAGCTTGTACTTGATCCAAACTAAGATATAATTAATCCTTATTGGAAGCAAAACCAGCCTATTGGGTTTATTTAATGTTTACATGATTTTCTAGTAGATTTAAGGTATGAAGATCCAAATTAAAGAAAGATACGTTATTTGGAGCCGGCGGGAATGCATTAAGGGGAGACTACTAAGGGCAGATGTGGCTAGTTGGGGAGATTTCACCTCTTCGGGCGACTAATCTCCCCTAAATGCCTTCCTGGCAGCTAGAATGTAAATTGCCAGTGGGATGGCACTTGCAGCACTTCGTTTTCCTGAAGTCTCCTTGTGAAGCAACTTCGGAAAATGAAGCGATCCGAGTGCTATCCCGCCAGCGATTTACATTCTAGCAGGCAGGAAGGGGCGATTAGTAGCCAGAAGAAGAGGAGTTGCTGGGCGACTAATCTCCCCCAGTAACCATGTCTGTTACCACCCTTAACTGCAACAAGCGTTGGGGAGCAACACAAACATGAAAACATTTCCTGGGGTGGGATGCCAAATAAGTGCTGTGATTGGCTATTTGGTAGCTCCTATGTGGACTGGCAGCCTACAGGAGGCTTTATTTGGCAATAGACCTGGTTTTCATGCAACTAAAACTTGCCTCCAAACCAGGAATACAAAAATAAGCTCCTGCTGTGAGGCCACTGAGAGCAACTTTCAAGGGGTTGGTAAGAAACTCATGAGCCACTGGCTGGGGATCACTGTTGTACAATCCTACATTATATTATGGCACAATTTCAGTTCAGAAATCAACAATGAATTCTCTTGAAATCTAAAGACAAGAATGGCAAATGCACTGAAGAACAAATATATCAATGTAATCATAACTAAAAAAATGATCAACATTCAGCGCCTTAACTTTATAAATGTACTGTAGCCTATTTGTCCCATTGAGAGCAGATGTTTTGGTGGCGATATGATGGAGTTTGCCACAAACTAATTTGTGTAAGAGGTAAAAATGGAGATGTTTGATTATCTAATTTGTGGGGATCACAATCACTAACCCTAAACCTCAGGCTGCCGCTCCCTTTCACACCAGCCCAGGGTATATTCCTGCCAGTATGTTCTGCCATGTCCTGAAATGTCCCCCATAATTTATGGTGTCTTTGGACCATCGATTTTACAGCTCTGCACATATGTTTAGTCCCAACAGCCAAATCCCAATACCCCGGCCGCGGTCTAAGATTAGAATTTGTAATTACTGTGGGTGTCTTTACATTTTGATTAGTAATTGACAATTCCCAGGTACACGCAATATGTATCCTGAGACACAATGGGTCTGATTTACAAAAATAAATGCTAAATTGTATCCTTGTAATCTCATAAAAACCAAATCAATATTTAGTTTACTTCGGGTCTACAAAAAACTCCTTAGGCCACAAGCATTCCTGATAATAGGTCCTACACCTGTACTGCCGATTAGAAATTACAAGCAAAGATCTGACTGTTTGCAATGGGCAAATTAGCCCCATTAAGTCCGTTAGACCTGGGCTATTGTCAAATTTTAATGGCAAAATAAATCAGAATTGTTTTTGATTGATCCAAAACAGGAAACCCTTCACTGTTTAAAGGGGAAATTTTGGCTGGAACACACTAGTAGAGAGCAAATTGACATAGTTCATCAATCACATGGTCTGTCCTGATTAAACCTGGAATTCTGCAGAATCCTGAAGTTATCACCACCTGTACCTGGTGAGTAGCTCCAAGTTTCCAACAGTGGGATCTGTCAATAGTTGCAATAGACTTGCACCCAGTTGCAAACAGTGATTCGGGATTTGGAAGAAGGCAGGCTTTTTTTCAGCAGTATTCGGATATGGCCAAATTGAACCATAAAAAAACTCCAAAAAATTGCCTCATGTACAGGTATGGGATCCGTTATCCGGAAAACCATAATCTAGAAAGCTCCGGTTATGGGAAGGCCATTGCCCATAGATTCCATCGTAATCAAATAATTCAAATCTTTAAACATTATTTCCTTTTTCTCTGTAATAATAAAACAGTACCTTATACTTGATCATAATAAGACTTAGGGGTCTATTTGTAATGCTGTGTAAAGAGTGGAGTGAAACATTACCGGTGATGTTGCTCATAGCAACCAATCAGATCTTTGCTTTTTGGTTTCTAACCGTTGAAATCGAATTGCTGATCGCTTGCTCTGGGCAACTTCACTGCAATGCTTTACTCATTTTTTTTCACAGCATGATAAATAAGGCCCTATGGTATAGGGATCCAAAATCTAGAAAGATCTATTATCCGGAAAACCCCAGGTCCCGAGCATTCTGGATAAAATGTCCCATACCTATAGTTTACTTGCACATTGGCCATTTCCGCCCTGTAATTTCCGTTCACATACAGCATTTGGATTCAGTTGGGTATTCAGCAGAATCCGAATATAACCAGAAAAGTTTTTGGAATGAATGAATTCCAAAACATTTCTGATGCTTATTTAGGGGATGTTTTGCTTTTACTTTTCCGATAAAAAAAATGCCTATATGTGTCATAAATAAATAGTTTGACCAATTATTTGTTCATTGTCCCCACACAAAACGGTTTAAAGCTTAAATATTCTGGAAGTTTCAAGGGAATAAATCTAATTGATCCAAATTCTAGACATGGAATGCCCAAGGATGCCAATATATTTGAGCCAATAAAGCCTTGTAATAAAAAATTAACAGAAACTGACAGATTTGGCCTCGAACTATAATAATTTAATCACCACCGCACACCTGACTCCTTTATTAGCATCATTATTTCATGTTATCCTGAAAACCTTTCATTTAAATACTTTTCTTACTCCTGGTTATTCGTCTTCACAAAAGGTGTTTTCCGGCTAGCAATGGGGAATTGTAAAATATCACCAGTCATTAGCAAGAGGTTCATTGTGCCTCTTTGTGCCCAGCCTTTTGGATTACCTACCTAGCTTAAATAATTGGCAATTTTTTTATTATAAATGTCATTAGTCTGGAAAGAGAGTTAACCCTAAATGCTAACATTGCTTGTGTTAGGGGACGGCATATATATATATATATATATATATATATATATATATATATATATATATATATATATATATATATATATTTGCGAAAAAGAGCGACACTCACAGGTTGTTTTCAATGCAGATAAGTTGTGCTTTATTCCACTCAAGTGGAATAAAGCACAACTTATCTGCATTGAAAACAACCTGTGAGTGTCGCTCTTTTTCGCAAATATTTACTCACCTTGGCTGGCACCCAGGACTTCACTGAGTTAACGGAGTGCACCTTTGGATTTCGTATAGATATATATATATATATATATATATATATAGTATCCAACCAGATCGCAACACCTTGATAAAACGTAGCATTTATTGTTGCTATTAAAACATTCAATTGTGCACTTCCATTTTAAGCATTATTTCAACAGGTTTTTTCGTTTATTGAGACTTAAAACGCACTTTTAGAGTTGTATCTAATGTTGCTGATGTATTCATAGATTCAGGTCATGGCTTCGATACTGGTAAATTAGGATTGAGAAATAAAAGTAAATTTGTTCCCCCTACCTCCTATCCTGTAGTTGAAACGTATATACAAAAAGTCAAAACAGATGTTGATACATTCACGAAGACACCCAAACAATTGGGGGGTTATAATATGAGTAGATCAGAAATTGATACATTATCACAATTGTCCTCCATGACACACATAACAATTAAGCCATCTGATAAGGGTGGGGCAATTGTTGTCTTGGATACTATATATTTATATGGATCAGCACCCGATGTACATTGTAAACGAATTTGATTGATTGGTGCATCATAATTGTTGGATACAATATATATATATATATATATATATATATATATATATATATATATATATATATATATATATATATATATATATATATATATATATATATATATTTAAATTTTCCGAAGAACCTGCACTCCCATAAAAAAATATCTGTTTTTATCTCTGTTGCATTCCAACGTTTCGGTCCCTGCTCACACTTACATACAGGGGCTATTACAGTAACATACTATGGTTTGCTTGGTCTTTTAAGTCCCAAAATACACCAATCTGGATGCGCTCAAACCCTATTAGCTGAAAGCCTATTAACAATGTGCAAGCTACACTGCTCTCTATGCTCACCCTATGGCTGAGTGTGTCCGGGTGCACATGCCCCGAATCTGTCACTCACCTCTTCACGTCTGTGGTCTGAGTGCAGCGCCCTGAACCAGCAGCTTGAGGAGACCTCAGAACCGATACACTTCCAAATTGGCACGCGCTCGACGGAACCTCAGATATCGGCGATTATTAAAAATATCTTTATTGTCCGAACAACCCTCCTAAAGCGTTTCATACTCACAAGCCTATGAGTAAGTTTGCGACCACACGAAACACGTTAGGAGGGTTGTTCGTACAATAAAGATTCTTTTAATAATCACCGATGTCTGAGGTTCCGTTGAGTGCGTGCCAGTTTGGAAGTGTATTGGTTGCTTGGTCTTTATTAGCATTTAGCTTTAATAAACCACCTGCCCCAACCCCTCTGGCGTGTGTTGTCTACTGCAGAGCACAGAAATGTAAAAATAAATATGTACAGAAAGTTAAAAATAAATACTATGTTAAGACAAACATCTGTCTAAGTTGCACTTAATAAGTAATTGTATACGTTTCAACTTACATACAAGAACAAACCTACAGACCCTAGCTGTATGTAACCTGGGGACTGCCTGTTTCTTTATATGCAAACAGCAGGAATTCTGGGAATGAAATGCACCGTGTTATAATATTCTCCTTCTTCGTGAAATATCAGCAAATGCTCGCCAGCTTGTTTGCAGCTAGGGAAGAGGGGTCATTTATTATGGAGCTAGGGGTAGACAATATGCATGTGCCTAGGGTTCAAAGCTTGAGGGGTGCCAGGCATGTACCCTATACTGTATACAGCTGCCCCCCTAGTCCGGTCTCCTGTCCCTACACCCCCCTTGATTTGGATTCCTCATCCAAACAGCTTATTCACATGGGGTTGAATTGTTCAGCCAGGTTGCCTAGAGTACCCAGCCAGATTGGTCTGGCACTGCCTGCAGGGTAGAAACAAAGCACAAAAAAACTGGTGCAGAGACCTACATTCGCCCTATGAATGCCTGCATTCCACAGAACTGTATTCATGAGGGTCAGACTAACTGCCTGTCCCCTAACTTCTACGTCATTCAGACACTGCCCCCCACCAGATGCGCCTCCATACCCCATTGCACACTAGACAGCTGCCTCTTTTGCCTACCCCTAGTTCCAGGCCTTTGGATTTCTAATTTATATCAGAAAGGTTCAGCTTTGGGAAATTCATTTAGTTGTCTTGCTTGGTGTTGTAGTTTAATGTAGCTAAGCGAACAACTAAAAAAAAAAAATAATTCAAATTCAATGACAATGAAACCATAGCATTTACCTTTAAAAACCAGAATTACAATACAGCCACAATGGAACCATGGCATCTTGTATTACCGTGCAATCAAAGCAGAACCACTAGTCAAGGTAAATACGCAATCAAAATCACAATGGAACCATGACATGGACTAGAAAACTCTTAATTTCAATAGATCCACGGCAATTACTAGGAAAAGGTCAACAAAAAGACAGTCACGATGGAACCATGGCAACAAGCTGAAAAAGGTAAATGAAAATACGGTCACAATGGCCCCACGAAAGCCACTAGAAAGAAAATAGAAATAGAAATACAATAGTGAATCAGCGAAGGAATAAAGGTAAACAAAGACTCAACTAGCCAGAAGAATTAAAATGGACAACATTAAAATCAAACTATTTCTAAAACGTCCTTCTGGAGCCTACCATGAACCTGACATTGAGGGCCCACAACAATGATGTAAATAGGGTGTAATAAGTGTCATGGTGGAAAGAGTTGATAGGAATTGTTCTTGGCAGCCCAGTCCGACCATGGAACATAATTGAGAAACAATAGAAAAACAATGGACAGTCAATATAATACCAAACATAAGCACAATGAGAGCTGATAACCGAAATGGAAATGAGAAGTGAAAAGTTTTCAGAATGTTTAGAGGAGAGTTGCCTTGTAGTCCGTTCCTCCTGCATTGACTCAAAAGGAACATCTTAATCAATGTGGCAGCATAACAGATCAATCAATGTTACATATACACCACAACATCATTGATATGCACAAAGGCCCAGCAGCAAGGAAGGGTTAGACAGAAAGCAGAGACATTGAACATCTTTCACTTTATCCCTTGTTTTTCTTAATCATATTTGGCTTCTTGGTTTCCCTGCAGGGCCGGTGCTATACAAGTTATCATGCTTCACACAAGCCGGCAGCTACTGGTTGTGCATATGTTATACCGTGTACACTATGTTTTATTTCCTTGCCATTTTTCAAGATGTGCATTGGCTATTTCTGCCTGCATTGTCTGGGTGCATAGAGTATTTAGATTCAGTTCGATATTCGACCGATGATCTTTTTTTGATTTGTAGTTTTAGAGGTTTTTAGGTATTTTTGACACTGGCTTTTGTAATATAATGTGGGACTGATAGAAATACAGATCCCTTACAACAAGAATATCTCCTGTGTCTTTATGAACAGTTTAAACCTCACAATCAGAAACATTACCGCTTTTATGCAAAAATATGAAAAAGTCAAGGTTTGGCGACTTTTCTGCCATTTTTCCCATTCGTGCTTTTTTAGTTTGGATTTTTTAATACATTTCATGACATTTGTGGTTTTAGAGAAAGTGAGTTTAGTCGTGGTTTCAAAAACCTGAAATTCCACCTTTAATAAATAGGCCTCAAAAGCATTAAATATTGTTGGTATCGCCCCCAACCTGCTGATGTCTGCATTTTAAATAAGGTATCAATACAATATACTCTGTCTTAAAGAGGACAGTTCCCGTTTAAAATCAATTTTATTATTTTATAGATAAACCTATTAGAAATCATTATTTATTTTGAGTTGTTTTTTATTCCATAGCCTTCCTACTCTGCCTCTTTCTGGCATGCAACTGGAAATTATTTCTGGTTGTCTGGAAAAGCTAAAGTCAGTAACCCTATGGATCCCTACAGAAAGCTAAAGCCAGTGAGCACAATATGATTACTTCTGTTCCCTTTTGAAATATTTTATTTGATTTTCACATTAAACAAATGAAATCAAAATGACAGCAAATATTTTGCAGATGAAGAAAATATGCTGCATTCGACACAATGGAATGTTATCAAAAATGATGATATGAGGAATCTTCTCTCCACTGGGCAATTGGTGTTGGCCAAGTATCATGGGATTCTCTGCTTCCAAGAGATGAACGAATCATCCAACCACATTACAGCATGTATTCCAGTGGAAGGCAGTGCTACTAAAGAAACACTGTGGATTATAAACATGCATTCTCTTGGTACAAAGTTTAGAAATCAGATCCCAATTAGAGGCAGAGCAAGGACAGGCTGATAATTCCTAAAGAATTGCTGGAATTGTGCTGGAAAATAAATGGCTAGTTCCATCTAGGGATACACCGAATATACTATTTTGGACTTGGCCAAACCCCGTGGCCTTCTTGGCTTTTATTTGCACAGTATATTAAAACTGGAAAATGCTACTATTGTGGTCTGAATAAGCTGCAAGGCAGCCTTGGGGAAGATGGTAGAGCACCTGGACTGGTGCAATTATTTCAGAGCATTGGTCCACAGAAAATAGTGATTAAATAAAATGAGGGATGCCTAATAAATTGTCAAGGACTCTTTCCATGTTCTTTAACAGAAAAGTATTGGGGGTATTTAGCACCAGTGTATGTAGGAGAATAGCTAGGGTCGGATCAGAATGTAGCTTGTGTGGATGTACTGTACAAATATATTAGGCTTAAGCCCTCTCCCATATCTTAGATCTCGCTGGAGATGAGAAGGATTTGCATCACCAACCTAAGTCACGAGTAAAGTAGTAGATTGTGCTAAAAAATTGGCTTTAACTCAACATATCATTGTCTATACTGGTAGCCTTAATTTAAAAATTACCAGGGAGAGTCTGTAAGTGTTCTCCTTACCTCCTTCCATATCATGGGTCTCCTTACCTCCTTCTATATCAGGGGTCTCCTTACCTCCTTCTTAACCAATCTAACTTATAGATTGCACACTCAGTCTTTATAAAAAAAAATCAGGAAAATGTATTATATCAAAACACTTATATATTAGTAAGCCACCCTACGCATTTCAACCACATAAGTGGTCTTCATCAGGGGAAAAACACACATGAAATACAAAAAGATTAAAAAAAGAGCCTTTTCTATCTTTTTTTTGTATTTCATGTGTGTTTTTCCCCTGATGAAGACCATTTATGTGATCGAAACGCGTAGGGTGGCTTACTAATATATAAGTGTTTTGATATAATACATTTTACTGATTTTTTTGTATAAAGACTGAGTGTGCAATCTATAAATTGGCTTGGTATTATACGTATTGGGAGGCTTGACTTGGGCAGCTTCCATAGGATTGGCACCTCAGCTAATATATATTGTTTTGGGTGTGCACCTTCAAAATTATAGTCTCTTACCTCCTTCTATATCAGGGTCTCCTTACCTCCTTCCATACCCCCTTCCATATCAGGGATCCCCTTACCTCCTTACATAACAGGGTTCTCCTTACCTCCTTCCATATCAGGGATCTTCTTACCTTCTTCGATATCAGAGTTCTCCTTACCTCTTTCCATATCAGGGTTCTCCTTACCTCCATCTATATCAGGGGTCTCCTTACCTTTTTCCATACCCCCTTCCATATCAGGGATCTCCTTACCTCCTTCCATATCAAGGTTCTCCTTACCGCCTTCCATTTCAAGGTTCTCCTTACCTCCTTCCATATCAGGTATCTCTGTGCCTACTTCCATATCAGCTAATATATAAATGGTTTTGGGTGTGTGCCTTCAAAATTATAGTCTCTTACCTCCTTCCATATCAGGGGTCTCCTTACCTACTTCCATAACAGGGATCTTCTTACCTTTTTCCATATTAGGGTTCTCCTTACCTCCTTCCATATCAGGGGTTTCCTTATCTACTTCCATATCAGGGGTTCCTTACTGCTTTCCATATTAGTTTATTCCAACTTAAAGGTGCTACATACTAAAAACAATGACTCTGCCAAGCAGAGACTGTGTAGCATCCTATGTTTTGCTGAGGTTTATGTGTGATCAACTACACAATTGTACATGAATATTTCCTCTAACCTCTAGACTTGATGCCACATTGACGTTTGTCCTTGTTATTAACAAGATTCTAGGATTTCAGTGTTTGGATGCCTATTTCCACCAATGTGCTAAGCCATAAGTTAACTCTCTGACGAGTAATATATAGAGCTGCTCGTGGCATGGTTGAGAACGATGTAGCGGCAGTTACACATTCCAGTCCAGGATTAATTCTTCCACAGCTTTTCTTCCAGGCATAAACCATTTGAGTAAACACAAGGAATGAGTTTTATTGCATTGGAGAGAGCCTTGCAGGGAAGGAATCAATCACTGCACCGTGAGACTCAGTTCTGTTTCATCCACAAATGTGAATTCATTCATCATCAGCTAACTGTTACATGCGTTCAACTTTCTCATATTTTTTTTATTTGAATGGACACCATTTTATTGCAGGTAATATTTAGTGCTAGTGTGGCTGTGCCCTCTCATACTAAAACTTGTACATAAAAGGTAAATAAAAATTAATTGTGTATTTTTATATAAACAGGTAAGGGACCAGAATGCTCAGAACCTTGGGGTTTCTGGATAATGGATCTTTCCGTAATTTGAATCTTCATAGTCCATAATCTTTAAATCAACCAGAAAATCATGTAACACAATAGGCTGGTTTTGCTTACGATAAGGATTAATTATTTCATAGCTTGGAGTAAGGATATATTTTTTAAAAATTCGTATTATTTGGATAAAATGGAGTCTATGAGAAGTGGCATTTCCATAATTCGGAGCTTTCTAGATAAAAGGTTTCTGGAAAACGGATCCCATACCTATACCTGATGTAATCTGATCTAATGGAGGGTTTTATACTGCATCCAAAGGGAGTTGAGAATAGAGTGATATAAATTGTTGCTGCTGTGGATACATCCTGGGAAATATATTGCTTCAGTCTGAGAAAAACAGAGAAATGGAGTCCATGAGGAGGAGAGTGTTATTCTGAGTGGCACTTGTTCAAATATGCTACAGGGGCAGTATTAGAATCATACTGTGATGCGCTGAACTTATTATGGTGGGAAGATGAACATATATATAGGTACGGGATCCTTTATCTAGAAAGCTCAGAATTACGGAAGGCCATCTCCAATAGACTTAATTTGAATCAAATATTTCAGATTTTTTAAATTGATTTTCTTTTTCTCTGTAATAATAATAAACCAGTACCTTGTACTTGATCCCAACTAAAATTTAATTAATCCTTATTAGTTGCAATGCAATCCTATTGAGTCTATTTAATGAATCAGTCTCAGTGGGACATGGCTTTTGCTATTGAGCATTGTTCTTAGACCTACCAGGGAGCTGTTATATTGTTTAAGGGAACTACTATCTGGTTACCTTTCCATTGTTCTTTTGTTAGGCTGCTGGGGGGGCTGATATCACTCCAACTTTCAGTACAGCAGTAAAGAGTGACTGAAGTTTATCAGAGCACAAGTCACATGACTGGGGGCAGTTGGGAAACCGACAATATGTCTAGCCCCATGTCAGATTTCAAAATTGAATATAAAAATATCTGTTTGCTCTTTTTTAAAATGGATTTCAGTGCAGAATTCTGCTGGAGCAGCACTATTAACTGATGTGTTTTGTCATGACATTATCCCTTTAATATTAAGACTTCTTATCCGGAAAACCCCAGGTCCCGTGCATTCTGGATAATAGGTCCCATACCTGTCATGAAATAGAAACCTACTGTTATATATTCTTATATAATGCACCACCATATGTCACCTTTCTAACTCTGTTTGCCCCAGGTTTAAACAACAGTGTGCACTTCACCTCCTTCTCTCCTCCTCACTCATTACATCTTCTCAGTCCCATGCCCAGGACTTATTATATGCTGCACTGTTCTCTCTACCTCTGCCACTGGACACTCTCAAAGCCTCCAGGTTTTTATTCAATCACTTAAAACTCACTTTTTTTCGCTAAAGCCTATGACCTAAGCCCTCAACAACTTGACCACCTCCTAATCCTCACTGCATGGTGTATAGAGGCCTTACCAGTGCTTTATATAGAGGAGCAGTTATCCTGCAAATCTCTTATAATAGAGGACGATATCTTGCTGGCCATTGCTTCTGCTGTCTGGAATTCCTTTGTAAAATAACGTTTATTACTGACAAGTACTACCAGGTCCAACACCATTAAGAAATGGCCTATCTTAGTCCTATTATTATTATTATTATTGTTGTTATGGTATCCTGCATATAGGTGCATTTATCAACATCGAATCCCATTTGGTACTTTGAAATCCAGATTACCAGACAAAGGAGCAGTGATGTAAGGGTGGGGCTATGACATTGTAGCATGGGATAATGATGTCATGGGACAGGAAAGCATATTTGTGCATTTTTGTTCTGGTTTCAGATCATTGAAAGTGAATATTAAACAGAACAGCCCAAAAGATCAGGTTGTCCAGTTCAATAGCGGACAGATGGCAACCATATATATACAAACAGTCTAAATTTCCCCATTGTTATCCCCAAAATTCTGGCATTATCATGGGCCCCTGACTATGGCCCTGCATTTTTGCTTTGCACAAGTGTCAATGGACATTTACAATAAATGGTGGCGAGCCAAGCTGCAAGCAATCTATAATATCGATTTATTATACAGAATCCTTGGGACCTGGGATTTCCTAATGGAGTACAATGGCTTAAAGCTACTATACAAATAATTAACCATTCAAATGCATACTGTGCTATTATTACACAGCAAACCAGTCCAAGATGAAGAATCTTTTTTTTTTTTTAAACAGGACACATTGAGAAACATCATCCTTGCACTTCTGGATAATGGGTTTCTAGTTAATAAATCCCCATACCTGTACTCATTCCTGTGTGTCATTCTCTAAAAATACCCAAGTGCAAGGATTTTCAGCAATCAAATTAAACCTTTCACCCCTGGAAGAACACATTTGGCAGCCTCTGAGCGTAGAAGGAGCTTCTTGCTTTAGTAAGCGCTTTACAAAGTGTATTAAAAAGGTCACCCATAATCTTGTAATTTCTGTGGGAACACATAATATTTCAGGTCCAGTAATTTAATGGCGTCCTACACTATCCCAAGGACAATCCTTCAGAGCTGACCAGGCCAGTTCCCCCTATGTATCAGGAATACAATGCGTCAACCAGGAACCTGTTGTCTGTGATGGAATCTATATTCAATGTACACACTGGAGCCCTTTGTCATTCACTGATAATATTCATCTCTAAAGATAAAAGAAGCAGGTCAATACATTTTAAGTGAAAATGAAAACAAAAACGAGTTTAAGGGCAGAGACACACGCTCAGATTTAGGGAGATTTAGTCGCCCGAACTGCCATCCCGCTGGCTAAAATCTAAAAAGTCTGCTTCGTTTTCTGAATTCGCCCGTTGTTTCCTCGCGACTTCATGCTCTGGGGAGATTAGTCGCCCCGAAGAAGAGGAGATTTGTTGCTGGGCGACTAATCTCCCCAAATCTGAGCGTGTGTCTCTGCCCTGAAGGGGTTGTTCACCTTTAAATTAACTTTTAATATGATGTAGAGAGTGATACGTATTCTGAGACTATTTGCAATTTGTTTTTTTTTATTTTTGTTTTTTTGAGTTATTTAGCTCTCCAGTTTGCATTTCAGAAAATGAACACATTTTTTGTATACTTACTTAATCCATAATGTTTTTTTGTAATTTATCAAGCATAAAAAAAAAAAACTGCCGACTACAAAAGTACATCAAGTAAAAGCTCTGAAGGTCATGTAGAAGTCAATGGAAGTTCCCTTTCTTTTCTTGCAAAGATCAGCTGGTTTAAGGAGATCAAAACAGTCATTATCATACCAATTTTTTAGTTTTTTAAATAAACAAATTTGGGGTTTAGGAATTTTTTTGACAGCTGTTTTCATTTGTGCTTTTTTTATTCGGATCGTTTAATAACTTTCATGGCATTCGTGATTTTAGAGAAACAGAGTTTAATCGAGTTTCAAAAAGCTCTAACGGGGGAATGTAATAAAAATCGCTAACGGAAAAACTATTCGCAATGCGAAAAGTTATCACTTTGCGCAAACAAATTTTGCTTTGTGCGAGCCCGGAAACTGTTTAGCGACCACTTCCGACAGTGAAAGACCGTTTGCGAATTTTATAGTTTGCACCAATGCGCAGTCAATGTAATAAAACTTCTTACTGAAAAAGTCGTTATGTTTGCTCCAAAAGATTACGACACCTTCAAGCACTTCTTATGAGTGCGCAATTAAAATTCGCAATGCGCAATTAAAATTCGCAATGCAATAACAGTTTAAGGAACAATATTACATTGCGAGATGTGGATTTTTAAGTCGCAAAGAGCAAAACAATTTGCACCAATAAGACTAACGGGGGAATGTAATAAAAATCGCTAACGGAAAAACTATTCGCAATGCAAAAAGTTATGCATCTGCGCGAACAAATTTTGCTTTGTGCGAATTTAATATAGCTTTTGCGAGCCCTGAAACTGTTTAGCGGCCACTTCCGACAGTGAAAGACCGTTTGCGAATTTTATAGTTTGCGCCAATGCGCAGTCAATGTAATAAAACTTCTTACTGAAAAAGTTGTTATGTTTGCTCCAAAAGATTACGACACCTTCAAGCACTTCTTATGAGTGCGCAATTAAAAGTCGCAATGCGCAATTAAAATTTCGCAATGCAATAACAGTTTAAGGAACAATATTACATTGCGAGATGTGGATTTTTAGTCATATTGTTGCGAATTGTTTTGCTCTTTGCGACTTTTATTACATTCCCCTGTAAAAATCCACATCTTGCAATGTAATATTGTTCCTTAAACTGTTATTGCATTGCGAATTTTAATTGCGCATTGCGACTTTTAATTGCGCATTGCGAATTTTAATTGCGCACTCATAAGAAGTGCTTGAAGGTGTCGTAATCTTTTGGAGCAAACATAACGACTTTTTCAGTAAGAAGTTTTATTACATTGACTGCGCATTGGCTATATATTCGCAAACGGTCTTTCATTGTCGGAAGTGGTCACTAAACAGTTTCTGGGCTCGCAAAAGCTATATTAAATTCGCACAAAGCAAAATTTGTTCGCGCAAAGGCATAACTTTTCGCATTGCGAATAGTTTTTCCGTTAGCAATTTTTATTACATTCCCCCGTTAGTCTTATTGGTGTGAAATGTTTTGCTCTTTGCGACTTTTATTACATTCCCCTGAAATACCACTAAAATGTGAACTTTAGTAAATGGGCCTCCCCAAGTTAATTTAAAGGAGGTTTTCACCTTTGAGTTAACTTACAGGGGGTTATTTACTATAAAAAAAACTATAAAAAAAATAAACAATAAAGACCAATTGAAAATGTGCTTAGAATTGGCTATTCTATAACATACTAAAAGTTAATTAAAAGGTGAACAACCCGTTTAATATTGGCTTACCAAGTGCCATCTTCTCCCAGCAGCAGCAGATCTGGAAGATCTTTGGTGTCCTTGATAAATATTCAGTACTGCATGATATTAGAGAAGTCTGAGCTGCAATGCAAGAAGCATGTGCCAAGTGTGCAGTGAGAGGAGAGAAGACATTTCCCTGGGATATGCTTAAATCTGACATGTTAGCTTTGCTCTGGGACTTGTGTTGTGTAGCCCAACTACAGTGCCGCACATTCTGCAAACACACACTCAAATCTATCTCCAGAGCAGGGATACAGCTATTTTTTCATAATCACACACTCATAAAGCTATATTTATATGTTATTTGCTGCTCCATAAAATACACCTCCGGAGCTTGGGCTTTCTGCTATCCATTCAGCGGCAATCATTCTCCTTTATACTAACCGTAGTTACTGAACCTTTGTTTGATTGTAACACGAGACAATCATAATATTCCGCTATCTATTAATGATCTGGGGGAAAGTTTGACAAACTTTAAAGGAGAACTAAACCCTAAAAATTAATGTGTCTAAAAATGCCATATTTTATATACTGAATTTATTGCACCAGCCTAAAGTTTCAGCTTGTCAATAGCAGCAATGATCCAGGACTTCAAACTTGTCACAGGGGGGTCACCATCTTGGAAAGTGTCTGTGACACTCACATGCTCAGTGGGCTCTGAGCAGCTGTTGAGAAGCTAAGCTTAGGGGTCGTCACTAATTATCAAGCAGAAAATGAGGTTGGTCTGTAATATAAGCTGATGCTACAGGGCTGATTATTAAATTCTGATGCTAATTGGACTGGTTCTGTGCTGCCCTTTAGTAATTATCTGTATTAATTACTAATCAGCCTTATATTGTGACATTTCTATTCTATATGTACTGTATATTGTGAGTGGGTCCCTAAGCTCAGTAAGTGACAGCAGCTCAGAGCATGTGCAGTGAATCAGCAGAAAAGAAGATGGGGAGCTACTGGGGCATCTTTGGAGACACAGATCTTTAGCTAAAGGGCTGTGGTTGCCTTGGGCTGGTACAGAAGCCCAAAACATAATGTACAACATTTCTAGCCTGTTTTTTGGTTAAGCTTTATTTCTCCTTTAATGGTGGTGGCAGACGTGGCTACTGTGGGAGATTAGTTGCCCAGCGACAAATTGCCTTTTCTTCGGGCAAATAATCTCCCCTAATTGCCTTGCCACCGGCTTTAATGTAAATAGCAGACGGCACTTGGAACGCTTTGTTTTTCGAATTCGCCCGAAGTTGCCTCACAAGGAAACTTCGGGCGACTTTGGAAAGCCGAAGCGAAACGAGTGCCATCCTGCCAGTGTTTTACATTCCAGCCGGTGAGAAGGTCAGATCAGTCGCCCGAAGAAGAGGCGATTTGTCGCTGGGCGACTAATCTCCCCAGTAGCCACCTCAGCCACCACCCTAAACTGAAGATTTCTGAGGAAATACTCCATTTTATTCTATATTTCATGTAGATGATGTTCATGGTTATGTTAGAGGCCATTGTGTTAACCGGTTGCAGATTGGGCGGCTCTATTATAAAATGTTAGCCACCATCTTGTTTACAAATGCTACACTGGAGGCCCAGAGCACCCCCTCTCCATACATTCCACCAAACAGAGCATTTGGTATGTGGTTTATTAGAAATAAGCTCTGTAGATGCTGCAATATTGGAGAGTGATCCATCATTGTAATTGACTTTTATCTGGTTATCATAGCTTCTTAAATGCTCCCCTCGGCAATCACGGGTGGGGTATATATATATATATATATATATATATATATACTGTATATATATATATATCGCTGTACACAAATGTTATTTTAAATGTCGCCCATATTTACCACTAAAGTAGGATCCAAGGCATGTGATTAATTATGCAGGGTTACATTTAATTGATCTCAATTTTCCTCTGTTCCATGTCTCCTGCCCAAAGGGAATACCTTTGCTGCGTGCCTCCTCGGAAACTGCTTTAAGAAACATTAAATGTTTGACCTCGACATTAACCTCTTTTGCACCAGAGGATGCCCATGCAGCGACAGCCTATTAGCATATACAAATCCTTTCCAAGGTACCCAGAGCAAAGGAACATAGTTTCAAATTCATTACCAATTGATGCTTGGAATTAAAAGGCAGAGGCTGTCCTGTTGCATTTATACATTTAGCCTCCCTTAGTAAGAAAATGTTCTATAAAATACAGAAAACCCTCAATAACTTAAATTCAATTAAAGGGCATGTAAAGTCTAAAATAGAATAAGGCTAGAAATGCTGTATTTTGTATACTAAACATAAACATGAACTTACTGCACCACAAGCCTAATCAAACAAATAATTTATGCTTTCAAAGTTGGCCACAGGGGGTCACCATCTTGTAACTTTGTTATACATCTTTGCAAGACCAAGACTGTGCACATGCTCAGTGTGGTCTGGGCTGTTTAGGGATCGCCATAAATTATCAAAACAGCACAAGTCAAATAATATCTACCAGAAGCTGATACAGCAAGACTGATTAATAATCAGAATATAAAGACTGCACTGGGTCCTGTGTTGTCATGTAATCATGACAACACTAAAAATTTGGATTTAATAGTTTTGTATTGTTTAATACAAACTTTCTCCAACTCTGCAGAACCAATGGCTGCAACAAAATAATCCTCCAAATAGAATCCCAGTTTTTCTGTTTAAATCTGGCTCTATGATCTTTTCCAGCTGGAGTTGGAAACAGTAAAGGGGATGTAAAGGCAAAAATAAAATCCAATACAAATCTCTACACAGGGAAACAAAGAAAGCTGCTTGAGTTCTGCATGGCTGGGAAGTAAAGTAGGGGCTCCCCCTGCTGTTCATAAGTATGATTGTTTCCCTACAGAGCAGTTAGGGACCGTCTGACAATTCCTATTCACAGCAGTAAATGAAGGGAGAATTTCACTGCATACAGTCAGGTTTCTTATAAAAACGGTACACATTTTTTAATTATAGTATATTGGAGATAGGTTTCTTTTTCATTAAAGAAAGTAAAAATGTTTTTTGCCTTTACATGCCCTTTAAAGACAATGCCGTTTATTAACAACCACAAGTTCAGTTGCATGTGATACACCATTTTTTGAATGTGATCTTTGCAGTTCAGTGCTCAGCACCATTCAGTAGTTCCTGCCTTCCATTCCAAATCGAGTGATTCTGAGCAGGGGAACCCTGGAACTAACACTAGCACCTCCTGAACAGGCGATAGCTCCTGGATTCTCTTGGCCTAAAGAATTGGGCTCAGATGCCACTTGCACGGCAAACACCAGCAATGATGCAAACTGGGCTTTTGTCCAATTTTCTCTAAAATGTGCACACATCAATTTCTGCAAATCACCCAAAATTGCAGCAGGCACAACAGAATTGGGTCAGGTGTACCCTAGAATTCTGGGGGGGGACAGTACTGTGGGGGAAAAACATGGCGCACTTTGCTCACTGCACTTGCGAAAGTAAATGAGACTAAATTGTTTGCCATTCTTTTTCTTAAAATGTTGTGATTTAACGGCTATGTTTGGAATATCTTATAAATTCCTTTAAAGGGGTTCTGTCGTAGGAAAACATGTTTTTTTCAAAACGCATGTTTTTTTTAAATGTTTTTTTAAACATCCTTTTTATATTTAATTCTGAAATCAGACATCGGGCTAGACATGTTGTTGGTTTCCCAGATGCCCTTTAAAAAATGTCAAGTTGCGCCGAACGCTGGTGAAGTTGCGCTAGCATTACTGCGGCAAACGAATCAAAGTTGCGATAGCGTTGCCTCATTTGCATACGGATGGAAGTTAAAGTTGAATGGACGTATATGTTGCAGCAAATACATAATATTACACAAGCCCAGGAAACCTTAATAAAATAAAATAAAATTAAGTTGTTATATTGCCCTACACATGAGCCCAGTGTATTGTTTATGTGCCATATGTTAGGAAATGTAGGGGGGAAGGCAGTTACCCCAGAAAAAAATTTCAGCCTATCACCATGAAAAAGGAAAAGACACCAGCATTTTTTGGGACTTTTCAACTAAAAATTTTCACCTATTTTTTGAGGAACTCCTATCGACTCTATTGCACTTCGCCTGGTCTGAGGTGGTGAAGGCAAGTCTGGCGCAAGAGGTGTAAAATCCGCATCTTAGTGAATTTGCGCAGTTACGTCCATTCACCAGAGTGCAAGGGAGCAAAGTACCGCTAGAGTCTATCTCCTTCGCTAGTGAAGTTACGCCAGCAACCGTTAGTAAATTGGTGAAGTACCAAAATGATGTCACGCTAGTGAATCTTTGCCCGCGTTAGTCAACTTTAGTCAACCGCGTTAGTTTAGTAAATTTGCCCCTATATCTTGACTGTTGGGGTCAATGACCCCCATTTGAAAGCTGGAATAAAGCAGAAGAAGAAGGCAAATAATTTAAAAAAGTATAAAAAAGAAAAATGAAGACCAATTGAAAAGGTGCTTAAAATTTAACATAAATGTGAACCACCCCTTTAAGTTCTTTTTGATAAAATACCAGCTTTGTGTTTTTGCAAGAAATCTAACAAGCACTGCTCAACAGAGATAAACGGAAGAGTTGCTGTAACTATATTAATGTGCAGGCGTTCTGGGGCAAACTAACTAACGACAGCAATATGTGGCAATGGAATATATAGTAAAGAGACTGAAATCCAACAGACACTATTTGATTATAGGGTTAGAGTTATCAAGGCTGTGCCAATGATTTATTATATAGTACAGAGGTATGCAACAGCAACAACTGTATTGGTGAGATCTACAGTTCTTCTTCATTGGTCTTTGCATAGACAGTTATCAAAAACGAAAGGCTGTATATGAGCCAGTGTTGGACTGGGCACCTGGGGCCCATCGACTGACCAACCACGCATGAATCACATGGGTAGGGTGGGCACATTTATATAAATATATCTATAAAGCAGCTGTGGGGATGAGTCAGGGGAGTTTCAGCAGAAGGGTCAAAATAAGGCTGAGCCAATTGGGATTTTTCCCAGTGTCCTTTTGGGCCAGTCCCACCCTGATATGTTGCCTTGGCATCACGGTTACAAAATAAGTAATATCACAGTAACTACACAGAATCAACACCTCTGTGAGTTTCTTCAGATGTCACCTCTTTGAAGAGTTACAATGTGCCATTGTGATTGGATTAGTGGAAGAGTTTACATGCCGAGCATTTACCACACCAGTCAGTTGAACTGAAGAAGCTGCTCAGATGAGTAGTGAAATGTCTTCATTGATTACTCAGCAAGTCCAGTTGTTTTTAGATTTACCTATACTAGATATAGATGATAGAACCTTCAATTCAATGTTTGTTAACCGCTAAAATCATTCCTTTTTTTTTAACAAAAACAAACTTCATATTTAATATCACTGGAAATGGAATTGCTTAGCTATTGATTTAAACATAAACCATTGGTATGTAATGACTCAGTAGTCCCATTAATAAGCAATACTTACCAGCGGGTAATCGGGCACAAGGTTAGAATTTCCCTGATCTGCATGCTCTACCTCGGCCCTTTAATTGCTGTACAGACTTTGCTCCATATTGATGAGAGGAAAGGTTAACCGATAATAAATGAGTAAAATGAATGCTTTCTGTCTGTAATGTATTGTCTGTGCTGGACCTTACCATAAGGCAGAAGTCAGAGTGAACTCCAGGGGCCAAACTGTGCCTTAATCATGCAAAACACTTTGCGGCCCATTATTAACAAATTCATCAAATGTTAATATTCTCAATGACTGGGATCCTCTCTTTCAGGATATGTCTCATTAATAATGAAAAGCCTGACATTTCATATTCACTGACTGGAAACCCTTTTCTGCATAGGAGAGCTCTAACTAGACAGAAACAAATGGGATCAGATCCACGAACACACAAACAGCACCGCAAAGCCCTTCTAAATAGTAAAGAATGATCAAAAAAAATGGTATTCCATCACAGTTGTAAATTGGCCTCATACTCCAGATTTTAGAGCAAAAGGGTCAATATTTCAGTGAAAAAGTAACTATAATCACCCCAGAAATGTGCACCCCCTAGTGTTCTGTGTGTGCCACAGGTCATGTAAATTGGGTCAGATTTAGTATATTCAGCAATAGGCATTGGACCTGAGTAAATATCCCAAAAGTGTTTACCCATTAATGTTGTTGGTATATCTGTAACCTGGGGGATAATTTCTTAATACAAATGTCACATGGGATAACAATTTAAATTAATAGCTAACAAGTACCTGAACATCAACCATTGTTAGTGCTGAATCATCAGATACAGGTAAAATTCTATTGTATATACATATCTGTATATCTGACATAGATAGACAATTTCTATGCACGCGACAATTTTGTCTTTTGCTGCGCCGGGTTTTTCACTGAGGGAATTTTGCTGCAGTTTTGCAAATTAATTTGCTTCTGGCGAAAAACGGAAATTTGCAGCAAATTCGCGCCTGGCATGTGTCGTCCATCACTAGTTTTTTGAAACTAACAATCTTTCTTGGAAATATCTTTTCCAGGAAAGATCATAATTGTTAAGTCTATGGCCACCCGAGCAGAGGGCTCCCCTGACCCTCTATGTGTCAATATGTCCATATAACATAGGAGAATAAACCCTAAAAATGAATAGGCTAGAAATGACATATTTCATGTAATGAGTTTTCTGAATCAGCTTAAATGCTCAGCATCTCTAAGGGGTCATCACAAATCATCAAGCAGAAAAGAAGGTTTTCTGATGCCGCAGGGCTGACTAGTAAATTCTGATGCTAATTGTGCTGGTTTCTAAGCTGCCATATATCAATAATTTGTATTATTTACTTATCAGCTTCTTATTGTGACAATTATTTATATATATATTCAGTATATTGTGAGTCTTACACCAAGATCAGTAAGTGACAGCAGCCCAGAGCCAGTGCAGTGAATTATAAGTGGAAAAGAAGATGGGGAGCTACTGGGGCATCATCAGAGACACATATCGACACTGTAAGGGCTGTGGTTGCCTTGGGCTGGTATAGAATCTCAAAACATAATGTATAACGTTTCGGCCTTAATTATTTAGTTAAGCATTAGTTCTCCTTTAAGAGTAGCAGCTTGTATTTTTATTTTAATTACAAATAAACCATCAATGTAACTTAAGGACCATTGCAGTCGCTGTGTGAATTGACACCATTCCTTAAAGGTATTTGTGTACAAATATGCTCCTTGAATCATGCACCAATTCTGGTCAGAGTCAATACGCTCAGTGGAATTGCAGCTAAGGAAACAGTCACAGATGTTATTTTGACACCAAATGCTGAAAATGATGGTATCTGGACATAAGAGAGTTTTCAACACAATTGCAGGCAATTTGCATCAAAGTGCAAGTGCAATTTAGCATGTTGAGACCACTGCTCCAAGTGCAACTCTACCTTGTGCCTATAATGATGCTGGAACTAAGGATAATATCTTGCGTTGTGGGTAAAAGACAAGGTTTGTGCCCGGAATATCACTTTGCACTTGTGGTCATAAATGAGCCGTATTTTCAGCTGCTGCAAATTGTCCAGTGGGCATCAACAAACAAAATCTGTGAAGTTTGAAAATTTGATAAATTACGCACGTCTCTTTACCAAATTTTGGAGATATATTTCTCTTTCTTGGAGCCAGCATGAAGGTTCCACCTAGAGGTCCATCTTGGCATTTCTCAGAAGATAGGGCAAAAACATGACAAATATAGAAAGAGCTATAATTCTGCTCCCATTCTGCTTGCTTTTCTCAGAGCAGAAATCACTTACATTTACTTCAAAACATGTTGGGATCTGTGATGATTTTCATTTTGCATGGCATTCTTGCATGTCGCCCCAGCCTCAGCATTTGCTAATAAAATCTAAAATATACCCAGTGTGACTTACATTTGCAACGGCGCCAAACGATCAGCCCTGATAAATGGCACAATTTCCATCCAGTTTTTGAAAGTTTCAGTTTGGAAGGAGTGAGAATATGCTAATGTGTTTGATGTGCATTGGGCAATCTCCAGCTGTAAAGCAGCATTCATCACCTTCAATGAAAGGTGCCCAGAGCCTGCAAACCAACATTGTCAGAATCGCTCACATGAAGTTTCCAGTCCACCACACTTCATTCCCTCTACTATCATCTCAAATATAATTTGAAAGCGGAGAGCCATACTGCGTAATGTATTCAGGGTAATAAATCTCTGTCTGCTGCATCCACATAAAAAAAAAATTAGAATGTGGTTTCACCAGCTTCTCTGCATCTTCATGCTATACAGGGGGAGAAGCATTTAGTAGCCTTATCTTCCTAATTATTGTGAGTCAGCAAAGCAGTGCAGATTTTTAGTCTGAAGGTGAAATAAGGCCAATGGGAGTTTGCTGTTATGATATATGCAGTCGTGGTAATTAAGTTGTGCTGTGGAATATATATTAAGGGAAAGGCTGGCCACAAATTGCCCTGGTTGAATTATGACTTGGATTAAAAATAACTCAGTGAGCTGTAGGCAGCACTTCCAGTGGTTCACTAAGTATTCCATGCCAAATTTATACGACTGCAGTACATTCATTTCCATTCTGCTTCAGGCCACCGCACTCCCTTACTAAATATCGTACTGCTTATATTCTAAGTATGCATGTTTGGCTTCATATTCATTTGCTGATTGTATTGCACCAAAGGCTCAGTGTTTCATGGCGTACACTTACCCTTTACCAGAAGACATTGTGATATCATTTGGTGAAATACAATGCAAGTTCAAAGGTGCCCATATGGTTTATGAGACCAAAATGATTGCCTTTTTGGGTGACATATTATGACAAAAGCTCTTTCAGCTATCACACAAGAAGGGCAAAAAAATGATGATTGCATTGGAGTTTGAATGCCATCATTTGCTAAAGGCTCTGACATCCTTGTGATATTATCCTTGCTGTGAGACCTGAATCTTTAGATGAACTCTTTAGCCCACCACTTATGCGGCCAGTCTAAGCAAAGACATGATCATGCGGTCAGGAGGTCAGGATCTTGTATATGGTCAGATCAAGTCTGTCCAGTGTCCGCTCCACATTTTCCTACCCATGAAGATTGTATCGTTGACATCTCACATTTCAGTGTGAATATTTCATGAAAGATATGTATTCCGACAAATCATACAATGATTTATTTAGATATCAGTGGCACTTGCGTTGCCAGCTGTCATGGAATTTCAGGAGACCACTTGAGCTGAAAGTTTATTTGACACAAGCTCTGTGGATTCTGAACTGACAAAGAGTCACAAGATTAGGGAACGTATGACATGAGAACGTATGGGAGTAAAAGGGAGTTACTGGTCTTCACAATCCCAATGTGGGTTTATGGGCTCCTTAAAGGCGCTGAAAAACTGTGTTCTTAGGAGACCAGTAGACTACCCTCTGCTTGCCCCTTGTATGAAAGCCCCATACATGGCGTGGCTTACTGACTGGGCTAAAACTGACAAAGGTTCAGACACTCATTATGTCCCCAGCATTATCGCTATGGAAAACTCCCACCTCCAGCACTTCCCATCTATAGAGGCCATACGGTATTGGGCTCATAAAACAATACAATATCTTGGGGACATAGTAGAAGGCTCCATGTTCATAGATATGCTGCCCCTCAGAGATAAAGTCAACACACCAAACCTACCTATGTACAGATACTTCCAACCAAGCCACTTATTTGTAGCTCAGTTTGGGGCAACAGAAATATGTGTGGGTGAACTCTCTCTCCTGGCGCAACTTAGGAAGGAAGACACCGCTAAGATGATTTCCATTCTGTATGCATTTATAATATCTACTGGTCCAAATCCCCTTTCCTCAGCCTTTGTAGCATGGAGGAGAGACATCACTGGCCTTAGCGAGGATCAGTGTGTGGAGGTGACAGATAACCATAACAAATTTTTGATCTTTGCTAGAAATTAGCTGATCCAACACAAATTCATACTGAGAACCTATCCCACCCCAATAGGCTACACTGCATGGGAAAGATTCCTTCCCCAACATAAAAGGTGAAAGGTGTTGAGACAATGATGGGTCCTATTGGCACATGGTATGGACTTGTCCTATCATTCATCTTTACTGGACGACAGTTACCAAATATATGGTGGATATGTTAGTTCTTCCCTGATCTTTTCCCCCTAAATATGCTTATTGGGCCTGGTGGATACCCTCCTTCCAACAAATAAAGCAAAGTAATTAGTAAGATCGCTCCTTTACTACGACAAGAAAATAATAATCATGAGATGGATGGACCCTCTTCCTCCAAAGAAAGGTGCATGGTTAGACTATGTCAATCAGATGCTAAACATAAAATATGAAGCTTGTGGTTGCCCGGACAAATTTGCTAGCATATGGAACCGCTGTCTAGATGTGCATTTGTTAGCAATACCTTTATACTGTAAAACATTTTTATTGATGATCTAATGTGCTGAACTGATGAACTGCTCATACAGCCAAGCAGGTGGCTCTGCTCTCAGGGCCAGGGTGCTAGTGAACTAGGGTAGCTTGAGAACAGAATCCATCCAAGTCAGGGGTGCTCCCAGGGAATTTGCATATGCAGAAATGTATTCTCTATCATAGCTATGGACACCCAGGGGCCCATTTCTTATTGCAAGTGCCCTGGGTAACTTAATTTTAATATCAGGGTCTCAGCAGCAGTTCTATGTCCCTATATGATGTTATTTGCTCACACTGCATCTGAACTAGTCCTAGTTATAAGCACATTCAGCAGTATAGTCTCTGCCTACAGTGACTAGTAGTTCCTGCAATAATGGGAGGGCATATGAGAGAAAAAGATGAACACGAGCAATAAAACACAGAGAGGGCACCATAAGACAAAGGCAAATAGAAATAGAGATTGACGTAATGGAGAGAGTGGTTTAAAATGCTACTGTATAAAACAGAGGCAAAGTGGAGGGGAAAAGTAAAGAAATAAATGTGAGTAACAAAAGTGAAAGGTAAAGAAGAGGAGGGTGTAAAGAGAAGATGAAAGAGAAAGGCACAGGGAGTATGGAAAAAGCAAAGGAAGAATTACAAGGGGAGGCAGTTAGGAAATGGGGAAGAAGACTGTGGCGGGGATGGAAAAGCTGAAGGGGTACAGAGGAAGGGGAGAGCATACAATGAGTGGAAGAAAGGCAGAAAAGGAGAAATCAAAAAGTTGAATGGCGGGGAAATGTTCAGGGAAGAGAGAAATACTTCAGAGGGTAAACTGAGTGGAGTTGTAGAAAGACAAAAAAAACAAAAACAGGAGGGCATAGCAAGAAAAGGAGGAGAAGGACTTGGGTAAATAAGAAAGCCATTAAAGGAACAGTGAAAATAGAGGAAAAGCAAAATAGAATAGAGACAGCAGAAGACAAAACTGAATGGTGTCTATTGGGTACCTAGTAATAATCCTTGATGTCCAGTAAATCCTTAAAATACAATTCCAGCCTATGCAAATTTATAAGAATGACATTACAATAAAATCAAATGCTAGTAATACACTTTAGCCAAAATATGTAAGCACACGTGTTACATGAAGGCCCCTTTTTTGGTGTACTACATTTTAAATTGCATTTAATATATATATATAATGCCCATTCCTTATTGCTTCACCTGTTTGTGTATCACTTTAATCCACATTGGAAGCTGCACATAAGTGAAATATGCATTCAGCTGGTAGGTTTCAGAATATATTCTCAAGGCTATCCTCAGCCAGGAAAAGGTTAAATCTGGTCTTTGCCTTCACTTTCTCTGTCACCTTCAGCCGGCAGGTCATGGCTCATTGCACTTGTCAGGTGGAAAATGAACAGGGACAAATTTGCCTTTCCAGCCATAAATACTCCCCTTTTCTCAGCACATTTCATTTACTGCTGCAGAGCTGTGTTTTCAAGTATTCGCTGCTTTTAACTCCTGTTTTTTCAAAGAGACAGCGTTACTTAGGTCCAATTCTATCCCATTAGTGAGGAACAAAAGTGGTAACTGTCACAGAATAGTGTTTTAGATACTGTATGAATATAATATGTACTATGTAGTCCATATAGTCAGATATATCTTTCTGCTAATGCACACTGCTCATGGGTTCATTAGTTCTAGTGCATATGGGTTAGCTTATATCTTGTTCCTGGAAGGCAGAGGCTGAAGCACTGAGCCAGGCAATAGAACTGGGAAGGTGAACTGGGTAAAGAGAACCATGCTTAATAATGGTATAATTGTGAAAGAAAATGCTAAGCATAGTTACTATTTCTGAGCACCACTGTAGCTCTTTCTCACACCACCAAGAATGTAAGACAAAAGGGCCTGTAAATTAGCATGATGCAGAGAGTGATTTGTAATTGTTTTTTTATTTTTTTTATTTTTTGTTTTTCAGTTATTTAGCTTTTTATTCAGAAGCTCTCTAGTTTGCCATTTCAGCAATCTGGTTGCTTGGGTCCAAATGACCTTAGTAACCATGCATTGAAAAGATAAGTAATAAAAAGTAGTAATAACAATACATTTGTAGTCTTAAGGTGGCCATACATGGGCAGAATAAAGCTGTCGATATTGGTCCTTTAGACTGATTTGGCAGTTTATCTTCCCACGGTCCTCCCGATCAATATCAGGCCAAAAATCTGACAGATATCGATCAGTCAAGTTTGATTTTTTTCTACGATCCAGCTAGTTGATGCGGTCCTGCGACCAGTCGACGCCCATTTGCAGCATTGTAATACGATCGTTCAGCCCCAGGGCCTACTGTTCAGATTCACCCGATATCGCCCCGGTTGTTAGTGGGCATATTGGGTTAAGATCTGCTTGTAATAGTGTATGTCTACCTTTATAGAGCATCTGCTCTTTAGATGGGCTCAGTGAGGCAGGATGATATGAGCAAGTCAAGGTTTTTGCCATTAGGGCAAGGTGTCACCCCCCCTAAACTTGCTCAGTCGTTAAAGTACAACACCCAGCACTGTAATACAACTAAAGCCCACTGGGGCTGCTGAGAGTTCAAATCATCCGAGGAACTATAGGTTGGACTCCGTTTTGCCCCATTACTGCTAAAGATGGTCCTTTTATGGTGATGGAGTCTCCTAGCACTGGTGGGTCTTTTAACTTACAAACCATAGAAGAATGCTCCAAATCACCACATTGCTTTTAACCAAGTGCACAATCTTCAGTGTTCCCACTGTATCAATATAGCAAACTCAATGTATTGGACAGCAATTCTGGATAAAACGCTTTTATTATAGCAGTGCTGTTAACACCTAACGTGTTTCGGGATTAACTCCCTAAATCATAGGCTTCATATCTTTTATAACTTAGGAACATACAGTAGGGTCATTGCAGGAGCCTTTGCAATGAGAACCTAGATTAGAGTTAAGAGAAGATGAGGTCCATATCAATGCAAAATCGCCAAAGCTTTCATCTAAATGGAGTTAAAAAAAATCATGAATGCCTAACCTGAGACCCTCCAGCTATTGTTGCACTTTAACTACCAGCATCTCCCCAAATCCTTCACATTTCCACATACTGAAAGTTCAGGGTCTCAGCAGCAGTTCTCTGTCCCTATGTAATGTTATTTGCTCACACTGTACCTGAACTAGCCCTTGTTACAAGCTCATTCAGCAGTAAAGTCTCTGCCTACAGTTACTAGTAGTTGCTGCGAGAAAGAAGAGAATGGGAGGGCATAGGAGTGAAAAAGGGGAAACATGAGCAATAAAAAACAGAGAGGGCACCAGAAGAGAAAGACAAATAGAAACAAAGATTGGCGTAGTGGAGAGAGTGGCTCTAAAGGCTACTGTACTAAACAGAGGCAAAGTGGAGGGAGAAGTAAAGAAATTAAGATGAGAAACAAAACGTGTAAAGAGAAGATGAAAGAGAAAGACACAGGGTGTATGGAAAGAGCAAGAAGGAAGAATGACAAGGGGAGGCAGTAGGAAATTGGGACAAGGACTGTGGAGGGTGGATGGAAAAGCCAAAGGGGTACAGAGGAAGGGGAGAGCATAAAATGAGGGGTTATAGAGAAAAAAACGGGGTGGAAAAAATATTGACAAAAAATTGAATGGAGGGGAAATATTCAAGGAAGAGAGAAATACTGCAGATGTAAACTGAGGTGGAGGACCTCAGGTTGGACATCTCTGATAAACAATATATACAGAAAACATACTGTCACCCTATTTTGTACTTTCAGTGTCACTCTATATTAACAGTGACTTGTTACACATTATTGCATCTATTCTTAAAGATACGGCAGTGGAATATATTTTTTAAAGACATGACAGAGAAGCTTGCATAAAGAGCAAGAGGAAGTCTCCAGCCAACATTGTGGTGTTCATCAGCAGTGGCAGAGGCTAAAACACTCAGTCAGGGAACTGCTGGGAATGTACAGATTGTGAATTCAACATCGTGGCCTAATAATGCACAGTCGCAGGCAAAATACAGTGCTAAGGAAAGGGATTCACTTACACTGCAAAACCGTGCAGCAAATACAAATAGAAAATATTGCTTTCGCTGTGGTTCAACACAAATCATGTTACATGTCCTGCAAAAGCTAAAAGGTGGCGCAAATGCACAAAAGTAGGACATTTTGCTAAAATCTGCTAAAGATGTTCATGAAGTCACTACTACAAATGTCACAGTATTAAGTGTGGATAAAGCTGGTACATTTATTCCAGACAAGTTTATATGCACTGTCAGTGTCAGTACTGCTTCTGCTGACAAGGGACACTCCATTAACCTGATGCTTGATACAGGTTCACCAAAGGATATTTTCTTGAAATACTTTGCAAAAGATCCGCTTGTTGCACCTGCCCTGAAACTGGTCAGTTACTTAAAGGATCCAATCCCTGTGCTTGGTCGCTTGCCAGTGACTGTACAATTTGAATCAAATACTGCAAAATGTGACTTTTACATTGTGAATAAGGGTACTGCTATACTTGGAAGGGGTCTCTTTGCTGCATTAAACCTACAATTAGTTGATGGTCTCATTACTACAGCACCAGTGCCTGCCACACAGCCAGTGTCTACAATTTCACCACAAAGCAACACTTCACTGGGCTGTGCAAAGAACTTTGTACACAAAGTTAAGTTGAGACCAGATGTAAAACCAGTACCATTCCCTGATTCCGCATGGGAAAAACTTGCTATTGATATTGTCGGTCCTTTTACAGATGCTCCTATAGACTGTAGATTTGCTATAACCTTGATGGACTATTACAGTAAATGGCCTGAAATTGCATTTGTTTCTCATATAACATCAGCTACAGTAATAACATTTCTGTCTACAGTCTCCAGCAGAGAAGGTAATCTAAAGGAGTTAATATCAGACAACGGACCACAGTTTGTCTCATATGAGTTTGACTCCTTTCTGAGAGAGAGGAATATTGTGCAGAGGAAATCTTCAGTGTATTACCCACAAGCAAATGAAGAAATCGAGCAATTCAACAGAAGTCTGAAAGAAGCACTACAGACAGCAAATCTTACTGGGAAATCTTGGAAAGTTTTTACATAACTACAGAGCAATGTGCCATGCAACAACCCAATCATCTCCTGCTGAATTATTACATGGCAGACAGATGCGCACAAGTTACATGTTGCAGACATCAAACTTCCACAAAATACTGTGCCTACAAAATCATCTACTGCTGACATTGTGAAACGTCAACAAGCTAAATGTAAGGCTTATACTAACAGAAATCGTGGTGCCAGAGAAGTACACTTTCAGCCTGGATCTTTAGTCAGAATTAAGAAACCAGGAAAACTGAAACAAGGACAATCTAAATTTACTACACCACTTGAAGTGAGACGCCAGCGAGGACCATACACATATGAACTGTCTGATGGACGCATATGGAATGCAAGTCTTCTTGCTCCTGTTAGATATGACTTTGGAGAAGCTCCATTTGATGAAGGACATTTTCCTACTCCTGATGTCAACTGCAATAGGCCTGAAGAAAGTGAACCTATAAGGCGTACTGAGAGAATAAGAAAACTACCTGCATGGACCAAGGACTATGTGATGTGAAAGATGCATACTATTGCTTTAATATGTATACTGTTTTATTATTGCTGTTGTTTATTACATTTGCCCAAATGCTTTCCTACTATAGGGGGAATATGTGGTGTTCGTAAATATCGTGTGGATGTCACTGGTAGCTTAAAAGTGAAAGTTACTGTTGTGTAATGCCTGCCCGACTCTGCTAATAAAGTACTGTTATACTCTACTCATCCTTGGCTACCCAAAACATAACAAACATGTTTAGGGTTAATTGCAGGCAAGCTGTTTGTTACAGATAGACACACAACCCCTTGGGCATAATGTATGTTGTAAGTGAGAAGTGTAGAATATTTTTTATCCTGAAGACGTTACCAGTGCTTTACATCCATGCCCAGGTTAATCTAAGGTCCCTATAATGTTCCTACTTGGGTCAATTTTATCAGATAATACTGTAGGGGAAAAAGGGGGGACACGGGGAAAAGGAAGGAAAATGTCCAGAATTGTGAACTTGTTGTAAGCAGTACCAATACTAACAGGGGGACCAGGTGCTCAAGCCCCAGACCTTCAGCTTGGGGAGAGGGGTAATATTATCCACTAGACATTAAGCCCGTTAAATTAACGGGCGCTAGAGGTCCGTGGGGCACATGCGCAGTAGTGCAATCCCACGGACACAGGGACTGGACGCAGAGACACTTCAACTTTATTATATAGGATTCTCAATTTGATTGTAGGCTGGCACAGAAAATGGACCACTCCAAAATATTATGCAAATATTTTTTAGGCAGAATTAAGATACAAGTAGTTAGAAGGCACTTTTTTAGGCAGAATTTCTTTGAAATTCTGCATTACAAATACCTCCTAACCACTTGTATCTAAAGTAATCTGAAAAACATTAAAACTGTCAAACTTTAAAATTTACAATTTTTCTCGCAAAAAGTATTTTCCCATGGTGTAAAATATATGGGTTTTTTTTTTGTAAAAAATAAATAATTTTAAGTTTTTAACATGATTCTATATGTACTATGTTTTTTCTAGACAAACTAATCACTTATGTATTAACTCTCCTGATTGGCTGTCACTTTCTCTGATTGGTGTGTACTCATTTACATATCACTGGTTGTACAGAATGTCCCTAGCCTATGGCTAAGTGCCCATCTAAGGCCACCCTGTTCCTTTTTGCGTAATAAATCATTTTTTATTTGCATCATATTTTGGAGTGAAGTCAAGTTTCTGTGCCAGCCTACAATCAAATTGTGAATGTACATTTTAATCAGAAACCAGTAAACCTGCCCAGATACTCTGGGTGGTAACTGTAAGACAAGTAGGAAAACCACACAGACGCTAGAATTGAAAGATTCCAAAGAAATTGGATAATGGAGCAGTGTGTTGTTGTCCTCAGTCTCCATGTACATTACCTTTCATTAAATTCGTATTATTGATTTTCCAAGATGGGAACTTTGTCGACTACATTTTCCCTTTGCTGTAACATTTATCTGGGTATTGGCTCCAAACAGTGTAACGTGAGTCCCAAACACCTGGCCAGATCTAAATGAAATAAACATTTACAGCTTTCCTGACCTTTTCCTATGGATGAAAGATTGTGTATAACCTTTCAAGAGGCTCAGTATGATTTAAAACTTAGAACAGCATTCCCTGTAGGCTGTTACATTAGAGTACGGATGAGATAGGGGGAAAAATTGAAAGGCCTTGATTTAAAAATATCTACAAACTTTTAAAGCAATCATGAGAAGGTCAGCTCATTTACCAGCTGAGACCGGGAAAAGGGGCCAATTCATCTACAAATTCCATTTCAGTTTTTGGTTTTATGATGGCGTTTATATAATAATGAAATGGTATTTACAGAGCACTTTGTGAATCCCAAGCTTGGGAAAAAAAAATGAAAACCAAAAGAACATTGGAGTTTCAGTAACTTTTTAAAGGACAAGTAAGGCAAAAAAATAAAATCCTATTTTTACTTTCTTTAATAAAAAAGAAACCTATCTCCAATATCCTTTAATTAAAAAATGTGTACCGATTTTATAAGAAACCTGGCTGTATGCAGTGAAATTCTCCCTTCATTTACTGCTGTGGAAAGGAATTGTCAGATGGTCCCTAACTGCTGAGCAGGGAAACAATCATACTTATGAACAGCAGGGGGAGCCCCCGCCTTACTTCCCAGCCATGCAGAACTCAAGCAGCTTTATTTATGACGATCCATAAGCAGCCCAGACCACACTGAGCATGTGCACAGTCTTAGTCTTGCAAAGATGTTTAACAAAGTTACAAGATGGTGACCCCCTGTAGCCAACTTTGAAAGCATAAATTATTTGTTTGATTAGGCTTGTGGTGCTGTAAGTTCATGTTTATATTTAGTATACAAAATACAGCATTTCTAGCCTTATTCTATTTTAGACTTTCCTTGTCCTTTAAAGCAACAAATTGAATAAAATATTTACTCCACAACCAATATTATCTACCTCTCTCCAAGTATCCCTAAGTTACATTAAGGCATTTCATGCAATCACTGATATAGGGGAAATAGCATTAACATACAGGTAGGGTTGCCACCTGGCAGGTATTTTGCTGGCCTGGCCAGTAAAAATGATGCTTGATGCCAATGTTATTAATAGGAAAAAATGGCAAGAATATAGGAAGGCCTGCATTTTTTTCCAGAAAAGGTGGCAACCCTACATACAGTTCATAGTTTCATCTACTTATACACACATGTGCCACAACCAAGATGGCAGCTGCTTGAGCACTAGAGTGGTTACCATCTTAAACCTGTTACTGGTAACCAGGGCAGTGTTAGTATATAGGCACACAAGGGCCCATTGTGGCAGTAGGAGGGGACAGGCTGAGGTTCAATGCCTAGTGCAACACTGGACCTAAATACAACCCTGCTAATAACTAGTGATGGGCAAATAAATTTGCCTGTCACAAATTTCTGCATTTTGGAGGCGAATAAATTCACGAATCTCCCGTGAAGATTCGCCAGCGTCAAAAAATTGTCTAATCGGACGCCCATTGACTTTAACACCAACGCCAAAACTGCCGCAAGCAACTTTTCGGACGCGCATCCAAAATTGGACGTGGGCGTCAATTTTCGAATTTCACGTTTTTTTTCACAAATATTTTGCCGTTTCACGAATTTCACAAGAAACAATAAGAAGTCCATTACATGGACTGTAATTCATAGTTTGCTCGTCTTGTGTCTATTTCTATTTCCTTTCTGGTATGAAAGAAAAAGCAGTCTTTTCTTTATGGTGCATTTAAAATAAGAAAAAGGACAGAATGACTCTGGAAAGCTCATTAAAAGATTTTTCTCCCATAGTTCTGTGTTTTGATCCCATGAATTAGTGTCATTGTGCAAGCTGCTGCTTTGAGAATGCCCCCAGCAATATGTTACTTTATACAAAGCCTCCTGTACAGCATTAGGTTGGAGAGAAAATGCCCAGGGTAGAGGGGCAAACAAGAAAAAGAAGCAGTGCATGGTGTTTGCAGTCCTTCAGTAAATAAACTCCATGGCATTACAGGCATAGGATCTGTTATCCAGAAAACCCATTATCCAGAAAGCGCAAATTACAGGAATAGACTCTTTTTTTATCCAAATTTTTAAAAATGATTTCCTTTTTCTCTGTAATAATAAAACAGTAGCTTGTACTTGATTCAGACGAAGATATAATTAATCCTTATTGAAAGCAAAACCTATTGGCTTTATGTAATTCTTTTCTAGTAGACTTAAGGTATGAAGATGCAAATTAAGGAAAGACACCTTATCTGGAAAACCCCAGGTCCCGAGCATTCTGGATAACAGGTCCCATACCTGTATATAGTAATACCGATGTGTCTTATTGTATTGAGCAGAATATCCCCGCACCACGTTCATTTCTAGAAACTTCATGAAATCAGAAGGAAATGAAACCTCCTGGTTAAAGGAACAGTAACGTCAAAAAATAAAAGTATTTTAAAGTAATAAAAATATAATGCAGTGTTGCCCTGGTAAAACTGCTGTGTTTGCTTAAGAAACACTACTATTGTTTGTATAAATAAGCTGTTGTGTAGCAATGGGGGCAGCCATTCAAAGGAGAAAAAGCTCAAGTTACACAGCAGATAGTAGATAATCTCTGTCTGTCTAATGGTGTTATCTGTTATCTATTAGTTAACCTGTGCCATATAGCCGTTTTGGAATTTCCGCCATTGCTCCACAGCAGCTTGTTTATATGAACTATAGTCGTGTTTCTGAAGCAAACACATCAGTTTTACCAGTGCAGGGCAACACTACATGTTATTTTCATTACTTTAAAACACTTACATTTTTTGGTGTTACTGTTCCTTTAATCTGTGAGTAATGGAAAGAAATAACGAGGCAATTGAAGAGTTATTTCTCCAGGTGATGCACTTTAATCGTTTGGAAATGATTAAAGAAAGCGAAGTTTCTTTTGTGTACACATATGAGCAGCTCCCAGATACCCATCTCCAGGGATAACACTGTCATTTTTGTTTGCTTGTTTGTAATATGATGTGACGCTTGAACGCTCGCAGTGATTGAAGACTCAAAAGCCTCTACCATGCTTACTTGATTCCAGTGGAAGAAAGAAGTATTTCCTGAGTGATCAGAGCCGGTGAACGTGGCATAAAATTGAACTGCCTCTTAAGAGCAAGCCAATTTCTCTTGTCTCCTTTCTCAGTTCAAGAGGCTTGCCTCCAAATTGGCTCATGTGCGTTTGCATCCTCACACTGAAGCGCCGGGCATTTTGAATGCCGGGCCAGAAGGGTGAATGCTCTTTAACCAGCTCATTCAAACACCCATCGAGGCCAGGGATGTGACTTGAAGAACACTCTGCATCTGAAGGAGACATTCCTCTTATTGGCCTCAAAAGATCCAACTGATTAAAGGAGCTTGAAATGCAGCTGTGCCTCTATGAATTTGTTATAAGGAATTATCTGGGATTTTATCTGCATTTTACATAGTGAATTTATTAGACAGGAAAGGAGACGTAGTATAGCATTGGTTTAAAGGAGAACTAAAGATTAACTAAAGAAGTAGCTAGAAATGTTGTACATTATGTTTTGTGCTTCTGTACCAGCCCAAGGCAACCACAGTCCTTTAGCAGTAAAGATCTGTGTCTCCAAAGATGCCCCAGTAGCTCCCCATCTTCTTTTCTGCTGATTCACTGCACATGCTCTGTGCTGCTGTCACTTACTGAGCTTATGGACCCACTCACAATATACAGTACACATAGAATAGAAATGTCACAATATAAGGCTGATTAGTAATTAATACAGATAATTATTACATGACCGTACAGAAACCATTGCAATTAGCATCAGAATTTAATAATCAGCCCTGTAGCATCAACTTATATTACAATACAATTAAAATTCCGAACCAAATTGGGGGCACTCAAACCCTACTTAGCTCATGAACTAATATTCGATGTGCAGGCTTTACACCCCACAGAACACTCACCCTTTACTTAGGTGGGTCAGGGTGCAAATGCCCCGAAACAGTTGCTTTAACACTGGACATTCAAATGCATTCAACAATGGCGGGTTACTCAGCGCTCCAAATCCCTGGCCCGAGTTCAGTACCCCGAACTGGCAGCTTGTGGAAACCTCAGAACTGTTTCGTGGGATCACACAAAACGTGTCAGGAGTGATGTTCGGGAAATAAAGATTGTTTTTTAACACTCACCTCTTCCTGCTGATCCATTGAGTGTACGCTGATTTGAAAGTGCATAGTTCTTATATTACAGGACAACCTAATTTTCTTGATAATTTGACGACCCCTAAGCTTAGCTTCTCAACAGCTGCTCAGAGCCCACTGAGCATGTAAGTGTCACAGACACTTTCCAAGATGGTGACCCCCTGTGACAAGTTTGAAGTCCTGGATCATTGCTGCTATTGACAAACTGAAACATTAGGCTGTTGCAATAAATTCAGTATATAAAATATGGCATTTTTAGCCACATTCATTTGTAGGGGTTAGTTCTCCTTTACGGAGTCTAGCAATGAAAGGGCAAGACTGACAAATTAGGGAAGAATTCTGCTGCTGTGTAAACAATGGTTTCCCATTGTATTTGCATTTATTAATGGATCACTGGCTCATAGTCCCACCTCAAGTCCTGCTAGAACCAACACACCTTCACCTAAATGGGACTATATTGACTGGAGACAACATACCACAACACACAACGTCCCTGGGAAAAAAAACGTCAGCAAACAAGAGACATACAGTCTCAAGCCTGGACGTGGTTTCATTGCTTAGAGCGATCATGCGGAGCTCAACACATAACATAATGGCGTGCCACGTCGGTTAGAATTGATTGAACTTGGGGCCAGCTTTAAGGTACACTAAGGGAAACATTTGCAAAGGTGTGTGAAATATTATATGTTCAGAAAAAGCTGGCTTGAAGTAAATGGCTCCATTCTCACAATTGTAACAATGAGATTATAAGGCATTTAGACAGTTACGTTGTTGGATGAAAATGTTATACAGTTTTATGTCAGACTATAGATGAAAACTGGTGGAACTCAATCTTGGATTTGATTTTTACACCAGAATTTTACAAGTGGCTCTACATTTGCATAAATAATGATACAGGTTTCTTAATAGATTTTTATATGGCATAACTCTCGAAATGTCTACTGTATTTCAAAGCCTTTTTCAAAATAAATATGCCCCTATTTGTGTTTTTGCAAATTGTCCCCAGTATTTGTATAATGAAAACACACAGCAAAGGAAATATGTTTATATTCTTGCTGCAGGGTTCTCCCTTTATCTAGGTGAGTCTGCATGCGCATTCTTTCTTACATCTACAATCCATGGTTCCCAAACTCTATCAAAATCTTCCTTATTACTTCTCAATGACTAAAGCACCCCCAAAAAATGACTGCCCATCTCTGCCTGCCATTGTTTCCCATTTAAAAGAATGGCAACCACTGTAGACTGGCAGGGCAGTCATGAACCACTTGGGAGTGTCTCTTATATGTTAAGGTGGCCATAGATGTAGAGATCAGCTCGTTTGGCCAAACAAGCGGATCTCTCCCCGATATGTCCACATTGAGGTACAATGGCCTCTGAAGGGGGCTGGGGTTGTCTGTGAGGTTTCATTCTCCTTGAACATTATATGGCCACCGTAGGAGTGCAGATACCATTTCCTGCAGCTTCCACCCATGGAAAAAGACAACTGACTCAAGGTTTCCTTTCCTTATGTCAGAAACACTCTTGGGTTCCATAGCCATCAATCTTGTGATAATCCCATGATTAGGGATACACCAATAACAGGATTTGGTTTGCAATTTGCCCTTAGCCCACTACTTTTTGCAGGTTTTAAATTAAGTCGAATAATTAGTGTTTGGCTAAAAACTCATTTAACTTTCAGAAGTGGAGGAGGAGGATAACATTTTTATTTGGGAAGGCTTTAACTAGAGCAATATGCAAATATAGAAAAGTTAACCTTTTAGGGGAGATTAAGCCTCGTGAATCTACATTATTCTCTGTATATGTGACAGAGAGCAGGTAGCCAGACATGATCGAGGAAAAACATGTAAACATCAATTCTATGTCGAGACGACTACAGGAGGATTTACAATCTTCAAAGCTAATTTTGTTCACATGATTCACTTTTAGGGATATCCTGATTTCAAAATGCAAATTAGGATTGGGATTCAATTCAGTATGTGGATGAATTTTTGGTGCAAGTTTGGAGTTCAGTTAAAAGGTACTGTACTGTATGTATTTGGTGCATCCATTCCCATAATATAAAAAGGCTTGGGGCATGGCCTATAGCAGTGGTCCCCAAGCAGTTAGCAACATGCTACTCACCAACCCCTTGGATGTTGCTACCAGTGGCCTCAGAGATGCTTATTTTTTAATTTATGGCTTATTAAATTAAGTTTTGGTTCCACAAAATAAATAGAGCCTCTTGTAAGTTACCAGTCCACATAGAGGCCACCAAATAGCCAATCACAGCCCTTATTTGGCACCCCCTTGGACTCTTTTCATGCTTGTGTTGCTCCCTGACTCTCTATACATTTGAATGTGGTTCATGGGTAAAATTTTTTGGGAATGCCTGGCCTAGAGGGAGGTCACAGAGTGATGCTGGGGGGGGAGGGGCTACAATAGCAGCAGCTGCAATGAAGCATTTGTAAGAAAGGTCCAAAAAATAAATTAAGACAATGATCCGTGCCCCACAGGCTAACTTTATTGTTATATTTGTTTATACATGATACAGGGAACAACATGAGTCCCCTGGAAAGAGCATACTTTAAATAAGAGAATGAACCTTACTGATTGGTTTTATACTTAGATGGATCATACGGGGTCAGTATGTATGTATTTTTACTATGATATTAATTGAATAAAAAATTAATTTTTACTTTTTATGAGTATCGGGACATTTTGTTTAATGGTAGCTGTAAGAAAGGCACAAGAATCCCAACACATTCTTACATAACCTTTACCAAGACATTGCACAGAACTACACCATAAAAAAAGGATGAAGCTTAGAGAATATTGTAGGTTAGTTTGCCTTTATTGTATTCTGTAGTAGCCTAAAGTCCCAAGATAAAGCCCTCAGCTCCAGCTCTTATTGTAAATGAATAACAAGCAATGAGTTACCGTTTATCTGTGCCACACAATACATCTGGAATTTCCCCGGAGACTCTGACCTACGAACATAAACGCCAAATTGCAGTAGTGCAGAGGCCAGCAGCAGCCATTCAGAAATTAGTTCAGGGCACTCTACTACAAGCTAGGAAATAAACACAAGGGCCAGACTGGTTGCTACTGGCAACTGCACTTCTGCAATGTAGCACTTTTATAGTTGTACGTGCGATTTTTGTTGCACTTTGCACACCACTTTCCTTTGTTTGCTACCCAATTCACTGATGCTTGAGTTTGGCAACACTCTATTCAAGAATGGTTCAAGAAAACCCCAGTTGCACATGTTTTGATGCACTTGATGTAATTTCAAACTAAACCCCCATGAGTCACAGCAGTGCTGGAATTGTGGGCAAAAAATGCACTTTACACAATGCACTTGCATTCCTGAATGAGCCCTATAATCTCTGTGGCAGTATACTGACCCCTACTGGTGTGCATGTGTGTGTATACAGTATATATATATCATGACAAATGGACCCGCACTCCATATATATATATATATATATATATATACGCGGACAGCCAAAGAGTAGATTTAATTGCTGTGTTATATATAATTTCACATCACATTATTTTGATGGCATTGGAGGAATAAATTGGATTGCAGCAGATGATATTTATGTTCTCATAATGACTTGTTTAAAACACTGCACCGAGCATTCGTTGCAATTTAGGAGAAGCATTGTTGCATACAGCTGGATGGTTACTTGTAGCAAACTCACTAAGTGCACTGTGACAGCTTATTGTTCTGTGTGTGTAAAGGATCCTGCTGATTCAGCTAGCACTATCTCAAGCTTTCTGTCTAATGACAAAGTTTATTTTAAATATTGTCCACTATATGCAAAATGCCATCTGACTGTTCATGGAAACAACTTAATTACTTACTTAATTGTTCAATATGTTCAGTGAAAGGGAGGGGTCTGTATCAGTCAACCCAAAGGCTTAACCATATTGACTATTATGCCTAACTCTTATACCTGCTTCCCACTATAGTAACAGTGGGATAATAGTCTCTGGGAAGGGAGTGTGACTGTGGGATAGCAGGTATAGTAGGGAGAGATGGTGTCTATAGTAACAGTGGGATAATAGTCTCTGGGAAGGGACTGTGACTGTGGGATAGCAGGTATAGTAGGGAGAGATGGTGTCTATAGTAACAGTGGGATAATAGTCTCTGGGAAGGGAGTGTGACTGTGGGATAGCAGGTATAGTAGGGAGAGATGGTGCCTATAGTAACAGTGGGATAATAGTCTCTGGGAAGGGAATGTGACTGTGGGATTGTAATGGAATCTGGCACGGATAACCAAGATGGCGTCCAAGATGGTGGCTCCCTGGCTCTTCACGGACGCAGACGGATGATGTCGACTTCTTCCCACACCCTGATTGGTCGCCAGCGACGGAATGGACGTCGGCGTCAATAATGGGCGCCGGCGTCCGTCGCACACGTCAGCGCGTCAGTCGCCGATGTCAGCGCGTCCGCGCATACGTCATGACGCCGATGCGTCCAAAATTGGCGCCAAACCTGGGCCTTTATAAGGGAACTCCGGACAGTAACCAGTGCCCAATTACAGGTTTAGTTTTCTACTCCTGGGTGTGATTCGTTGCGAACTTCGTGTCTATTGTGTACCGACCCTTGCCTGGAATTCTCGACCTTGAACCTCTTCTGCCTGGACTGATCTTGTTGCCTGTTTTTGACCATTCTCCTGTCTCATCCTCTACTGTACTGCGAACTAGGACATTGTTATTTTCCTCCCTTGGTCCTCACTACTCCTGAGGCCTTTGGCCTTACATTATAATTGGGCCATGGACCCGTTGGAGGAGAATCCTGCGCCGCCTGATGTTGGTGGGGCGCTTCGTGGTCTGGCATCCCGTATGCAGTCCTATGAGGTACAGCAGTCTCACTTTGGTCAGGCCTTGGAAACCATTTTTGCCAAGTTGTCGGCGTTAACACCTGCCGATCCTACTCCTGCACCTACACCTGTAGCTCCGCTTCACGCCACCGAACCCCGCATTCCGGCTCCCCCACTCTATAGTGGTGATCCTACAGCCTGCCGTGGGTTTGTTAACCAGTGCGAGGTCCACTTTGCACTCGCACCCAGCCAATTCCTGTCGGAACGAGCTAAGGTGGGCTTCATATTCTCCCGTCTGCAAGGGAAGGCATTGGAGTGGGCGTCGCCTCTATGGGAAAAGGAGGATCCCATTATCAATAATGCCCGAGCTTTCATCCGGGAACTTCGAGTGGTCTTTGATGCTCCGGGTCGAGCCACTGCTGCCTCCGCACGCCTGTTCCACCTTCAACAGGGAACTCGCTCAGTCTCGGAGTATGCCATTGAGTTCCGCACCCTGGTTGCAGAGACTTCGTGGAACAACGACAGGTATCACGCTGCCTTTTACAACGGCCTGGCGATACGTATTAAGTCTGATCTGGTGTCCAGGGAAATTCCATCCCGTTGGGAAGATCTAGTCGCCCTGGCCATAAAGGTAGATACTCGGCAGAGGGAGTTTCAAGCTGAACTCGACAGAGAGCGCTCCCCAACCAAAAGATTCCACAGGTTCCAACCTACTCTGGCTCCTCGTTTCCAAAGACCCTTCCTTCCCAACCCGGCTCCCATCCTGTCTTCTCCAAATCCTGCGGTTCCTGCCTCCTCTTCCCTGCCTTCGGAAGAACCAATGCAGATTGGACGGGCTCGTCTGACCGAACAGGAAAAGCTTCGGAGAAGGGCTGCTGGACTTTGCCTTTACTGTGGTGGAAAATCCCACTTCGCCTATGAGTGTCCAGTGAAGCCGGGAAACGCCAACACCTAGGTAAGACTGGGGAGACTTACCTGGGTGGAATTGGTCCCTCTCCCCATTCTTCTGCTCAACGCTTCCTCCTTCCTGTGCAGATTCGTTTTGGAACCCAGTCGATCTCTTCTAAGGCTTTCCTTGACTCCGGTGCAGCTGGGAACTTCATCGATAAGGTCTTCGCAGAAAGCCATTCCATTCCGTTGCGATCTCTGGCTGTTCCTCTTCGAGCTTTGGCGATTGACGATCGTCCACTATCCTCCGCTACAATTTCCCACTCCACCGATGAACTTTCCGTTATTGTGGGGTCCATGCACCTTGAAAGATTGTCCTTCCTCCTCATCGATTGTCCTTCTACTCCCATTGTTCTTGGTCTGCCTTGGTTGAATATTCACAACCCTGTAATCGATTGGGCTTCTTCTCAGATCTCCCGCTGGAGTTCTTTTTGCCAACAGAACTGTTTACCTACCAAGTCTATTATTAAAGTTTCATCCGTTTCTTCCAATTCTTCTTTGCCCCCTGTATATCAAGCCTTCTCCGATGTCTTCAGTAAAAAGTCTGCCGAAACCCTGCCTCCCCATCGTCCTTATGATTGCCCCATCGAACTTCTTCCTGGAACCATGTCTCCCAGGGGTCGCATCTATCCACTGTCTCCTTCTGAAACCGGTGCCATGAAGGAGTACATTCAAGAAAATCTGCAAAGAGGCTTTATTCGTCCTTCTTCTTCCCCGGCTGGAGCCGGCTTCTTCTTTGTAGAGAAAAAAGATGGAGGTTTGCGGCCCTGCATTGATTATAGAGGTCTGAATAAAATCACAATTAAAAACCGTTATCCCCTTCCTCTCATCTCTGAACTGTTTGACCAACTAAAAGGGGCTTGTCTTTTCACCAAGTTGGATCTTCGTGGGGCTTATAATTTAATTCGTGTCAGAGAGGGAGATGAATGGAAGACCGCGTTTAACACCCGGGACGGGCATTACGAATATCTTGTCATGCCTTTCGGTCTCTGTAACGCCCCCGCGGTCTTCCAAGAATTTGTAAATGACATTCAGAGATTTACTGGGCCAGTATGTGGTGGTGTACCTGGACGATATTCTTATTGTCTCCAAAAATCTTGCTCAACATCGTCTTCAAGTTCAAGAAGTACTTTCTCGTCTTCGAAAGAACAACCTGTTTGCTAAGTTGGAGAAATGTTCCTTTGAAGTTTCATCCATTTCCTTCCTAGGTTACATCATTTCCCAACAAGGCTTCAGGATGGATCCAGCCAAGGTTTCAGCAATTCAAGATTGGCCTCTCCCCACCAGTGTCAAGGCTGTTCAAAGATTCATCGGCTTTGCTAATTATTACAGACAGTTTATTAAAGGTTTTTCTTCTAAAATTGCTCCAATTCTTGCTCTTATTCAAAAAGGGGGTAAACCACAACATTGGCCTCCTCTAGCCTTGGAAGCCTTCAAGTCTCTTAAAGAATCCTTTTCATCTGCCCCAATCCTCAGGCACCCTGAACCTCTCCAACCTTTCTTCATTGAAGTAGATGCCTCGGATATCGGAGCAGGAGCAATTTTATCCCAAAGATCCTCTGCCGATGGTAAGCTGCATCCGTGTGCCTTCTTTTCCAAAAAGTTTTCCTCTTCCGAAAGGAATTATGATGTTGGGAACCGTGAGTTACTGGCCGTCAAACTTGCTCTTGACGAGTGGAGACACTTTCTCGAAGGATCATTGATCCCTGTGACCATCTTCACTGACCACAAAAACCTTGAATATATCCAGACCCTTAAGCGCCTCAATCCCCGACAAGCCAGGTGGGCATTGTTCTTCTCACGTTTTAACTTCATCTTAACTTTTCGTCCTGGTTCAAGAAACAAGAAAGCGGATGCCCTTTCCAGAAGTTTTATTCCTGAAGATCCCATCTCCGAAGACCCAGAATCCATTGTGCCTCCTACAAAAATCATCGCTGCTCTTTTTCCATCCTTGGCCTCCCAGTTATTGTCTGTTCAACCTTCTGCTCCTGAAGGAACCCCTCCTGGTGTTGCCTTTGTTCCTCCTGAACTCCGTCATTCCATTTTGGTCCAGTCCCACAGCTCCAAGCAGGCCGGGCATCCTGGAGTCAAGAAAACCACTGAACTTCTGTCTCGTCTTGTATGGTGGCCTTCCCTAAGAAAGGATTTTAAAGACTTTGTTTCTTCTTGCTCTGTGTGTGCTGTATCCAAATCTGGGCGTTCCCCTCCCAAAGGGTTACTCTTACCACTACCCATTCCCTCCCGCCCATGGACTCATTTATCTATGGACTTCACCGTGGACCTCCCTAACTCCTCTGGTTACACTGTTATTTGGGTGGTGATTGACAGATTCACTAAAGTTGCACACTTTACTCCCCTTCGAAAACTTCCCTCTGCTCCTGAACTTTCTTCATTATTCATTAAACACATTTTTCGCCTCCATGGTTTCCCTGCCGAAATTGTCTCTGACCGTGGTTCCCAATTTGTTTCTAAGTTCTGGAGATCCCTGTGTAAAGCCCTTGGTGTCTCTCTTCAATTTTCATCTTCATACCATCCCCAGTCTAATGGAGCAGCAGAAAGGGTTAACCAGGCCCTTGAACAATTTCTTCGATGCCATGTATCACTGTGCCAAGATGACTGGGCGGATCTGCTTCCATGGGCAGAATTTGCACATAACAATGCATTACACATTTCTTCCGAAAAGTCCCCTTTTTTCTGTATGTACGGTCTTAACCCTTTGGCTTTTCCTCAGGACTTATTACTTACCAATGTCCCTGCCGCCAACGACCAAGCTGCTCACATGTCAGCCATTTGGCACGCCACAGTCATCAATCTGGAAAAAAGTTCCCTGGTCCAGAAAAGGTTCGCGGATCAAAGAAGAATCCCTTACCCTTTGTACGCACCTGGCGATAAGGTTTGGCTATCCACCCGAAACATCCGTCTTAAAGTCCCCTCTCCGAAGCTTGGTCCCAAGTTTATTGGTCCCTTCTCCATCTCTGAGATCATCAACCCGGTGGCTGTTCGTCTACAACTTCCCTCAGAGATGCGGATTCCTAACGCATTCCATATCTCCTTGCTCAAACCTGCAGGTACTTCTTCTTCTTCTTCTTCCTCAGCTCCTGTCTTGGTGGATGGACATCAGGAATTCGAGGTTAAAAGAATCCTGGATTCCCGGATTTCGAGGGGCACCCTACAATACCTCATTGAGTGGAAGGGGTTCGGCCCTGAGGAGTGCTCCTGGGTAAGAAATTCTGACGTCCACGCCCCCCTCCTGGTCCAAAAATTCCACCGGCAATTTCCTTCCAACCCAGGTGGTCCGGAGGCCCCCCCTAGGGGGGGGTACTGTAATGGAATCTGGCACGGATAACCAAGATGGCGTCCAAGATGGTGGCTCCCTGGCTCTTCACGGACGCAGACGGATGATGTCGACTTCTTCCCACACCCTGATTGGTCGCCGGCGACGGAATGGACGTCGGCGTCAATAATGGGCGCCGGCGTCCGTCGCACACGTCAGCGCGTCAGTCGCCGACGTCAGCGCGTCCGCGCATACGTCATGACGCCGATGCGTCCAAAATTGGCGCCAAACCTGGGCCTTTATAAGGGAACTCCGGACAGTAACCAGTGCCCAATTACAGGTTTAGTTTTCTACTCCTGGGTGTGATTCGTTGCGAACTTCTTGTCTATTGTGTACCGACCCTTGCCTGGAATTCTCGACCTTGAACCTCTTCTGCCTGGACTGATCTTGTTGCCTGTTTTTGACCATTCTCCTGTCTCATCCTCTACTGTACTGCGAACTTGGACATTGTTATTTTCCTCCCTTGGTCCTCACTACTCCTGAGGCCTTTGGCCTTACAGGGATAGCAGGTATAGAAGGGAGAGATGGTGCCTATAGTAACAGTGGGATAATAGTCTCTGGGAAGGGAATGTGACTGTGGGATAGCAGGTATAGTAGGGAGAGATGGTGCCTATAGTAACAGTGGGATAATAGTCTCTGGGAAGGGAGTGTGACTGTGTGATAGCAGGTATAGTAGGGAGAGATGGTGCCTATAGTAACAGTGGGATAATAGTCTCTGGGAAGGGAGTGTGACTGTGGGATAGCAGGTATAGTAGGGAGAGATGGTGCCTATAGTAACAGTGGCATAATAGTCTCTGGGAAGGGAGTGTGACTGTGGGATAGCAGGTATAGTAGGGAGAGATGGTGCCTATAGTAACAGTTGGGATAATAGTCTCTGGGAAGGGACTGTGACTGTGGGATAGCAGGTATAGTAGGGAGAGATGGTGTCTATAGTAACAGTGGGGTAATAGTCTCTGGGAAGGGAGTGTGACTGTGGGATAGCAGGTATAGTAGGGAGAGATGGTGCCTATAGTAACAGTGCTCCCTGTTTCCTAATAATGGATTATTTCTTACACTATGGGCCTATTTATTTTAAGTTATGAAAAAAAACAGGACAATGAAAACACCACACACCTGATCATCGGGAATCGCCATGTAAAAGAAGTGTAATTGTCATACTGAGTATTATTTTTCTGTGTAAAAGTTTTTCTGGGTAAAATTCTGGGTAAAAAACATTGGTCAGTTGAAAATTCCATGTAAAAAAAAACATCAACCAAATGCTAGAATTTACTTTCCTCCTGAATTTTTTCCCCTTGACTTGAATGGATTATTCCAAACCCTCTCGCCTTCTGTAGTTTTAATACTTTTTATCCTTTTTTTACTTTTTTAACATATTCCTTTTTTAATAATTAAACAGTACCTTGTACTTGATCCTAACTAAGATTTAATTAATCCCTTGGTGGTTGAAATTAGGGATGCTTGTGAAAGATTCCGCTGAATACCGTACAGTATCCTTATTTGATTATACAAATTAGGGGCGGGAAAGGAAAAAGTGTGAACATTTTTTTCACTTCCTTGTTTTGTGATGAAAAGTCAGGTGATTTCCCTCCCCGCCCCTAATTTACATATGCAAGTTCAGATTTTGGATTCGGTTCGGCCAGACACAAGGATTTGGCCGAATCCTGAACGGAATCCTGGATTCGGTGCATCCCTAGTTCAAATGGTACTCTGTAATAGGGTACATGATCCCTTTAAATTGTAAACAGACCTTTTATGTTTTTCCCTCCCCCTTTCTTCTGATTGGTGTCTGGGCCTTTAAATATTGACCCACTTTTGTAAGTATCTAGGCCTATGACTAAGGGGCAGATTTATCAAAGGTTGAAGTGAAAATCCGAATTTAAACAATTCGAATTTCAAGCAAATTTTTGTGTACTTCAACTAGGAAATAGTCCAAATTCGATTCGATTTTGAAAAAAATTTGAATATTCAAACTTTATCATGTACTGTCTCTTTAAAAATACATTGTCAACCATTTGCCATCTAAAACCTGCTGTTTTAGAAATGGGAGACCTCCTAGAACTTATTTGGAGTCAATTGGTGGACTTTGAAAAGTTTTTTTTGGAAAAAAATTGAATCGAATTTGATCGAATGCGTTATTACTTCGATTCGTACGATTCTAATTCAATTGAAAACGGACCTATTCGGACAAAAAAACTTCAATTTTTTAAAAAAAACTTTCGGTTGGTCTTTTTTAATTTAAAGTTTTCGAGATTCGACCCTTGATAACTCTGTCCCTAAGTGTCCTAGTGATGTGAAACGCGTTAGGCGAGAGTTGTTGGTATAAAGGTTTGATCTATATGTGGCCTACCAGAGTGCCTTGCACCTACATTTACTTGTTTGCATATGGTTCAATTGGTATGCCTATATATTCTTTGTTTTCATTTCTTGCTTTTTGTATGTACTATTTTAGAATCTTGCATAATTGGCTGAGCGTAGCTCGATGATTTAGTAGTTTGGTAGTTTGTTCATATGATTTGTTTTAATTCGTGTATCTTCCTGCTCTTTTGTTAAAATTCTGCTTGTTTAACTTGGAAAACAATGAATCTTTTAGAGCCAAAAAAAAAAAAAAAGGATATAATTAATCCTTATTGGAAGCAAAACCAGCCTATTCTGTTTATTTAATGTTTACATGATTTTTAGTAGACAAAGTATGGAGATTTAAGATATGGAAAGACCCCTTCTCTGGAAACCCCCAGATTCTGAGCATTCTGGATAATAGGTCCTATATCTGTATTATTTTGTCTTATTTCACCATTTTCTCACCCTCCCACACTATAAAGGAAAGTGCAATTCCCTTTCCCATCGCATTTAAGCCGCCTCATTTCTCCCTCTGCATTTTCACTTCAGAACAATCTTTTGCTGATGATGCCACAATGGCTTTTCCGTTTAAAGTGCGTGTGCTGCTGCTGCTGGCCTGATCATTAGTCGGTTACCTTGGGGAACACAGAGGAAGCCCTTTTGGGGACATCACTTTAATCATACGAGGCATTCTGCAGCACAGAGCTTGAGTCAGTCAGACAAAAAGAAGATGCTGGGAGAAACGTTATCATGTATATGAGAGCTAATGGTTAAATCACTAGTAAGAGACCGTAACCATAGTAACTGGTAGTTCTATGCTCGCTCAAGGCTGACAGGCTCTCTGTCCCTCTGAATTGTCTGCTGGATGAAGGGAGACATAGAGGTGAGGAGGAAGCGGGGAGATAAGCAGTGCGGCTTCTCGGGGTTCAAATGTCTCCTTGGTCCAAGAATAAAATGGAAGGTGCAATATTTCAAATCAAAGCGATACTCAGACAGCACAAGCCATTCTATTCCTTGGTACAATGTCACGCTACCACATCAAAACAGAGCAGCGTTTTCCCTACGTTTCTACAGAACTGTTTCCTAGACGAGGTTTGACTTGGCAGTCATGTTTTCATCAGTAAATGCCAATTCTATCGTTGATGTTAAGTTCTAATAGCCGGGGCTCCCTTTCCCTTTTGTATCAGTCGATTTTTTTGTATATAATGTGAATGTTGATGTATAGAAGCTTCAGGACTGTAGAATAGGTTGGTGCTTTATAAAACAATATATGACTAGAGGCAGATTATTTTATACAGAGGGCAGGGCTGTAACTAGTAATCAGAGCCACGCATCTTGCCATCTACAAATAGTCTGTGCCATAAAGAACAATATCAGATCTTGGGCACTACTAGTGCCACTGGCCCACAGACTCAACAGGCAAAATTACTCATTTTAGGGTCAACAGAACATAACTGAATGTACTCACCATCCAGACCAACCCAATGAGTAAAGGGCAACAGTCCTGGTATCCATCTGGTCCACAGTGTATGCACTCATCTAAGTAATAAAGAGATCAAGAAGGAATTAGAGCATGAGGAATTAGAGCATGATACCCAGTAGGTCAACAGAATTGAATATTCTATGCAGGAGTATAAGGGCGAAGATATACAGAGCTACTAGTAGCAGCTACTTGTTTTGGCTACAAAATATCCTGCCACAGACAAAGAATTGCCTCTGCTAAAACACGTGTAGTGCCTTAGCAAAGCCAATTACAAGTATAGGATCCGTTATCCGGAAACCCAATATCCAGAAAGATCCAAAATATGGAAAGGCCGTCTCCCTTAGGGGTATATTTATCAAAGAGTGACGTTAGAGATCACTATAGTCCTCTAGCGTGAAATTCCGCCTCTTTCCATTAATTTCTATTGGATTTTTAAAAGAGTATTTATCGATGGGTGAAAGTGAAAGTTCACCCTTTGATAAATATGTCTTTCAAAATGGCAGAATTTCACTCTAGTGACTGTGGTGATCTCTAACTTCACTCTTTGATAAATCTACCCCTATATACTACATTTTCTCCAAATAATCCAAATTTTTTAAAAAGTATTTCCTTTTTCTCTGTTATAATGAAACAATACCTTGTACTTGATCCAAGCTAAGATATACATGATTTTCTAGTAGACTTAGGGCATGAAGGTCCAAATTACGGAAAGATCTGTTATCCGGAAAACCTCAGGTCCCGAGCATACTAGATAACAGGTCCCATCCCTGTATCATTATTTTCTATTTTGTAGCCATGACAAGTAGCTGCTACTAGTAGCTCTGTGTGTCTTCACCCTATGGTGGAATGTACAGGACAATCAATATGGCCCCAGTAAAGCCTTAGAGAATATTTTTATATGTATATGGTTCTGTTTCGCTTCAGCTGTATCATTATTATTCATTATTTATACATAAATGACATTTAGAATGTACATAGAATACACGTACACTATCTACCCACACAGTGTCGTTGAGCAGTAGGAAACAAGTAAAGTCTATACACACACAATGTAGTTGAGCAGGGGGAAAGCAAACAAAGCATGAGGTTCTTACACAGTTATTAGCAGCAGAGGAAGGTTATAGTGAACCTTCTTAGATCCCTGTTGAGATCTGGCCTGGACTACGGAGATCTATTCTTGACTCCTCTCCACAAAAGGATATTCATAATAGAAAACCTTCAGAGGAAGGTCTGAATAACAAAAACCAACCAGCAATTATTTTGAGAGCCTTTAACTAGTGCAACTTAGTCGTTTAAATGAGGACACTGAGAAGATAAAAACCCTCATATATATTCAATGAAGCCAGGCATTCAACTCAACTGAGTGTCTGTTGGGTGGGGTGACAGGTGTGCTTCTTGTGGACTCACAGTCTAGAAAAGAATCACTCCATGTGCTAAATGTTATGTTATTACTCCATCTCAAACACCATAACTGTAAGTCATGATCTTCATGTATTTACTTTTTCATAATAAATGTTGAGTTTTACACTTCTACATATAGGAACTAGAGTCTCAAGGAGCTATTGACTATGTGACTATGGAGCGACTCATAGGATACATAGGGGTATATTTATCAAAGAGTGAAGTTAGAGGTCGCCACAGTCCTCTAGAGTGAAATTCCGCCACTCTCCATTCATTGCCATGGGACTTTGAAAGGTGTATTTATCAAAGGGTGAACTTTCACTTTCACCCATTGATAAATACTCTTTTAAAAATCCCATGGAAATGAATGGAGAGTGGCGGAATTTCACTCTAGAGGACTGTGGCGACCTCTAACTTCACTCTTTGATAAGTATAAGTATACATAGGCAGGGGCGTATGTATATTAAGGCCCCTGAGGGCCTGTGCCTAGGGTAGCACAGTTTTGGGGGTGGCTATATTTTAAGTTTTTTGTTTTAAAATCCCCCCACCCATCACCATGGATTCCATAGGAAATCCGGTGACGGAGCTGAGGGGTAGGGGGAAGAAGTGGCATCACGCGCACGACGTAGGGGGCGTATTTAAGTCTGACGCCTAGAGCAGCATCAAACCTAAATATAGCTATGCCCATAGGATCATGATATCCACCTCAAATTATGTGCATTTGGGTGATAGAAGCTAGTGAATTAATATTCTCTCATTGGAGTCTGTATTTCTTTGGTGATAAGGATATTAACAGTGATGGTCATCAACTGATTTGCAGCTACGCCAGGGAATATGTACCACTGTATTGTAATAAAAGGGACCGTGTGTTCTGGTCTAGTACCCCATGGCATCTTTATCAGGTACAAAGTAACAAGCTCTTATTGTTAATAAGACTGAAAATGATGTTAATCCCAGGATCTATACATTATGGGCTTTAGTTTAATGATGCTGAATAAGTACGTAAAATAAGCAAACTGCTGTGTAATGATGCAAAATATCTGTCCATAATGATCATGCTGTGATGCAATAATGCTAGAAAATGCTAGAATCTGATCATGTGTTCTATTAATGGTAGCCCAGGACATTCATATTAGTGAATATGTAATATATTGGAGCATTTAAAGGTGTGTCCATGCAACATTAAAAACTAGTAATATAGTGACATAGTAAGTTAGGTTGAAAAAAGACACACGTCCATCAAGTTCAACCTTTTTACTTTTTTAACCTGCCTGACTGCCAGTTGATCCAGAGGAAGGCAAAAAAACCCATCTGAAGCCTCTCCAATTTGCCTCAGAGGGGGAAAAAATTCCTTCCTGACTCCAAAATGGCAATCGGACCAGTCCCTGAATCAACTTGTACTATGAGCTATCTCCCATAACCCTGTATTCCCTCACTTGCTAAAAAGCTATCCAACCCCTTCTTAAAGCTATCTAATGTATCAGCCTGTACCACTGATTCAGGGAGAGAATTCCACATAGTGTAACTGGTGTGACCACCAACCAAACATATCTTTGCTTTCAAAATTCTTCCTACAGTTGACCAGAGCTTACAACTACTTTGTAGTCAATTACTGCTCTCAATAAATGTAATAATGGAGATGCTGCCAAATTCACTCTTGCCCTACACTTCCACCGTGTCTGCCCCTTCCTTCCTTCTTCCATTTAAACTCTATAAGGGTCATTTACTACATGGAAATCATTGTAAAAAGTGCACTTTTGCACTATGCACAACTGCCTTCCTAGAATGTAGAATTGCCACAGGTTTCTGCGCTCCATTGAGGGTAATACCTTGAATACAATATTGCCTGATGGGTGGAAGAAGACACCTAGGAGGTGGTGTAACTATCGGGGATGCAGGGAGTGTGATCTCACCCAGGCCTGTGCCTCCTTGGGGCCTGCCAGAGCTGTGACAATTCTTATTGTACAACAGGTCAGGGGGTATTTTTCAACAGCACGCCAATGCACAATTCGTGGTGGGAATGGCCCAGGTGCACATCCTATACCGGTGCCCACTGGTGACATTTCACACAACTGTGCCCCTAAGTGCTCTGGCACTTTCCCTTATTTTTGTAAATTACTCCTTATCTTCTGCTCCTCTAGTCTCCTGCTGCACATGGGCCTCATTTGAGGGTTTAAAAGTTGTCCCAAGGGCTATTTGACTCATGGTAAATAGCCAGTGTTTTGATTAACTTCACTGAAAGACTGGTGCGTCTCCAAAAATTGCAGAGGGTGTGACAGTGACTTCAAGCTTGTATTTTTTCCGCCAATCTATATAGGCTAGAAAGTACAGCACCCCTATACACACGCCTGCACCCTGAAACCATGAGCCTAATAGCAGCAGAGTCACAACGAAATAAGCTACAAAAAAACAGTGGATTCCGTGCAGCTGCAGGTTGTTAGTAAATGTGCCCTGCTGTCTTTTTGGGAACAGGATCAATATACCCTTTCTTAATGTGCTCTGGATTTTTCCTTTTGCCAGCCAAGCAGTTAAGAGGTCATTATTTCTAAAAGACTCATTTGTCTGGCAGTTACCAGAGCCCTTTCTTATTACCGCAGATAGAATGCTTTTTTTATGTATGGACACTTGGATCAATTTGATTCTGATTGTCTCTTCTCGGCGCATTGTCCCACCAGTTTAGAATCTGGCCCTTGGCAATAACTTGAGGAAGCTGTGATTGAACTTGAGGTCTGACAGTTGTCAGCTGGGTATAATGCTGGTCTGAGCCAGTCATGTTCACACATAAATAAGCCATGACAATCATCAATGAGAGTATTGAAAGCACAATGGCTAACATTTCCTAAAAACACACACGTATAATAGGCCGTGCTGCCCTACAAAATTTACACCGCAGTGAGACAATAGTGGCATTAACATGGCTGTCATGATAAAGGGCCTGTAAATAAACTGCTAGGCTGGCAGTACTAAGAACAACATCCTACATGGGAAGGATGGTTTAAATGCTTTAAATCTTTATTTATAAGCAAGAACTGACTTGGTGCAAACTTCATTTTATTTCAGTGGTGAGTCTCAAAACGACGCCTTTAGCAGAGATTTGTATGGTTACTGGAGACGTATATGTTAATGTACAGGTATGGGATCTGTTATACAGAAACCCATTATCCAGAAAGCTCAGTATTATGGGCCATCTCCCACAGACTCTATTTTATCCGAATAATATAAATTTTTTAACTGATTTCCCTTTTCTGTGTAATAATAACCCAACTAAGTTATAATTAATCCTTATTGGAAGCCAAATAATCAGATTTATTTAATGTTTTAATGATTTTCTAGTATACTTAATGTATGCAGATCCAAATTATGAAAAGATCCACTAATCAAAAAACCTCAGGTCCCAAGCATTATGGATTACAGGTCCTACATGTGATAGAAGGTTTATTGTAACTGCAGGTCTGGTAAACCAGGTAACATTGACTGGTCAATAACTGAAAAGTAAATATCTATTGGGTTGCTAGGGGTTACTAGACCAAGGCTTTTCATTAAATAAATGTTATAATATATCTTCTTCCTAAAATAGAATGTCTCTTGTTTCTTTGCTACAATACAACACTGTTTAATCTGTATATGGTAATGCGTTTTTTAAGGGGTATCTCCTGTAAATAAAGAATTTGATGATTTCGCATAAACTACATTTAATAAGATTTTATATTCAGTAAAAGATGCAGTTGAAGAACCATGGATCCTGGCCAGTGGAGGAAGGTAGGGGCATCAACCTGAAGAGGTAAAAATGATGACATTTAGGGGTATCAGGACACAGGTAAGCACCCTCCTTATGAGCTAGGAAAATGTAAATCTTGGCCCATAGGTTTTGCTTTACCTTCCTAGATATGATATTAAATAGTCAGTGTATCCCCATTTTTCAACATTGGTTCAGTAAATAGGGCTTTTTCTCTAAACATGGCAGCATTTGAAATTGAAACAAGAGCCACATTCTACTTCCCGATCTCAAGGAACAAAACAAATTATCAGTCCACTGAGAATCCTCTGTATAATTAACTGCTCTTTATCTAGATAGATAACAGGCTGTAGCTGGGGGAATTGAAGGGTTTGTTCATACAGAGGGTTTGCATAGGCAAAGATGGAATCAATTGGAGGACAGGACCCCCCCAAACCTCCCCTGCCTTTATGGCTAATGATGGTTGTCAAAACAAAAATTCCAGTGAAAAAAGAATAACTAAGCTTTGGTTCAACAATAAAATGGCACTCCCCCAATGGAGACAATCATACCAATACGAAAATACCTATCAAAACTACATTGTAGTGAAACTGTAGGTTTTCTAAGGGGACTGAATCTGACAGAGTGTGGTTTCATGCATTATAAACCTACTCAATATGCCCGGTACCTGTACATCTCAATGATTAACCGACAGTTCCTGGCTGAAGATGAGAGCAATTGTTATTATCTTTCTTTAATGTTCCTCTATTTATTGTCTGCAGTAAAGGTGACAGATTGTCCCCACTTTGCTTTCACTGCTGCAGGGCATTTTAGGGACAGAAGACAGGCCAGTTTGGAGATGCAGTCCCAAGGTGATACAGACCTGGCCAGCCTAATTAAAAGGGGATGGTAAGAAGGCATCTGACTAGGGACATGAGATGTCACAGAGCACAAAACTAGCTCCCCTTAGGAAAGTAATGTGAGTATATATATATATATATATATATATCTATATATATATATATATATCCCAAAGATGTACATTTCCCCAATAAACACTAACAGGCCTAGGACCAGGCTACCCATATACAGTATATGTTAAAGGCATCCTTAACTTACTGCTGGCTATTGTGTCTCATCATATGGTGCAGCTACTCCCCCATGTCATACAATCATCTATGCCTTCTGGCCAAGCCTGTAGCATCAACTTCATGCTCATCAGAACAATGTACAAAACATTCACAGGGTGCACTTGTTTCACGCCCCGGCTGGAAGCTTCAGCATCACCTCTGATGAAGAACCCAGTGATGACATGAAACGCGTCAGGTAACTGAGTGTTCCCCGAGATTGCTCTGTACAGTGTTCTGACTCATTTTTAAATGATGGAATTAATATTTCAATGTTTTAAGACCATTCTGAAAGGATCTGTTCCCATAATGTGTTTTTTTTACTATTTTATCCATGTGCAGTACAGTAACTCAGAATGCCTCTCATTCCGGAGGTGCTTCTTTCATTATCTGTGGATGATCTGCAGTGTTTTAAGAGCTGACGTGCAACTTGACAGTAAAATTAGCGAATTGGTGGATTTTGGGTATATAAAAGCCAAGCTGGTTGTTGCACATCCCAAACTGGCATTTAGATATTTTTTATTTTATCATTCTTCTGTATCAATCATTTCTAGCACAAAAGGCTTATAATGTGCAACGTATGAAACAGGAGCAGCAGAGGGCTCTGCTCACAAGAGCTTTTTCTGTAAAAGTTTTGGAGGAAACGAAAAGATAAAAATGTTGGAAAAATCTTTCATTATGTTACGTTGGCTTTATAGAGAATTTGAAGGTAAAAGTCCAGACTAGTGATGGGCAAATTTGTCCCTTTTCACTAGGGATGCACAGAATCCAGGATTCAGTTCGGGATTCGGCCAGGATTCGGCCTTTTTCAGCAGGATTCGGTCAAACTGAATCTGAATCCTAATTTGCATATGCAAATGAGGGGTGGGGAGGGAAATAGCATGGCTTTTTGTCACAAAAAAAGGAAGCAAAAATGTTTTCCCCTTCCCACCCCTAATTTGCATGTGCAAATTAGGGTTCGGATTTGGTTCAGTATTCGTCTGAATCTTTCATTTGGGGGTCCGGCCGAATCCAAAATAGTGGATTCGGTGCATCCCTACTTTTCCCTTCACCGAAAAATTTGCAAATTTACCACGTAATTCACAAAACGGCAGTCAATATGTGTCAAAATTATTTTGACGCGACAATTTCGACACCCACACTAATTTTTATATGTGCCCTTATTTTGTCCAAATGCATTAAAGTCAATGGGTGTCGGAATAATTTTGACGTGCGTCAATTTTTATGCGCGAGACTATTTTGCCGCGTGCCAACTTTTTTTGGCGCAGCGGATTTGTTGCCAACAAATTTTTGCCGCAGTTTGAACTTATTTGCCGGTGTTGAATCACGTAAGTTCGCTGCAAATTGGCCCCTGCTGAATTTATTCGCCCATCACTATTAGGGATAGGAAGCCGTAAGTTTAGAGACTCCCTGCCTATAAGTTTATAAGTCTCCCAGTCCGCTATGCTGTGCTTTAGACCTTCAGGGGTGACAGGAATGTATGGAGGAACCAGTAACATTACAAAATGAAAAGCATGCAATTCAAATGACATACAGATGGAGCAAACTTGGTTCTGACAGCTCACACAATATACAGGGCACCGCGGCACAAGATGTTACGGCGGTTACAAGTATAAAAATGATTTAAAAAGAAGCTGGGACATGGCAAGTCATTTCAGCCAAATGTCTAGATAAATTTGTTCCATCTGTGCCACTAATCCTGCATCTTAAAATCTTTTTCTTTGAAGCTTTAGGTAATACATATGCATGACCCGGCCCTCAAAGCCCTGCAAAACCAATCCACGTGTAATTTCCTATAAAAATCTCACTTCTATTTTTTAATCAAATGGTGCAGAGTAAGGGAACATTAAAAATATGTGCATTAGGATTAGTCGGATTTATCAAGGGTCAAATAGAAAATTCAAATTTTCAAATAAACCTGAAATTCGACCCTTGATAAATTTTCAAATTTGAATTTTGAGTTTATTTTAGTGTAATTCGACTAGGGAATAGTCCAAATTCGATTCGGGTTTAAAAAAAAAAAAAAAAAAACTAATTTATCATATATTTAGTCATAAATCCAAATATGACTATTCCCCATCTAAAACCTGCCAATTTGGTGTTTTAGCCTATGGGGGACCTCCTACAATCAATTTGGAATCGTTTGGTGGACTTTTGAAAATAAAATTTATTTTCAATCAAATTTGATTTGAGTTTGTGGGTCAATCCTATTCACCCGAATTTAAAATGTTTAAAATTTTCGATTGGTGGTTTTATTTTTCGAGTTTTTTGAAACCCCATAAACTCGAAATTCGACCCTTGATAAATCTGCCCCTTAGTATTTTTTCATTTGCTAAGTTTACTAGTGAGCTTAAAAAGTGTTTTTCATGATTGTGCCTCCTAATACAGGTATGGGACCTGTTATCCAAAATACTCGGGACCTGGGGTTTTGGGATCTTTCTGTAATTTGGATCTTCATACCTTAATTCTACTAAAAAAATCTTTTAAACATTAAATAAACCCAATAGGCTGGTTTTGCTTCCAATAAGGATTAATTATATCTTAGTTTGGATCAAGTACAAGGTACTGTTTTATTATTACAGAGAAAAAGGAAATAATTTTAAAAATCTTTAATAACTCGATGAAAATGGAGTCTATGGACTTCGCGTATTTCAGAGCTTTTTGGATAATGGGTTTCCGGATAACAGATCCCATATCTGTATTACGGTAATAAGTGTTCCCTATGCATTAAGAGGAAAAATCAGGGTTTTTGCTTTATGAAATGTTGGGGGTCATTTATCAACACTGGGCAAATTTGCCCATGAGCAGTAACCCATGGCAACCAATCAGATTGCTACATTCATTGTTCTACTTGCAGCTGGCATTAAAAAGCTAATCACTGATTGGTTGCTATAGGTAACTGCCCATGGGCAAATTTGCCAAGTGTTGATAAATGACCCCCACTGTATTGACATTTACAGTAGGACCACAAAATAAATGAAATAAAAATTTGTCTGAACACCCAAAACAGCTGACGCTATTGCTTTATTTATCCAGAAACCTGTTATTATATCCTTATTTTCTACAGAGATAAAAAGGTGACTGTGTTCTTGTTCCATCCTGGAAAGGGAATCATTAAATTTGGAATAACATTACACACTAAGATAAATTAATCACGTTATCATAAATATTTATGAAGCAGAATTATGACACTTTCATCATATTAACAACTGAACAATTGAGAATAAGATGCCAACTTTTCCCCCGTCTGTGATTGTTCCCCTGTCCATCACCGAGTGCTTTGCACAAAGGAATTAATAACCCGATGGACTGGAAGCTGGGTTGCTATGATAACTGTGTAATTTAAAAGCAATAAGAGTAATAATATTTAGTCATTTATCAACATGTACAGGAGAAACACGATTATAATGGCAGAATAAGATCAGTGCACGCGGCACTTTCCGGCACAGATGCAGGATTTTTATATTGGGATTTTTAGCTATAATAAGCATAGAGACAAAGGCATTATAGATTCTTAGTCATTCTGGATGTAAAACAATGAGAACTATCTCAGACCAAAGGCTGAAATTATATTTATATTTAATACAGTGGTGCTGAAATGTAAAATTGTCTCTGTGACCTTCCAATGTCCTCTGCAATTCTTCTGGTTTTACTTGTGCTTTCATCACTTAATACTCCCTTAATCGCCCTCTGTGTTCTAACAATGATCTATGGCTCTCCTCCTTTCTCATAGCCTCCTTCCAGTTATGCCTTCAAGACCATTCTAGAAGTGAACACTGGCTTTGATACACAATGCTGGGCTCAGACAGACACTCCTTCAGCTTTCTAACAACTGGATATTTAGATACGATGTATGGACAGGAACCCTATTCTCACCTCCTCTTCTTCTTCAGATTTAATGGAATCTCTGAACATAACGTTCAAGCTGCTTCATATGAAATAGACACTGGTATGCGACCTGTTATCCAGAATGCTCGGGACTTGGGGTTTTCTGGTCTTTCTGTAATTTGGATCTCCATTCCTTAAGTCTGTCAAAAAATCATTTAAACATTAGGGGGGTTATTTACTAAACTCCGTCAGGCTTTTTGGGGCAAAACTCAAATTTTTCCCTTTTTTTTTAACACCTTACAGATTTATTTAAGCCCAATGCAGCAAAAAGCCGAATCCGGAAATCCGCCATCTCAGACGTGCTGAGGTTGTGTATAAGTCAATGGCTATCCTATTTTTAAATTTCTGTGGTCTGCGCTAGAATTAGCCCCGCAAATCCAACCATTTCAGACTTTTCGGGCAAAAATCAGAAAAAATTCAGCCTTTTTCGGGAAAAACTCAGAAAAAATCAAGAGATTTGTGATATGATTCGGGTTTTTGCAAGATTTTATCGGGTTTTTACCAGAACCGATTAAATTGAGCTTGCTGAATCATAAATTATGTGAAATTGGGTACGGGAGTATGGTCATGGTTTTTTTTATTCAAATAATGAGATAAATTTGGATTTTAGTAAATAACCCTCCCCATAAACCCAGTAGGATTGTTCTGTATCCAGTAAGGATTAGTTTGGATCAAGTACAGGTATGGGATCGGTTATCCGGAAACCCATTATCCAGAATGCTCCGAATTACAGAAAGGCCGTCTCCCATAGACTTCATTTTATCCAAATAATCCAAAGTTTTAAAAATGATTTCCTTATTCTCTGTAATAATAAAACAGTACCTTGTACTTGATCCCAACTAAGATATAATTAATCCTTATTGGAAGCAAAACCAGCCTATTGGGTTTATTTAATGTTTACATGATTTCCTAGTAGACTTAAGGTATTAAGTATGGAAAGATCCATTATCCGGAAAATCCCGTTCCCGAGCTTTCTGGATAACAGGTCCCATACCAGTACAAGGTACTGTTTTATTATTACAGAAAAAAAGGAATTATTTTTCAAAAAAATACAACTATTTGATTAAAATGGAGTCTGAATGTAAATGTAAATATACGATTTAGGAACTTTTACACCTATATTTAGTTTATATACTGATTATATACATTTATATACAGATTATAATTTGGGGGATTAGTGTTTGGCCTTGTGTGCACTGGTAAAGATGAAGAGTTAGAACATGAGCTCTAGTTGGCCTGCACATCCCCTTTTATTTTTGCCTAGTGCTTTTTGTCCCAATAAACAGTTAAAGGAGAAGGAAAGTCGTTGGCACCCCCGAGTGATTGTATTGACTTACCTGAAACCCCGGGCCAGTGCTCCTATCAGCAGAAAACTGCACCGGCCCGAGGTTATTCCAGTGAGCACCACGGAACGATCCTTTTCCAGTTTCTTCTTTCTTCAAATTTCCCGGGGCAGACGCATGCGCAGTAAAATGAAAAAGCTGATTTTTTTGTAAAGTTCGGCTTTACACTCTAATGAGCATGCTCGGCCGTGAGAAGAAAGAAGAATCAGGAAGAGGATCTCTCTCCCGTGGTGCTCGCTGGAATAACCCCAGGCCGGTGTAGTTTTCTACTAATTGGAGCATTGCCCAGGGGTTTCAGGTAAGTAAATACAATCACTTGGGAGTGCCTAACATTTGGCACCCCCAAATGCTAAACGACTTTCCTTCTCCTTTAAGCCAATCAAAGTGCCCATTCATCCTCTGGATTCTTGGCAGCCACAGTTGTACAATTGGCAGCATGTCACACAGCCTTGTGTGACTCTCACCTATTCTTGTCATTTTCTTGTGAACCTTGGGATTACAACTAAAGCATTATTTTCTTTGTAGCCTCTACTTTAATACTAAACTTGCTCTGAGTGAAAGGCATTTATTGCCACATTAAAAAGCTAAGAGCATGATATAAAGAGTAGGCTACAGTAACTACAAGTGAGAAATTCATTTTGGCAGCAATGACTCCACTCAGCTGAATTCCTCTGTGCATCTACTGAACAAACGTTAACTAGGAAGATGCATTCTGCTGGCAGGGGCGTAACTACAGAGGAAGCAGACCCTGCGGCTGCAGGGGGCCCAGGAGGTATAGGGGCCCTATGAGGCCCTAATTCATATACAATTTCAATAAATATTGGGGGCATGAACAATGATTTGCTGTGGGGCCCAGTAATATCTAGTTACGCCACTGTACTGCTGGTATAGAAACAATCACAATCAAATTTGGAAAAAAGTAACATAAAAAAGGTAAACCAAAAACAAAAGTAACAAAACTGAATTATGGGTTTAAAGGAGAAGGAAAGGTATTACTGCCATTAAGTGGCCTTAGAGTTGGCTGGTTATGAGCTCCCCAACCACAAATTATTATCTTTGTAAACTTGCTACTGTGATGCAGAAGATATTGCAAAACATTCAGTACTGCGGGTGCCAAGACGGTAGGAAAGGGGTAAGAAAATAATTTGTGCCACGTTAACCAAATCTACCATAATTATATAACTGTATCTATATTTCCAGGTGAATGCCTATAGTGGCCTGGTTTTATGGTATTTTTCAATACAGATTGAAAGAGAAAAAAACGCGGCTCTATCCAAAAGGGTAAATGTTCCTATATGGCAATTAGAAAACCAAAATCTCACCCGGTAATGGGGTTGACTTGGGTGCAATGCCCCAAGTCCGTCTCTTAAGGATGTAGCATAATAAGCTGTTTAAATGCTTGCACTCACCAATGATGAAGGGTGGCCTGGGTGCAGCACCCAAACCCGTAGCTTGGGATGAAATACAAGGCAAACGTGTGGAAAGGCACACATTCCTGCGACACACCAGTTAAGTAAAATTTAAATCTTTATTTCATGGGTAAAATCAAACGTCCTCATGCGTTTCGTATCCAAAGATACCTAGTCATAGGCATGCCTATGACTACGCATCTTTGGATACGAAGCGCGTCAGGACGTTCGATTTAAATTTTACTTATCTGGTGTGTCACAGGAATGTGTGCCTTTCCACACATTTTCCTTATTTTTCAATACAGACCCTATAAAATGCATTGGGTTCTTTCTGCTAAGACTTTCCCTATAGAAAGCTAGTGCTGAACCTCATTGACACAAAAATATTTATTTATCGGAAGATATATGTCCCAAGGCTTAAATCCAGTAAAAACTAATTGTTTATTAATATTCACATTTTAAAAGATTGATACATACTGACCCCACATGGTCCACCTAACACATTTCGTACCCTCCGGCACTTAGTCATAGGTGTCTGAACCACATTGACACCAACGATAAGAACGTCTGGGAACACCCACTACCAGTTTTCTATAAAATAATAGGAATGCTATGGGATTTGATAATAAGGGCCCTGTTATATGGGAAGCTTCATCGCTTGGCTGGAAATATACTGTACTGTATACAATGCCAGCCATGCCGCAAACAGGCGCACGTCCTCACATTTTAACTTGAGGAACTCGCTCTGCACTTATCAGTGAGGGGACATTGGCCCAGACTAGGGTAGGTGACAGAGAAGGTACATGCCTGGTGCCCCCCAATCTTTGTGCCCTAGGTAAGTGCCTCTTCTACCTACCCTGGACCTGCCTATGTAGGATGAAGCCCCCAACAACACCTGCCCCTTCGCATTAGCTGGAATCACTGCATGTAAAACACATTACATGCAATGATCCTGGGCAATCACATAGAGACACATTCATCAAAGGCTGAATTTCAAATTCATGTGAGGTTTTAAAAACTCTCCTAAACTCCCATAAAATCAAAATGCGACCAATTGAAATTCATTAAAAAAATAAACTTTTTCAAACTCGGATGCATTAAATCGACCCAAAAACTCGAATCAAATTAGAATCGAATTTGATTCAAATTTAAAAAACTCGATTGTCAGGAAGGCTGCAAAAAACTCCAAATTGATCCCTGGATCTCCCCGTGACTTAAACACCAATTCGGCAGGTTTTAGGTGGCGAATAGTCGAATATGAGTACGACAAATCTTTAAAAGCAAATTTACATTTTTTTAAAAAACTTAAATCGAATTTGAATAACTTCCTAGTCAAATCTGACAGTTTTGACCATAAAAAAATTCGAAATTCAAATTTTCAATTCGACCCTAAATAAATGTGCCCCTTAAAAATGCCTTCGTCCATATTTTAAAGCAGTTACCCAGGATCACTGCACGTAATGTGTTCGACATGCGACGATACCAACTCATATGAATGACCAGGTATTGTTGGACGCTTCATTGCTGGTGGGAGAGTAGATTTCCCATTGGGTGGTGAAGTGCCCTGAGTAACAACGTCCTTAACAATGTGGCCCCCCACCCACCACATGAATAGAAAATCATTTAAACATTAAATAAACCCAATCAGCTGGTTTTGCTTCCAATAAGGATTCATTATATCTCTTTAGGATCAAGTACAAGATACTGTTTTTTTATTACAGAAAAAAATTGGACTATTTGGATAAAATGGAGTCTATGGGAGACGGCCTTTTGGTAATTTGGAGCTTTCTGGATAACAGGTTTCCGGATAATGGATCCCATACCTGTATAGGGTACTGTTTTATTATTACAGAGAAAAAGGAAATCAGGAAAAAAAGGAAATGAGTAAACTCCAGCGTACAATTTAACATTTTTATTAAAATAGGGTCTATGGGAGGTGGCCGACCCATAATTCGAAGCATTCTGGATAACGGGTTCCATACCTGTATTTGCCATTGACACACGCACTTCTGTAGGATGAATTTACAGGAAAGTGACAGTTTCTGAGCAAGGGCTGAGTCTTTGCATGTAGTTCCTTTGTTGCTTTACTCACTGCTGCAAAGCCTGCCGTTAAATTCAATTTGCAAGAGCAGCTCCAGCATGCTTCCTTATTATTGATGGGTCTGGAGTTTTTAATTAAATACTAATTAATATTATCACCAGCCCTGCCTCCATAACTCTTCCCAGAATTGTCACATTGATTAATACGCGTTCATTTATTACTTTTATCTGACAAGCCGGGGTTGGCTCGTGACAAAGCAGATAAAATTATCCTTCTTGAAGATGCATTAAAAGGAAGGGGGGAAAAACCCAACTAAAATAACTGCCTTTCCAGTTGGGGAAATAGATTCTCCTCTGTGGCTATCATGAAATGAAAGAATACAGTGAAAAGGTATTATGTCATCTCCTCTTTATTTCATTGTATATGGAGCTTTATGCCGTACCTATTAATACCGGCGAAGTTCATTTAATTTTGATTGCTCCTCTCGCCCAAGGTGCTTATTATCCCACACTTTCTGTATTTATGAATATTATTAATGTGCTGGTCAGGCAAGGGTTGAAATACCCACTAGAATCAAGATAATTAAAGGTAGAAATAATGTTCCAGTAATGTGTTATTCCACTATTTTCCCTTTTTTATATTTTCAGCTTCACTTCCTAAAGGGATAAAAGTGTTTTCTAGGGGAATTAACTGAAATTGCATGGAGCAATTAACCATGCAGAGCTCACCTTTACCTTCTTAATCAGTCTTCTTATTAATGGAGCTTTTTCTTAAAGAGATATTGTTCAAAGAGAAATAATTTGACTTAGTTCATAGTAAAATCATAAATAATAGGAGTATAAAGTCTTCAAACCTTGCCTTTACTATGTTTAGTACCCTAATGGTGGCCATAGACACACAGATCCGATCGTACGAATCGAGGATTCGTACGATTTTCGGATCGTGTGTGGCATGTGCCGACTTCTTTCGTCCGGCGGAGATCGGTCGTTTGGTCGATCGGTCAGGTTTGATTTTGACCCGACCGATCCCGCCGGAGCTCATGACACATCGTAAAATGATCGTTCGGCCGTACGGCCGAACAATCAGATTACCCCCGATATAGCCATGCCTGTTAATGGCATATCGGGGAAAGATCCGCTCGTTTGGCAACATCGCCAAACGAGCGGATCTTTGCATCTATGGCCACCTTAACTTACACACGGCCGTTCCGACCTGCACTCCCCTGAGTTCCGTTTTTTGGCGTTCAGCCGCAGGGGAGCGCAGGAATAGACGCAAGTAATTATTTGAAATGGGGCTGTACTCACTCAGGCGCGTGTAGGCGCCGAACGCAGGAAAAATGCAGCATGTTGCGTCTGAACCTGCGTTCGGCGCCTACACGCGCCTGAGTGAGTACAGCCCCATTTCAAATAATTACTTGCGTCTATTCCTGCACTCCCCTGCGGCTGAACGCCAAAAAACGGAACGCAGGGGAGCGCAGGTCGGAACGGCCGTGTGTAAGAGCCCTAAATCAGATGGAGGGACACGATTGAACTTTACGTTAGTCGTCAGTTGCATGTTAGGGGATGCTTCAACTTCATGTTAAGTTTTAGTATGTTACAGAATGGTTCACTTATCAATTAGTTGTCATTTCCTATTTTTATAGTTTTTGAATTGGCTGCCTTCTTTTTTTTGACTCTTTCCAGGTTTCAAATAGGGGTCATTGACCCATCTAAAAAAAAACAAATGCTCTGTAAGGCTACAAATGTATTGTTATTGCTACCTACACAGATATAAGAGCTGAACACCGAAGCGTACTCTAAAAAACACATTTGCCTATGTGCTCATATAGTACATGCAAATAGAATAAGAGCTGCTGCACTTAAATAGCACAATAAAACTTCACTCTCCAATAAGACCTTTATCAAGAGTATACCACTAATTACAGCACTTTAGATTGGCATTAATAAGGAGGGCGGTATAATATCTTGTATCACAATATCAATATAAGGCGAATGACACAGGAGCATTTTAAGGGAAGAAAATGGCATTATTATTCGGTATAGACAAATACAAGAGTCCTCTGCACTCAACCCATTAACAATATATTTAAGACAGAGACATTTTGTGCATACTGCTACTGAAAAAAGGCATTTTTGGTAGCAGTATGCACAAAATGTCTCTGTCTTAAATATATTGATAATGGGTTGAGTGCAGAGGACTCTTGTATTTGTCTATACCGAATAATAATGTATTTTGTGGTCACAGCCTCATTGCACCCCCACATAATGGTTTTAAAAATTACTGGTGAGCACAACTTTCCCTTGTTTGTTATTATTATTATTAGTAGTAGCAAGGACATTATCTGTCAGATGTCCTTATAAATGAGAAGATTACAGAATACAGATTGTGCCTCTCAATGAAAGTGGCAGGTGATTGATAAGACTAAAATCTGATTCATTCGGTTCAGATAATGGTCAGGTCAGGCTTACAATGGTGCCATATTTGACCCCAGAAGCATATGTTTGGATCAGTTCAGTTTGGCCTATGCAGGTGGAAAAGATCCACTTATTTGGCAACCGGGATCAATGGATGGACCTCAAGTTCTATACTAAATCAATGCCATCCCAGCTACTTCTCTATGCTTGATCCCACGCTGTACTAGTGGTGATGGCAGGCCCGGACTGGCAATCTTTTGGTTCTGGCAAGTGCCAGAGGGGCTGCTATAAGGTGCCATAGAAAGTCAGTATTCAGTGGGCTGATGGGGTCTGTTTGGGCCTCTATGTGGGCTGATTGGGCCTCTGTGTACCTGAAATGGCAGGGCCTATTTTAATTCTCAGTCCAGACCTGGGTGATGGGATCACCTTTATTAACACTGTGACATTTTAGGCTATTGGGGTTTGGGGGACTCAGAATCCCTTCATTCTCTTTATATGGTGGAAACTGGAACTGTGCAAAAAATGTCTCAATCCAAAATCAAATGACTTGCCATTATGGTGCATATTGTACTGCAATTTCATGCTAACTTGGGGTACTATTATTTATATGGATTGTGTTTGAGCCCAGTGGGGCCATGTTCTGCAAATGGAGCTAACCTGGGGCCTGATGGATGAAGTCCTTAAAAAGGTATTATACCAGGTAGGGTTATATGGTCCCCACTCTCAGTATGCAGGTGAGTTTAAAACTCTTGGAATATAATATTAACCATACCTCCTTACTTGACTGTATACAGTGAACTTCTCCCTTCATTTACTTGAACTGACTGCTGTGGATAGTAATTGTCAGATGGTCCCTAACTGCTCTGCAGGGAAATATCATCATACTTATGAACAGCAGGGGGAGCCCTGCCTTACTTCCCAGCTGTGCAGAACTAAAGCAGATTTGTTTGTTTCCCTGTAGAGCAGTCAGGCGACTGTGTAGAGATTCGTTTTGGATTTTATTTTTTCCTTTACATCCCCTTTACTGTTTCCAACTCCAGCTGCAGGGACAAAGATCATGGAGCCAGATTTAAACAGTTAAACTGGGATTCTATTTGGAGGATAATTTTGTTGCAGCCATTGGTTCGGCAGAGTTGGAGAAAGTTTGTATTAAACAATACAAAAAATATAAAATCCACATTAGATTACATGTCAACACAGGGGCCCAGTGCAGTCTGTGTATTCTGATTATTTATCAGTCTTGCTATATCGGCTTCTATGGCAGAAATTATTTGACTTGTGCTGTTTGATCATTTTGATGATCCCTAAGCAGCCCAAACCACACTGAGCATGTGCACAGTCTTGGTCTTGCAAAGATGTTTAACAAAGTTACAAGATAGTGACCCCCTGTAGCATAAATCATTTGTTTCATTAGGCTTGTGGTGCAGTAAGTTCATGTGTATGTTTAGTATGCAAAATACAGCATTTCTAGCCTTATTCTATTTTAGACTTTACTTCCCCTTTAAAGGAGATGGAAAGGCTAAAACTAAGTAAGCTTTATCTGAAAGGTCTATATAAATACACCAGTAAACCCTCAAAGTAGTGCTGCTCAGAGTCCTCTGTCAAAAGAAACACCACATTTCTTAACTTCTATTGTGTACACATGGGCTTCTGTATCAGATTTCCTGTTTTCATCTTAAACCTCCACGGCTACGGCTTGAGCATGCTCAGTTTTATCTCCTCTCCCTTTACCCCCTCCCTCCTCCCCTCTCTGCTGTAATCTGAGCCCAGAGCTATGAGGGAACAGTAAGTGATGTCACACCAAACTAATATGGCAGCTGCTATCCTAAACAAACAGTGTGAGTTTCTAGAGCTGTTTACTCAAGTATGGTAAAGCATTCTGCAGAAAAATATAGTGTTATAGCTTGCACTATTGTGGCTAATCTATTGACAATAGCTTTCCTTCTCCTTTAAGGAGCGTTAAAGCTATTTTTATTGTATTTGTTTCTCTACCAGTTACACATAGAATGATAGATGTTCTCATCCTTTAGTTGTGGAGAGAGAGCCATAAATGGCATTTGATCTGTTAAATATTGTATTCTCCATAGCTTATTTATTCTGTGCTATGTAAATGTTTGCACATATATATATGCTATAATCAAGAAACAATATTATATTAAATGCATCCATTATATCTTTGTTCCTCTGTTTGAATTAAAGTGGAACATGTTTCTAGTGCTGTCTAAAGAGTTTCCCAGTTATCCCTCAATAAGAAGCTGGAAGGCAAAGCACTTACTTGAGGTCCCAGGTAAGTACTTAACTGTGCTTAACTGCAATATAACTAATTAAATAAGTTATTGATTGTTATAGGGAGAAACCTGAACAGGAATTACTGAACAATTGCAAGCATCAGAAGACAAGCTTCAACCAAGTGTGGAACTAGTTGAGTTGTGAGCTTACAGTGAGATGACCCATAGGGGCAGATTTACTAAGGTTCGAGGGAATTTTCAAAGTACAAAAAGTTTGAATTTCGAAGTAATTTTTTGGATACTTCGACCATCGAATAGGATACTACGACTTCACATTTACTTTGACTTCGAATCGTTCGAATATTCGACCATTCGATAGTCGAAGTACTGTCTCTTTAAAAAAAACTTCGACTTCAATACTTCGCCAACTTAAACCTGCCAAGGTGCTATGTTGGCCTATAAGGACCTGCCAGAGCATATTTCTAAGTTTATGGGAATCGAAGGAAAATCGTACAATCTTACGATAAAATCGTTCGAAACGTACGATTCGAAGTACGATCGGAATACGATTGTACGATGAATAAAATTCTGTTCGATGGTCGAATTTCAAAGTATTTTCCACTTTTTAATTCGACCCTTGATAAATATCATATATAGTGTAAGGGCATCAGCACATGGAGTGCAGCCATGTTAACTAACCCAATAGGTCTCGGAGTTGTACAGATTTAACTGCACTCATCCAGTCACTTTTATGTATATTTTTTTATTTGTATTTTTTTTATTTGAGGGCAAAGCACTGTACAGCAAAACAATAAATTAGTAGTAACAAATAAGTGCATTATTAGGAAATACAATTCACATAAGTATAACATACTGTATAATTAAAATGCAGATTAAGTGCTCAGTGTCAAGGAGACAAAAGGATGGAGAGCCCTACCCCGTAGGACTTACAGTCTAATGGGAGGGTAACTTACAGACACAATTCGGAGGGGTAATAAAGTGCTGTATGTCACTTGCAGTAAGAGCCCTGTCCAAACCATTTGCTTACCTCATTATTAAAAAATAAGTCACATCCCCAATTCTCTGAAGCAGCTTGAGCAGGAGGCATAATCAAGGATGTACACTGGGAAGATTGTGGGTGGGGGCAGATGCCACCTAATGCCTTATGATTTGTGTTGGTTTCTCTAGAGCAGTGATTCCCAACCAGTAGCTCGCGAGCAACATGTTGCTCACCAACCCCTTGGATGTTGCTCCCAGTGGTCTCAAAGCACCAGATGTACTGCCAAACAGAGCCTCCTATAGGCTGCCAGTCTCCCTTATTTGACATCCCCATGGACATTTTCATGCTCGTGTTGCTCTCCTACTCTTTTTTACATTAAAATGTGGCTCGCAAGTAAAAAAGGTTTGGGACCCCTGCTCTAGAGCAATGATCCTGATCCGAGATTGCACCAACCAATCCAGACTATTACTATAAAAGAAAAAAGAGAGCCAATTGCAAGTGTTCTGACATCTGGCCACCAGCTAGGAACTGCATCGGCAGCAAAACTCCCAACTGAACTGTATGCCTGTGCCTTTACAGCATCGTATTGTATTTTGCTGCCCATCTGTGGTTCTGGAACAGGTAAGAGTTCCACGTTGCACGGTATGAAGTGCAGGGCTCACATGTAGTAACTTAAGTGTACTAATCAGTGTTGCTAGAATATGGACCCTGAGGGGATACACCTAACCTACAGGTGACCAAATAACCGTACCTTCCTGACCATCCATTGGTTATAAACTTCTCAACATCCGTACAAGCACATAGCTTAGCGGCATATGTAGGACTACTATGTGCAACTTCCTTTCTGACACAGCAGCTTCTCACTACTACATCTAAACAGCAATAATGTCAGTTATGTTTGTGCACCAGAATGGTGTCCTCTATTTTGTCTCCTACCACCCGCTAACTTGTTCTACATACAGATGTGCAAGGTGCCCTGTCCTTAACCTGTAACCTATTGCAAGTAGTAAAAACAGGGCTGCCGTGTGATGTGAAGTGCAGCTCCGGAAGCCAGTGCTCATTGAATGAGCCCAAAGGAGCATAATTTTGAATAAAAATGCTGTAATTTAGTGCCATTAACTATAGGAAAACACATCTTCCTGTTCATCCCCCAAGGAAAGAGAAAAATCCTTATTACGTTTATGAAAAAACATTGATTTTCTCCTCCAATGTCCTTTCATCAGGAAGAATATAAATGAAACCCCATTTTCCACTTCTACTCTTTTATTTTCCTTTAAGGTACATGATGATATGTACAGCATGTTTTTATTGTTGCAGAACTGGCAAGGACACACAGAGAGATTGTTAGCATGACATTAAAGAATACTTAAAAAGCACAATTGCGTTCTTGTTCTTGGCAATAACATCATTAGTGCAGCGGTAGCGGAGAAGAAACGCTAGGTAGGCCCCTCTCCCTATGATGGAACCATTTATGTGTTTTGATTCCGATGAAAAACATCTATGTTATTCAATATTACTTTCTCCTGAGACTCCAATTTAAAATCAGCTGCTATGTTAGATTTAACATAATATATCACGGTAATGATATCAAGCAGGAGTGACATGATACTGGCAAGGCAGCACTCTCGGCTTTCTATTTTTTTTGTGGCTGTATAAGTAAAAGCTAAAGGAAAATGATGCATGAAGCATTTCTAAAGCAGTAATGAATTACCAAACTGTAATACTGTCAACTAACTGACAGTGCATTATGTAGTATGTGTCTCATCTACATTAAAGGGACAGTGGCACGGAAATAACATAATATTTACTAGCTGATACTTTATCTATTTGAAAGATCTTTTGTTCATTCCTCTGCTAATGTAGCATATGGGTTATTGGGGAGGAGGCACAGGGAAGACTTGTCTTTAGCCCCTGCCAGGTAAATCTCCTCTTGTTGTCTGAACTGCCCAGGACCTACTACAGTCCAAATTACCTACTGGAGCAAAATCAGTCTTTTTTAGGCCAGAAGCTGTCATGTCCCAGTTCTTATCGGCTTCTTTGCAGCAGTGTACAGTTGGCTCCTTTGCATGCCCATGTGGGAGTCACTGGATTCTTGGGCAGTAAGCAGGATCAGATTGGGGCAGTGGGACACCAGGAGAAATCCTGATGGGCCTGCCGGCTGAGATTGTGCACCGCTATAAGCTGTGGGGGGCCATGGGGTGTGTGGGTGAGCCCGGACCCCCCGGTCTGACACTGGCAGTAAGTCCTGGTGGCACCCAGGCCCAAACCCAAAGGTGCTTAGAAAGAATGCTTAGACAGAAACCCATATATTTTGGGTTTCCCATACTTGACACTGCTGCAACCTCTGAACCAGGCAGTAGCACCCGGGTTCCCACAGTTGCCCACATCATGGCACAAATGTCCCTTGTATGCGGGACGTAAGACACATTTCAATGCAATTGCATTCAATGCACATCGAAGTGACAATGTGATTGCTCTAAATGTAATGCATTAGCCACAACCGTGTAACATGTATCTCCCCTTGTTATCACAATGATGCTGAATCATGGGGGGAAAACATGGCAATTGTGCTCAAAAACTTGAAGTTTGCTCACTGCACTTGTGCTCTTAAATGATCATAGTAGAGTCAACAGTGTACAAACTGTATACAGACATAGATAGGAGCAAAAAGTTGGGTAAATGACAAGAGCACATGGTCATAGAGTATTATAGATCTCGGTAGTGGATTTCTTACAGTTTATAGCTTTGCACTCTCACTGCCTTTTGTGTTGGGATTGCAGCAGTGTGGAACGGCGACAGAGAGAGCTACAGAGCCCAGGTTTTGTACTCATTCTGAGATACAAGGTTTGCTTGTCCTTTAATTCAGCAATGCTTGGGGAAAATAATTGCAGAAATGTACTTCTACCCCAGCTCTGACCCCAGGGGGGAAGTGACAGAGAGAGGAGGTCTCCCTGTGAGATGAGAGTGATGAGAGTGAGAGGTCTCTTAGCCTGAGTAACCTGCCAGGAGGAGTGAGAGGATTTGCAAGGTTGCTGCCGGCAGAACAAGAGGAGGCAGAATGATGTTTGGAAGCAGAATAAGAATCCATTGGGTATAATTGCACTGGTGTGACCCATTTGAAATAATTTCTCCTGGGAATCCCTTAAAGGGCCTGTGTTAAGGAAGAGTTTGATTATTATATGGGTAAGAAGAATTCTGCCCGGGCTGCTTAGGTGCAAAATAGATGTTTGTGTCTAGAAATGTGCCTGTCTAATTACTGTATCATAAGTGGGTGTATGTGCAAAATTAAGTGTTTATTATTTGAGATTTAAATTGAAATAATTAATATAATCTATCTATCTATCTATCTGTCTGTCTGTCTGTCTGTCTGTCTGTCATCTATCTATTATATATCTATAATCTATCTATCTATCTATCTATCTATCTATCTATCTATCTATCTATCTATCTATCTATCTATCTATCTATCTATCTATCTATCTATATCTATTGATATCTATCATCTTATCTACCTATAATCTATGAATCCCTCTATCTATGTGTAACTTCCTCTAATTCCCCTATGATATATATATATATATATATATATATATATATGTATATATATCTACATCTAGATATATATATATATATATATATATACGTATATATATATATATATATATATATATATATTTAACATCCCAATGGGAAATGTTTGATGATGCTACAAACCAATTAAATGTGACCCGCTGGACCAGTGCAGTGTAATGAAGACAATCATTATAGCCTTTTTGTTATTAATTAAATAATAAACATAATGTTTCTTTTTTATCCTTTATATAATTGTGTTTTATGGCCCATTTATTTCATTTCCCAGTGGGGGGCTATTTATCTCCTGATTAGTAAACAGGCTATGAAAGAATTCTATATTTAGCAATAGTCTAATAGTGAATTTATAGAATCTGTGTATCATTTATAGATGGAAATAAACATGGTACAAAGTGAGGAAAATCTAATTCCTGTTGTCTTTCTCGTGGTAGCATTTTGGCCTATTAGGATATAGTAGATATTTGTTCAGGATGGTCTAAGTGTTTTTGTGAGCCATTATGTATCTCAGTGTTCCTTGGGCCCAGTAAGACACTAAAAAAACACATGCCATCACTATAAACACTCCGGTCTAATACATTTTCAATATGAAGTGGAAAATAAAGCATAGACACCAACTTCATAATGATCAGCTACTGCCCAAGCCTTGACTAGTCAAATATTCTTCTTTGTATTGACCTTGAATTTGTTTCTGTCGTTTCCATATGCCCAATCTAGTGTGACTATGTAACCCTTCAACGGCCCCTGTTTTTTACACTGCAACCTATGGAAAAATATCATTGCCTAACAATGTATAGCCCACAAGCCAATGACTGGAGCCCATGCAGAGCTGTTTATTTGCAAACCCCATCCATGGTCTGTGAGATAGCAACTGGGGAGGCCACAATATCATAGTCATTTTCCTGCTTGTGTAGGATCAGAAACTTCAACAAAGGTTCCAGTTGCTATGGGCTACTGCACTGAGGCAATTTAGCCCATTAGTTCAACTCTACATGTCTGTCCTATGTTATTTAATCACCATGGCCAGACTTTCACTTGTAAATTCAGTGTGAGCAACTTTCTTGTGGTGCCCATCTGCCTTTGGAAAGATTAGCTAATACTATGTGCAGTGATATCTAAATACTCATCAAATATATTATTTTTCCAAACCACAAATCCTGGGTAATAAAATAAAATACATAAGCTTTGCATACATCTAATAATGCATAGCAACCAATGGGGTGTTTGCTTTAAGACAGTTAACCAATAAATGCTACATTATAGTTGGTTGCTATAGGTGACTACACCTAGCCAAAATTCCACCTGCATTATTTTACTCCCTGTATAGCTCCACTGTTACTGTCCATCGGTTGTTTTAGCTTCAAGCTTTCCTTAGATAACGAGAAGTCTCTAAAATTCCTATATATAAGGCGTTAATGATTCCTATAGATGAGGAGTTGATGCCAAAGGGCATTTTAATAAAAGATGGTTGTCCTCCAGCAACGGAATTGATCTGTATATCTAGTGCCCTTACAAAGCTTCTTCAGATCAGGGAGTTTATAGAGATGTTTCAAATCTTTCTCTACAGGATTTATCTCCCTATCTGCCCCACTGAAATGTTGTTGTCTTTGATCAATATATGATCACAACCTCGCCACTAACTGAGCAGACTGTTGTAAAAACTGGAGTATTGTAACTATTTCATTCCTTATGTGACCCCCGGTTGTTCCAACCACCAAGTAGTCTGTAACTCTTTGAAGTGCCAACATCATAAAGAAGCGCCACACATACCTCTCTGTTAGATGAAGGCTTATTCTGTCTAGCGTTTTGTCCATTCAGTCCTTCAGCCCAAACAATCAGATTTGCAAGGAGTTGCAGCTCCTCTTAAGTCCACTTATCTGCCAATGGACCATGCACTGGTCAACATAATATATCAGATGAAACTTTGAAATCTGCTCAACTGATGATCTGAGCATTAATCATACAAAGGTATTAAATGGAATAATTCACCTACCATTAGGGATGTAGCGAACTGCGGTTTTGGTGTTCGCGAACGCCGTTCGCAAACACCGGCAAAAATGCGAACAGTTCGCGAACTTCGAACACCCGCAAAATCGTTCGATTCGAACGATCTAAGGATTTTAAACGTTCGATCGAAGGATTTTCGTTCGAATCGAACGATCGAAGCCATTCGATCGAATGCTTTTCATTCGATCGAATGCTTACAATCGTTCGAACGAATGGAAATCGCTCAATTTTAGTGGTCGAAGGAATCGAATGGTCGAACGTTTTTTATTCGAATCGAACGCAAACTCAAATTGGCGAACGTCGCGCGACGTTCGCGAACATTCGGCGGACGCGAACAGTCGAAGTTCGCGCGAACTAGTTCACCGGCGAACAGTTCGCTACATCCCTACCTACCATAGCATTGTAATGCTATTTATATTGATGCTCCCTCACTACTATATATTTTCAGTATTCTCTTGATTGTAATAAGGATGCATTTTCAGGGGCCCAGTCTTCTTTGACTCCTTTGTCAATATATGAAAACAGATTGAGAATTGGCTGTGGTTGGAAATCCACCTTCTGATACCCCAGAGGGTTAAGTCGAGGTGCATCATATTGAAGTTATTCTTCTGCACACAGTCTTGGTTGTACTCCAATAAATAATTACCGCAGATATGTCCACTTCATCGAAAGTGAATAAAATAGTGCAACTGTGGATTACAAACACATCTCCATGGAGGCACCAGAAATAGATCCTATTCTGCAAACAGCAGCCCTACAATAGATACAAACATAGCAAGGTCACAAATCTCTCCTGAAAAGATTTCCAGGCGTAGAAGAGAATCTTGGTTTTTTTTTTCTATAAAAACTAACTGCAGCCTAGTTACTTTGTTGCCTAGTTACTCTACCCATGCATGTTTTGTTTGCTGTCGCTGATATCAATACACCTATTTCTTCCCTACACAAAAAAGTAATATTTGCAAAACGGATCAATAGGAGGTTAAGCTGTGGTGCAATAACGTGCATAAAACCATACATGTAATATGTGTTTGGCTGTGCTACAGTGACTTCTCATGTCCTTTCGCCAGACATAAAAGTATAATGGAATTGATTCCTATGTGTCTGGAACATTCTTTCTCTTCAAATTCACATTTATCCACTGGTAGGGACAGCCATATTGCTTGCCTGAAGCATCATTTAGCATTGCTTAGACTATGAAGCTCACTTGCAGATCATATGAGGACGCCTTGTTCTCTGTTCACGTAGTACAGTTTGCTGACTTCTGTAAGCGGAACTATTATTTCAAGAGTAATATCTAAAAACACACTAAAGTGATACTGACGCTAAAAAACAACTTTTTTAGATATGAATGTGCATTTAAAGGTACCTAATGGTCATGTTGATCGTTTTTTGCTGAGAGGTTTGTTTATTTTAAGATATTGTTAGTTGATGTTCCGAAACCTGACTGTTTTGCCAACCTGACTGTCCTATCTCAGCCTGTCAGTTAAAGTTTCTAATGCTGACGGACTCCTGCTGCACAAATATGGCAGCCCCCTCATAGACGAGCACGGGGAGTCAGATGGGTAATGTAAAAGCTTTGAGCAAATACTTTATGGCAAAATTATAAGTAGCAAACAAAGCCAATACTATGACAGATGTAAAAATGGTTTAATTTCTGGTGTCAGTATCTCTTTAAGGTTAGGGCCAAATGAGTCGGATCATGGCCTGAGGGGAAACGAAGGCCGGGAATCCGTTAATCCGCTGTTGACCTTCTGCCGCACCTGAAAACATTACCTTTGCTCGGGTACAGGCAGATGCAGTGGATTTTTCCAAAACATGAGATTTTGCATTTTGCACCGAAATCCATAGCATTAGGTAATAGGGCAGCAGTAGAGGAGCAGATTCTCTGCCTGCATTTCAGAGGACACAATCCAAGGTATCAATTCATTTTATTCACACCCAATAGCCCCCCACTGATACACACCAACATATATCAGCATATATCTTATCTGCCCATGTTCAATCTCTGCCTTTCTTCCTTCAATCTTTTGCTGTGCAATCACCACACTCGCTCATCCAGTCCACATTCTTGAGGCCTGTTCCTTGTGCCTTACTTAGGCCAAATTTTGAGGAGCACCGCAGCCAATTTGGAACACTCCCACTGGCAAATATACAGTGGAAATAAGGAGTATTCCTGATAAAAGCCACTAAGGAAGAAATGGAGCTATTGAGCCCAGAGTTTTTTCTTTTTCTTCAAATCTTAACAGATCTCATATTCCAGAAGCACCTATGGGTGACTGATAAAAAAACATTTCAATGGCAATATTTCACATGGGTGAAGTGTTGCCATAAGCAAATAAGGCCAAAATAAAACAAAGCAATGTTGAGAATCAGCCCTCAATATATTCTTAAAGTGGTCCTGAGGTCTCCCCATTTTGGTGGCCAAAGTAGACAAGGATCTGCTAGAGAACTCTCCATGTATGTTTGAGGCTGAGACTACTAACTTAGTTGCTTTAGTTGTCAGTTAGTAGGTATTTTTCAAGATAAAATATTAGAAAACAACGACATTTGTCCTCTTATCAAGGACATTTCCAGGAGGACGTTCCTGCAAATCCTACATCTAAAAGTAATGCCAAGGCCCAGTCTTGTTCCTTTAAAAAGAATTGTTAATACTAAGAATAATTCCTAAGCCTATTGTACTAAAATATGCTCTTTCTGTTATCACAAGGAAGTGGCAAACTGGGATATGGCAATTTTACCCTGAGTGATGAGTCAAATAAAATCCAAAGGAGAGACCTTTAGAAATGTCTACATTTATGTCTAAAAAGGCTATTCCAGCCTAATTAAAAATGCTCTTTTCTCCATTCTTTCTCCAAGGGTACCTGCATATCCAGAGCAGAATGGAAAATGACTTCTAAAGTACAAAAAGAGAAAAGCTTTGGCTTCAGAACATTGTTTTACATTCTTAAGGGAAAGCTTCTGCGTTTGTAAGAGTATTATCTGTAATATTCGGCACAAGAAGCTGAAGCATTAGAATGCTGAAACCTTTTCATCAGAGTGTGGTAGTAAACAGAGCTTCCCTTTATTGAGCTATGAATTGTCACTCTACAAGACTTTCCATATCTTTCTTTTGTAGGAACTATAATAATGCGAAACCTAATTTATATCATTATTGCTACCAGAGAGAGCCCGCTTGCTGAATTTTACTTGAAAGAATTACATTCCATAAGGACAACTACAAAGCATCCCATTCTCATTGCTTATTTATACAGTGGCTTTACATTCATTTTACGTGTGAGCACTTATCTGCCTTCCAGGCTGGAGCCCAAAGAACGGGAAACTGATTAAGAGAAATAGAACTCCCTGGTGTGATACTGCAGTGGGATTATTTTGCTTCTCCATTCAGGGCTGGTGAAAGATATCTGAAGATAGTGATGCCCAGAATGGTACTAGAGGGGTTATAGTCTCTAAGGAACATAATGGCAAGGATACTAGGTGAAGCAGCTAAGGTTATAAGCATTTGTCTCATATTAGCTTCACCTAGTATGAGACAAATGCTTATAACCCTATCTGCTTGCATATTGCAGTAAGATTTTCTACAACAAGATTACACCAAAGAAAAGGTTTGAGCCTACATTGGGCATAAAAAGTGTCCATTAAGAGTCTGTTGCCCCCAACAGAAATTACGGATACAATCAACACAAAAAATCAATTGTGCTGGCCATAGATGTAAAGATTTTTAAAAGATCTTTTCATATCGTGAGACCACGATTATCTCGAAACGATCGTTTAAATGTACAATTAGTCCATCAACTAAAAAGACCATTTCAGGCGAAATTGCCAGCAAAACTGTAGGGTAGCTGCCTGCTTGGCCCTGCAAACATAGATAGATTGCACTGGGACCAATAAAAATGTTTTAACCTGGCCAATCAATTTTCTGACAGATGTCGGACTAAAAATCGTAAGATGTACGATCGTTTGATTCCCACTAACTTCACGATAATTTGACGCATTGGTCGGATTTCACTAAAATCGGTTGTTTACCAAAGAAAAATCTTTGCGTCTATGGGGACAATAGTCAATCATGTTATTCTAACCTTTAATTTATTTGCAGTCTTTTTTCAGTTACATTTTGCGTTGTTTCATACAAGGTGCAGAATATTTAGAGGGAAATATCTGATTTTATTGGCGGTTTAATGTCCTGCACCACTTGATTGAGATAATGTAGGAAGCCTTGGCTTAATTCCAGTAGATATTTACTTTAGGTACTTTGGGGGAAACTTTGAGATTGTGGGCCTTGTTTATAAAGTACTGAAGTAGTAACATTTTCTAGTTTTACTTGTTTCATCAAAGCTGATGTGCAATACTCATGGAAATGTAGTCAAATTACTAGTTTCTTAATTAAATTCCACTATCTCTACAGCATTTGGCCAATTTTGGATAAACAAAATTATCGTTAAGTTGTAAAATATCAATAATTTATTCTTATGTTTTGCCCAAACAAATGTCTACATCTTCCCAGAGACAAGCATGGGATCTCACCAAGTCTGAGCTTGTAAGCGAATTCAGAGCAATATTTTGATCAGGTAATCTTAAATAAAATAAATCTGTTAAATCTGCACAGTTTGACCAGTTTTACGACTGATGATCTGTGAATCTAGCTTTAATTTCTAAAAGGATGGCATGGGGGAAATACCTTTTCTGTATGATCAAAGCAGGCTTGAACTGAGCAAAATAGAAACTTGGCAAAAAATAAAAAAGTTTTATGACATAATGTTACAATAATGATGCAATTAAATAAACTGGGAATAAAAATATTTTGTCGCAAACAAATCAAACCATAGGAATTTCTAATGCAAACCCTTTAGAGAAGCTCTGAATACATTAAAATGTACCCAAAAACTGATAGACTATATAAATGCACAACACAGCAGGGAGGTGTGAAACAGTTTAGGGAACTCTTAGGCTGTGTATCCAAAATTAGCTTTGTCCAAATATTGAGAACAAGTGGGTGGGTCTAAGCCAGTGTTGAATTGTGTATCACATGTACTGTACATTGTACTTTTTTAGGTTCTAATCTAATCTCTTAAAGGAGTTCACAGGCGCCATCTTCTTCTCTTCAGTAATCTTCGGGTCTTCTTCTGGCACTTCGGCAATTTCCGTGCCTTTTGGCGCATACTCAGTTGTCCCGAAACAGAATATTAATCCAACTGCGCATGCACCGTTACGCTGCTCTATTCCCGAAGAGAAGAAGATGGCGCTTATGAACTCCGATGCCCTGAATCTGCACCGAGGGGTAAGTAAAGAGTTGGGGACATTTACCAAAGGTATCACCTAGGCTGGGGGGGAGCAGGGAGGGGGGTCTACGTAGGGTAGGGGGTAGGAGTTTTTGTTAGCAAGGGTTTGGTTCTTTTTTAATGGTAATTGTTTTATACTCTGTGCACACATTTGAATTGTGCCATAGTGTCTTATTTTTGGTGCACAGATCTGAGGAACCAATAGAGAAATGATAATGAATGACTCAGTGGTGAGGACGGTCACCATTGGGGGTTAACTTATCAACACTGGGCAAATTTGCACCTGGGTAGTAACCCATATCAGCCAATCAGCGATTGTTTTTTTTTCAGCCAAATGAAGATAAAACAATGATCATAACAATTTGATTGGTTGTCATGGGTTACTGTCCAATGGCAAATTTGCTCAGTATTGATAAATGACCATCTTTTTAACCAGAAAGGTGTAAAACAGTATAATGGAACGCTTCCCCAAAACACAGGATCCCAGTTGTGACTTAAATAGTAGTCAAAACTCACCAAATCAAATACCAGTTTGATAGGAGGTAGTATGCAACTCTAGGAATAAAAATCAAAACATATCGCCGGGCAGTTTTTATTAACTTGACACAGGATTAGGGAATCCACTTTCAGCCAGACATTCACATTAGAAGAATCATTACAATCTGGGAATATTTTTATATATTTTATCATGTTAGTCAAGCAAAATGAACTTTAATTACACTGTAATTATTTGAATCTTGTTTCCATCAGTCTGGGAATTCATTATTATAACAAGCAGGCAGGAGCCATTTTGTGGACACTGTTATTAAGACAAGCCTTGCATCATCTCAGAACCTGATGTCCATCCCCATGCACTGGTTACACAATTAAACAATGAAGAGAGAGGGGGAATGTGGGGAGAGCAGTGACATCAAGGAAGTGCTGAATGGAAAGTGAAAGTAAATGCTTGTCCGGCCTCTATGCCTAAGGCAGGGATCCCCAACCTTTTGAACCCGTGAGCAACATTCAGAAGTAAAATGAGTTGGGGAGCAACACAAGCATGAAAAATGTTCTTGGGGTGCCAAATAAGGGTTGTGATTGGACATTTTGTAGCCCCTATGTGGATTATCAACCTACGTTGAGTCTCTGTTTGGCGGTACAACTGGTTTTTATTCAACCAAAACTTGCCTCCAAGCCTGGAATTCAAAAATAAGCTCCTGCTTTGAGGCCACTAAGAGCAACATTCAAGGGGTTGGTGAGCAACATGTTGCTCATGAACTACTGGTTGGGGATCACTGGCCTAAGGCATAGAGATGGGGCAGGCAATATTTGATTGACAGTTGAGATTTTTAAATGAGTTTACAACAGCTATGAACGCTTTAATAAAAAAAAGAATTTGGATTTCATGTTTAATTTGAAAAGGACTTTTATTATATAGATTTTTATGTCTGGATGACAGGTCCACTTTAAATAGCCAGATCTCACCTAATTAAGACCAATAGCAAGGAGGAGCAAATGAGCAACACTGTCTTTCTGATTATGGCAAGGAACCAGTCACTTGGCATATGTAATGTAAGGCATACACTAATAGGCTAGAACCATGATGAGCTGAATGGATCTTTTAGGTATATAGCAACTGGCACCTAGAAACATCCATTCAGTGGTAAGGCTATCATAGGGCACTGGGACAACAACTACTGAAGAGCTGAAGGTTGGATGTGATTTACTGTATATATGTTGTTTTCAGTTTGGCTACCTCATCTCTCCTAATGCCTGGGACTCCCCCCTTCTCTGCAGAAATATAGCTGAAAGCATTGAATTCTTTCTGGGCCACACTTAGTTAAAGCATATTTTTGATGATTGATCATAAGGAATATTACAAGTTGGCACCTGAGAAGACGAGAATAGAATCCTTAAAATATTCCAGCTTAATTTCATGTTTCAATACCTCTTCACAATAAATGTGTCTGGATCTCTCCCTCGAATCTCGCTGTGGTTTTTGCCATGTGTAATAAATTTTCGTTCCAACTTCTGCGTACAAAAGATCATAAAAATATATCTGCTCTAGACGAAGCCTTATTGTCATGGTTATTCTGACCTTAGAAATCCATTTACCGTCTCCTTAAACTGACCTTGCCAGTAATGTTCCGCTTTTTGTAATGTTCATTAACTTTGTACTCAACAGCTCGTACACAAAAGGCTATGAATGAAATGTTCTCCCCATTAAAGTCCCACTGGTATTTGCATATACACTGTAAAGTATCGTTTTTAACAGGCTTTTAATATCATTATATAACCTGCCTCTTTGATGCTACAAGCAGAATACTGAAAACTGATTTTGCTCCTGCCGGAAGACGGGCTGAAACATAGGTGTCACCATATAAAGTGCAGAGGGAATACCATAAATTAGGGGGTTTCCAACCTATAGCCGTTGAAATATTGTTTAATTGATAATGGCAACTCAGCAACAGCTGGGGGCTAGTAATTGCATGAAATTGCAGTGAAATATTAGTATTAATATTGTGCATTTCTATTGTTTTTTAAACCATGTTTTATACACCAGTGAAACCCCTATTATACTTAGGGACCCATGGCCAATACCTCTGATCCTACCGTAACATCAGCCCTATTAAACTTACTAGTTGGCCTGAAATAGCAGCATTGGAAGGATTGGAAGGATTACAAGGCAGAGTACCCACATGTGTGGCTTTCTTTCCATTAGAGAAAATAAATTGAAGGTGCAATACATTTATTTTCTTGAATTTATATTATTCTCAATAGGACCTTGAGGATTGAGGGTGTTTCACAGGGGATCACCATCTTGAAAAGTGTCTGTCTGACACTCACATGCTCAGTGGGCTCTCATCAGCTGTTAAGAAGCTTAGGGGTCGTCATTAATTATCAAGCAGAAAATGAGGTTAGTCTGTAATATAAACTGATGCTACAGGTTTGCTGATTATTAAATTCTGATGCTAATTGCACTGGTTTCTGTGTTGCCATGTAGTAATTATCTGTATTAATGACTTATATTGTGACATTTCTATTCTATGTGTACTGTATATTTTGAGTTGGCCCCTAAACTCAGTAAGTGACAGCAGCACAGAGCATGTGCAGTGAATCAGCAGAAAAGAAGATGGGGAGCTACTGGGGCATCTTTGGAAACACAGATCTTTACTGCTAAAGGGCTGTGGTTGCCTTGGGCTGGTACAGAAACCCAAAACATAATGTAGTCCCATATATGGTAAAGTATGACTCTAACTCGGTCCGGAAGGACTGAATTAGCAGTTTGTATCGGCTGTGTATGGCCACCTTAAGATGAAAAGGCTTCAAAATACATAGGGCTTCTCCTAGCAACTTTCCTGTAAATAAATTAAAAAAAATATAAGTTCAACTGTTCTAAAAAATGACTTTTTTACTTCCAAAGAAACATATTTACCGGTACTGATAATTATAGTAAATATTGGGTGTATAGTGAATAATCCAATGCCCAGGCTTCCCTATTAGCATTTTTAAAGCCTGAAGAATCGACTGGGTACTTGGTTCATAAAACTGCTGAATCCTTCTGTTCAGTTCCTAAGTCATAGCTATCAACTGGAGAAATGGGAAGCCAGCCCATGCCCACTTTTCCCAGGACAGCTCCCCTGTATCAATCCAGTGCTAAAGTAAATGTATGCCATAGGGGAGCTGCTTGGATTGCTTGTGTTATTATTCATTTATTGTATATAGGATTTCAATCTAATGAATTTGTTATTTAATACCAAACTCTTCAGTTCACTGATCATGTGATTAATGAAAGAAGGTGTCTGGCACACTGATACAGCTCTATTATACCGTTATGCTTTTAGGATTAGGGTTTGATTTTACAAGTTGCTCCTTTTATTAAATATATATCAGGAGAGCCAGTCAAGTGGAGACTCCAGTAGTCAGCAGTAAGGACTGAGGATTGTGGTGTCCTTGTTGGCTCTCAGCAAAGCGACAGTATAGATATTTACAGGGGATATATGAATAATATATGAATAACAGAGGCAAATATTTACACCAATAATGTTTGGGTGCAAATGACTAATTGTGAAGGGATGCTTTCCTTGCAGAATGAATCTTTGGTTTCACTGATACCGTACCGACGGTGTGTTTTCTGCAGCTAATGGAGGTATGGGATCCAGAAACCCATTATCCAGAAAGCTCCAAATAACGGAAAGGAGGTCACCCATAGATTTCATTTTAACCAAATAATCCACATTTTTAAAAAAGATTTCCTTTTTCTCTGTAATAATAACACAGTAACTTGTACTTGATCCCAACTTAATCCTTATTGGAAGCAAAACCAGGGTTTACTTAATGTTTACATGATTTTCTAGAACATGAACGTCCAGATCCATCCTGAAAACCCCAGGTCACAAGCATTCTGGATAACAGGTCCCATACCAATACATGTAAATAATATTTTTTTTAGCATGGCTCTTATACTCAAAACAACTCCATGTGCATTCTCCATTGGTCTCCTAGAATAAATGGTTTACCAAGGTAAACAATGGATTTGCAAGAAAATGATGGGTTTGAGAAAAGAGGAATGTGGTTTGCAGATGTGAAGCAGTTACAGATACAGTGATAAGTAAAAACAAATAGAAACAGACAGAGAGTGGGACAGAGAAAGAGAGAGACTAGACTTTCTATAAATTGATTCCTACCTATGTTTACTTTCCCTTTAGGATTGTACTGCTGGTTTTGGATTGATTGTCTGCTCCTGAACTGCCTCAATTTTAATAAGAAGACTCTTTCCAATGTGTCATTCGGCAGCCTAGCAAGAATTCCAGGGAAATTACACAAGGAAAATGAACAAGCAATGTGGAGCGCAAGTAGATTCACTTACATTGGTATTCAATGTATATTAAACGTTTATATTGCAACGTTATATATATATATATCTTTACACAGGTACTTTTGCATATTTTTTAAACTCTGAAAAGCAACGTGTAATCTATAGTCGCGTCAGTGCCGGCTGTAAGTCACATTCAAAGCATCTGTGATATCCTACTCAAATCCCAGCATTTCTTTTCGCATGTTTTAACTTTGTGTTCACCGAATCTGAATCCAAGGGCTTTTAGGTCCACTTGTAAATTACATTCAAGGCGGTTTACTTGGATGTGGGAATCAGAGGATACAACTTTTTTATTTCTATCAAATTTGAAAATGAAGATTAAGGTCTGGATTAGTGCTTGGAATGTGGTCAAATTGTTTAAGTGCCTCTTCTCCAGCTGAACAACCCCAATTTGGCCAGTCTTTCCTCATAGCTAAGATTTTCCATAACTTTTAGTTGCACTTCTCTGTACCCTCTCTAATACAATAATGTCCTGTTTGAGTGATGGAGACCAAAACTGTTCGGCATATTCTAGATGGGGCCTTACCAGTGGAAGAATGACCCCCTCCTCCCTTGACTCTATGCCCCTTTTAATACAGCTCAAGACCTTATTTGCCCTTGATGCTGCTGACTGGCATTGCTTGCTACAGCCAAGTTTATCATCTACAAGGACTCCAATGTCCCTTTCCATTATGGATTTGCCTAGTGCAGTCCCATTAAGGGTATAAGTGGCTTGGATATTTTTACATCCCAGGTGCATGACTTTACATTTATCAACATTGAATTGCATTTGCCACTTAGCTGCCCAGATTGCCAGTTTGTCAAGATCCTGTTTCAAGGATGCCACATCCCGGATGGACTAACTAGCACCTCTTATGGTTCATTTGTTCAGAAAGTTTCTGAATAGCAACCCATGCCAACCAATCAGAAATTAATTTTGCACAGTCTTCTACCATTTAAAAAATGAAAGCAAAGCTCTGATTTGTTGATAAGGGCAACTGTGCTGTTGCAATATAGCATGTAAGGATTAGGTTCCCTAAGCAATGGGGTGAAATGACATAATGGGCACCAGGTAAATGGTGCTGAAAACAGCACTTCACTGCTTGATATATAGAGGTGTTCATCCAGGGTCCCACACAATGTGGGGTCGTCTATCATCAACCATTTCATATGCAACACAGCACAGTTTTTGAAAGAAATGTAGATGTTCCATACAGTCCAGGTATGCATTTACAAACACTTATAAACAAGCAACAGCATAAAATAGATTTAAAGCATTACTGCAACAAATTCATTGGAGGGGGGCTGCAGAAGCTCACCAATGCGATATTTACCCTGAGCCCACAAGTTAGTTAAAAAGACCCAGAGCCGTGTATCTATGGTCTTTGCTGATACATAGCTGATTTATTTGTATCAATACCACTGTTCTCATTTTTTTCTGATGGGAATATGAAGAGGTTAGTATCTCATACGTTCTGTTTTGCATCATCCTTTTTTGTTAGGCTGCTATAACATCAGTGGACTGTGGAATACCTTGGATGGATTTTAATAAAGAAGTCAAACTAGGTTGCTATGCCATTTTCTACCTGGCTTTCTACTTTCAAGTTCTCTTTCTTACCTCCCTCAGTCTATCCTTTTCATTCTGTTAATTCTAGCCAATTAATTAAACTCGCCTTTGAAATAATTGCATTTTGGGCAAAATACGCCAAACAGGGCACTTGATTGTCTAAGAAATTCTCTTAGTTTTATTTTACCCTGTTCAGAGAGATAAATCTATGTATACCTAATTATACATTGTTTCTTATACAGATATGGGCTCTACCATCTCAACCATCTACTCAGGACTAATGTTTTACATTACTTCCTGTATGGTAGAACAATCGCCAGGCAAATGTGGCCTAGCTCAATGTTTCTTTAATTATTGTTATTTATTCTTTATTGCTAGCCAACCAATGTATCCCACATCCCTCTGTTATTATTAACCAAATGAAAAACAATGGGTAGTCTAAAACAAAGGGTATGAAACTGTTTTCTTGTACAGACTTATAATACGGAGATGTCACAAATGCCAAGCCTCCGTGGCAGCATGCTATTGTGTTGTGCCAAGTGCCAACTTAATAACAAGCCATTAACCTGCTAAGAATCGGCCTTGTGGATTATTTTTGCATCGAAGACAACAGCTGAATCTGCAATTTTGTCACACTAAAAGGGAGCTGATGCTATAATATCACACATGAACTAATAATGTTTGAATGGAAATTAAGAAAAAAACAGGAGAAACTGATAAAATTATTCTTGTGAAAGGGAGGCTAAAATGAGAAAGCCAGAAATTCACATGAACTGGTGCTACTCCATTATGACTGATATGAGCTGGTAAACAGTATATATATTAGTTCAGTCTGTAACCCAGACCTGCGAAATCCTGACAAAGTTGTGATATACAAAATCAAGCGCTAACATTATTGATAATTAAAGTTGTGCTATACAGGTATGGGACCTTATATCCAGAAAGCTCGGGATCAGGGGTTTTCCGAATAATGAGTCTTTCCAAAATTTGGATTCCCATACATTGTCTATTTACAGCATTTAAACATTAAATAAACCCAATAGGATTATTTTGCCTCCAATAAGGATTAATGATATCTTAGTTATAAAGTTATAAAGGTTATTTTTTATTTCAAAAGTGTAGCCCTATAACATTATATCTTACTTGGGAACAAGTACGAGGTACTGTTTTATTATTACAGAGAAAAAATGTGGACTATTTCAGTAAAATGGAGTCCATGGGAGTTGGCCTTAGTGTAATTTGGAACTTTTTGGATAATGGGTTTCTGTATAATGGATCCTATACCTGTACAACATTTAGCAATAAACCTACCTGCCTACTGACTAGCATTGAAGTCCTATATCAATAGCATGCCAGACTTTTGCCTATACTTGCTAACATTATTCTAGTGCTGAGCACTGGAATTTACACAATCTTCTACAATTTTGGGTGGTGCAATTGTGCCTGATTTGGAAAAACACACAACTTCAATTGCACCGATTTTAACATATCAGGCAAATTTGGGCTAAGGCACATCCAAGCATACTGGAAGTGTAGGAGAAATGCTGCATTATGGGGAACAAATGTGGTAAATAATGTTAAAATTGTAGTACACACTGGAGCAGCAAAAAAACCCTACTGACTTGCAGACTAGCAGGGACTTGGTATTTGGCATCTGTTCTTGTTTGTATCACTGGCCAGGGGCAGACTGGGTAAAAACTCGGTGGGCCCGGCCATCCCAGACGCGTTCCCCGTTGCCGCTTGTCACACTCAGAACAGGTCTGGATTTTGGGTTTGGGCACCCCTAGTCTGCTGAGTTATAGCGCTCAACGACCCACGTGATTGTACCAGGATCCCAACACTCCGACACTGTCACTGGCAATTGAGGTTCAAGTTGTGGTGTGTGTGTGGTAGTGCAGCTTGTAGCTTGAGTCTGTAACAATATCTTGGCTGTATTGTCCAGTGCCAGCTTCTCTCGGGCAGAACACCATTACATTTATGACTTTCTCTCTGTGATGATTTTAAGCCCTCACAAAGAAAAGGAAGGGGCCGGATACTGCTGAATTGTAACTCTCAAACCCACATAAGGGTTGGCACTGGGCTTTACGCCTGAGCAGTAACCCACAGTAGAGTCCTGCACGGAACCAATTTTTTAAGAGCCGGACCCAACCCGCAACCTGCATATTTACCCACTTTGAGCCGCTACCCGACCTGGACCCGCAATTGCCTTATTCGCAAACCGCCGACCACCATCAAGCAGGAAGCAATGGTGATGCAAACCGAAAGTGACATCATCAAAATTGGCGGGGACAGTTTATTAAAACTTTAAAAGGTGTAAAATATGGACAATATAACTAAGAAATTTAGATGAGACCCGCAACTCGACCTGCATCTATACCCGCACCGTAAAATCCTCCCCTCATTCCGCAGGGTGCCCGTTTTTTTTACGGGTAACCCACGGGTACCCGACCCGCTGCAGGACTCTAACCCACAGCAACCAATCAAATGTTTGCTTTCATTGTTCAACCTGCAGGTTCCTGAAAAAAGCCAGTTATTGATTGGTTGGTATGGGTTACTGCCCATACTCTTTGGAAATCTTCAGAATGAGATCGGCATGACGGTTGCAGCAATTTTCTGCTTCACGACAACTGCCCATGCGCCAAAACTCACGAAAAATTGCTGAAGCTCCAGTCTCATTACGTAGATTACCGAAGCGGCTGAAGATGTTGCCTGTGAACTCCGATGCCTGAATCTGCACCAAGGGGTAAGTAAAATGTTAGGGGCATTTGCCCGGGGTAACATTTAGGCTGGGGGGAGAAGGGTCTATGTAGGGTAGGGGGGTAGGGTTTTTTTAATGTTAAGGTTGAATTCTCCTTTAATAAACTGTGGGACGGACCAACAGACTCTACCCCTGGGCCTATGGGAACAAATGCCTCCCCAAGGACATATGTTACAAATAACCTGGATTTCCTGAACTAGAAAGGGGCTTTACTCCTTGAGAACCCTGCAAGTATATCCCCATACCTCTCAACTGTCCCGTTTTTCACTGGACAGTCCTGATTTTAACAGCTCAACCCTCAGTCCCGGTTTGTTACTGAAATGTCCTGACTTTCTCTTTGATCTCCTGCACTGAACAGCCAGAAAAAGATACAACGTTTCTAACTTAATTGGCTTTTGGCAGAGAGTCCATAATAGATACTTTTGTAACAATTTAAGATAAGCAGTTCTCTTGGGAGAACTTAGACTCACAGCTTACAGAGCAATTCACCTTTATTAGAAAAATCGTAACAACACATAAAAACCACAGAAAAGTGTTTAAACTTTCATATCTTGGCAGATTTTGTAAAATGGACATGGTTATTAAGTTGGGATTTTTGGGCAACAACTTGAAAAAATCGTATGATTCCAGCATCAAATTTGGAAAAGTCGCACGGTCTTAGTTTTCTTATGATTTTATCAAGACTTTTCTTGCACCGACTTTTTCAAGCTGATTATTTGATTAATTAGTTACATTTGTGTATGGGAGTTAGGTCAACTTTCTTTTAATACAAAAATTAGATAAATTTGAGTTTTAGTAAATACCCCCCCCCTTAGTATGTTTAGTATGATGTAGAGAGTGAAATTCTGTGAACATTTTCAATTGTTTTTCTTTTTTTATTATTTGTGTTTATTGAATGTATTTTGCTTTTTATTCAACAGCTCTCCAGTTTGCTAGTAACCATGCATTGATAAAATTTAAATAAGATAATAAAATAATAAATAAAAGACTGGAATATGAACAGCAGTGGGCATGACTAAAAAGATAAGTATGTGGCAATAACAATAAATTTGTAGTCTTACAGAGCATTTGTTTTTTAGATGGGGTCATGACCCCCATTTGAAAGCTGACAAGAGTAAGAAAAACAAGGCAAATAATTAAAAAAGAAAAAAGATAAATAAAGAAGGATAGTTAAAAATTTGCTTAGAATTGGCCATTCTATAACATACAAAAAGTTAACTGAAAGGGAACCACCACTGTCAGTATTGCTCATCCAGGCTTTGGTGGGTTTTAGAGGAACTTCAAGCTCTGATGGTTAATTTATCACAAAGAATTTGATTATGTCTTCCTAGGACATTACATTTATTGTAAGGTAACTACTTTAAATGGAAAAATCATTAGATTTGGCTCCTGTGATTAAAAAAAAAACATTTCCTAGGGGTAAAAAAAACAAATCCTCACAAATGGCACAACTTATTAACAAATTTGAATTCCGGACTGAATTCTAAACTTTGTTATTCTGCAGCTTGGGGCAGCGAATGCCAGTTCAGCTCCAGTAAGTTTTTCAGAGACGTCACATTTGATTTTGCCACAGGAGGATTTTTGTGGCTACATACTGTTAAATAAGACTCTCTCTTCTTTAGCTTCAGCAGGTATTCACTAGGAATGAATGGATAGTGGCAGCAAAATATACAAGTAAATATATATATATATTGTGGTAGAATGACCAAAGAAATGTGTAAAAAGGTGGGGTTTGCCTTTAATTTCTCCCCAATAGGAGATGAAAGCTGCAAGGGAGATGTGACTAAACAGAGATGGATTTCTCTGCTTAAAGGATATTGCTGTCTGACCATGGAAGCTATAGTGTTCTGGAAGGAACAGGTACTCCATTCCAATATTCCAGTTCTCATGTTGGAGCTCACTTTCCACTGGAAGGCTGTCCTGTGAAAAAGTATTTAATCACAGTTAAAGGGCAAGGCAACCCCGACATTTGCCCAATAACACCAAACATTATTCTAAGCAACTATGCAATATACATTACTTACAAATGTTCCATGGGGTTTAAGTTATTTGTATATGTATTGCTATTGAAAGCAGTGTTTATCTGTCCCATTCTATTCTCTGCCCTGATATCTAAGACAAGGCAGCTGATTAACAGACTAGTCTTTGCTAGGGAACTAAGGGGCAAATTCCCTTAGCGACCACTTCGCAACACTTCGCCAGGCGTAAATTCACCAGGACAACGCTAACTCCCTAAAATGCGAAGTTGCTTCCAGGGCGCCAAACTCTGGCAAAGTAGCGCTAGCATTACTTCCGCAAGCAAAGTGAAGTTGCGCTAGTGTTGGCTAATTTGCATACGAGGGAAGTGAAAGTTGAATGGACGTATATGTTGCAGCAAATACATTACACTACACAAGCCCTGGGAACCTTAATAAAATAAAATAGAGTTGTTATATTGCCCTACACATGAGCCCAGTGTATAGTTTATGTGCCATATGTTAGGAAATGTAGGGGGGAACCCGGGTACCCATAAACATTTTTATGGACTTTTGCAACCTATTAATCTGAAAATTTTTTCAACCAAAAAATTGAGGAAGTCCTATACACTCCATTGCACTTCACCTGGTCTCAGCTGGCAAAGGCAAGTCTAGCGGAACAGCTAACATTCAGTAAAATCCGCATCTTGATGAATTTTGGGCAGTTACATCCGCCAGTGCGAAGTTGCGCTAGTGTCTATCTCCTTCGCTAGCGAAGTTACGCCTGCGCCCGTTAGTAAATCGTACTGAAATTACGTCACGCTGGTGAATTTTTGCCAGCTTTAGTCACTTCGCCCTTTAGTAAATTTCTCCCTTAGACTCCATTTTATCCAAATAATCCAAATTTTAAAAAAATGATTTCCTTTTCCTCTGTAATAATAAAACAGTACCTTGTACTTGATCCCAAACCAAGATATAATTAATCCTTATTGGAAGCAAAATCAGCCTATTGGGTTTATTTAATGTTTACATGATTTTCTAGTAGACTTAAGGTATGAAGATCGAAATTACAGAAAGATCTGTTATCCTTAGCATTTTGGATAACACGCCACATACCTGTAGAGGTTTAGTGGTTACACTGAGACACAGGAGGCATCTTCTGCCATAGAGCTTACAATCTAAATAAAAAACACTGTCTTTTTCTGCTGCATGCCTCACTTGTGTAACCTTGGAAATCTCAACTAAATCCTCCTCCTTTGTAGCCGGTTGTGCTGTTCCATCGCTAGATTGCCATCCACTCCCCCCACCCCATGTCCTGTGAGCTGATTTCAAAAAGAGAAATCCAAAGATGAGATGACATCTCGAAGCGTTGGAGCCTCTGAATGTCATTGAAAAACAAGACCAAGTAGGAAGTTAAGGATTTCTCTGTATCTGAATGTTTACTGCTGTCTGTGCAGTGACTTGTTCTCTGACACATGAGCTACGACTTGAAAGGAATTCAGGCTCCAGGAAATTTTGCATTGCTTCAATGTGGCCTCTGGGATTGAAAAAGGGCAAGTCTATTATGCTGTAACCATGGAGACCTTGGCACAACTGCTGATAAAGAGTGTCTGATGTTTGTTAGGCCCCATTCAATAAAAAAAGGGCTAAGAATATGTGAGCGTGTGTGAATACGTTGCCTGCAAGGGTGCGGGATAGAAGCAAGCATGGAAATAGCAATAAAGTGAAAGGCAGGGGGGTAAATGTAAAAAAATAATTTCCTGCCTCCAGCAATTCCGACTCACCAAGCTCATATCATCCTCCCGCAGATTTGATGAGGACAGCAGAAAAATAACCTAACTCATTTCTTTTTATCCAAAGAAACTCACCCGTCATCTTCATCGAAATCCCAACACACGAGGAGACAGGCAGTTTGGATTATTGATATCAATTATTTATAAAGATTTTAAATATATATTCAGTACATGCATATTTATTTTTTCTATTCCATGTACATTTTTTTTATTAAGAAAAAAAACACATTAAGATGCTCGGCTCTGTGACATGAATTAATCCAGAATTCTGCGTCCATTTTCTAGTTCTGCTTTGTAAACATCGCGACAAACATTACCCTTTTATATCCTGGTTTTCAAGTCCATTTCGGCAAAATACTTTTAGGAAATGACGCTGTAATAAGGATGAATGTTGCTATAGGGTAAAGCAGAAATAATCGGCGATCGTCTTTGTTTTTTTTTTTGCCTTTTATGCAATTTTCCTGCGAATTATAAATGTGTGCAATATGCTAATGGGGAATATTTTAAAACACAAATGTATGCACAGAGGGCTGGGGTACGGGAAGTGGTTCTGTTTTTTGCACTTAATAAATTTGTTGTCAAGCTGTGGCAGATATAAGAAGGGCTAGGGGGATACATGACCATTTTAACAGATCTACGCGGAGGATGGCCTATGTACATCCAAGAAGGGAAATAATCTTTTATCACTATTGTGTACCGTGCAGGTCCAGATGGAGGATAAAACATGCATGAGTTGCCCGCAGCTCTGAAAATAATTATACTCATTTGCCAGAAATGTAGAAAGTGCATCCAACCAAGTCACCACCCATCATAGTGACACTCCGTTTGCATACTGATGAAGGAAAGAGCCAGAGACAATGGAATTGATATCAATAATGGTAGAGGGGGCTGGGTGTCATCGGTGGCACAGGATTAATGGCACAATCCTTTTATATTAGCCAGAATCTCAGTTATGCTGCATGTTCCTTACCCTGTAAGGTTGACTGTGTGGTCTTTAATAGAGAACAACTGAATTTCTGAAATAAAATGCTACAGCCCAGAATGGCTGAATGCATAATCAAATTGGAAGACGTTAAACGAATAGAACATTTGTATTTGTAATGCGGTGTTATTAAAGATAGCTTTATGCGGTTATAAAAAAAAAACAATTGTGCTTACTTATCCGTTCCTCTTGTACTGACCTGCTGATGAAGAGAGTTATCCAAATGAAGACAACCTGAAATTGTTTTAAATTGGAACCTTACAGGTTAGAAAAATCCAAATGGAATTAGAAATGTGTACAAACAATTTGACATGATTTTGGAGCATGCTACTAAAAAGAAGACTTTACCACTACTGGTATCTGGAAACCCTTTATGCATAAAGATCCAAATTACTGAAAGGCCTTATCCCATAGACTCCATGTTAATCAAAAAAATTCACATTTTTAAAAATGATTTTCTTTTTCTCTGTAATAATAAAATAGTTTATTGTATTTAGTCCCAGCTAAGATATACTTACTCCTTATTGGAGGTAAAAATATTCTATTGGAGTTTTCTAATGTTTACATGATTTTTTAGTAGACTTAGGGGGTTATTTACCAAAACTCTAATTTTTGCCATAATTTCAATAAAACAAACTCAACCAAACTCTCAGCCACGATTTTAGATTATTTATAAAAAAATAACTCGGTTTGGGAAAAGTCTTAAAAATCGTGAAAAAACTTGTACGAATTTTTCAGAATTTACTCCCGAATCATTTAATTTTATTTGAGTTATTGCTGAAAATCCTAAATTTTTTCGAATTATCATACCGTAGGAAACCCAGCGCAGACCGATATATCTTCAAATTGCAAAAGAGACATCTGCCATTGACTTCTACATGACCTCAACAGGTTTCAGGTGGAGTATTTTCGGATTCTGACTTTTAGCGGCATCAGGGTATAATAAATCTCGAAAACTTCAAGTTTTTTTCCCTTAAATATCCCCTTAAAGGGCATGTAAAGTCTAAAATAGAATAAGGCTAGAAATGCTGTATTTTGTATACTAAATATAAACATGAACTTACTGCACCACAAGCCTAATCAAACAAATAATTTATGCTTTCAAAGTTGGCTACAGGGGGTCACCATCTTGTAACTTTGTTAAACATCTTTACAAGACTAAGACTGTGCACATGCTCAGTGTGGTCTGGGCTGCTTAGGGATCGTCATAAACAAAGCTGCTTGAGTTCTGCATGGCTGGGAAGTAAGGCGGGGGCTCCCCCTACTGTTCATAAGTATGATTGTTTCCCTGCTCAGCAGTTAGGGACCATCTGACAATTCCTATCCACAGCAGTAAATGAAGGGAGAATTTCACTGCATACAGTCAGGTTTCTTTTTGCCTTTTTTTTTTGCCTTTACATGCCCTTTAAACTTGACTTAAATTACGGAATTATCTAGAAAACCCCAGGCAACGTGCATTTTGAAAAAGTGGTTCTATACCTGTATTTGCATTAAAGGAAAACTTTACCCCCAAAATGAATATTTAAGCAACAGATTTATATCATATTGTCATATTAAAGAATCTTACCAAACTGGTATATATAATTAAGTAAATATTGGCCTTTTACATCTCTTTCCTTGAACCACCATTTTGTGATGGTCTGTGTGCTGCCTCAGAGATCACCTGACCAGAAATACTACAACTCTAAGGGGCCGATTCACCAAGGGTCGAATATTGAGGGTTAATTAACCCTCGATATTCGACTGGGAATTAAAATTCTTCGACTTCGAATATCGATTTCTAGAGCAAATAGTTCAATCGTTGGAATAATCCTTCAATCGAATGATTAAATCCTTCGAAGGATTTTAATCCAACGATCGAAGGATTATCCTTCGACCAAAAAAACTTAGGCAAGCCTTTAGGGACCTTCCCCATAGGCTAACATTGAGTTCGGTAGGTTTTAGATGGTGAACTAGGGGGTCGAAGTTTTTTCTTAAAGAGACAGTACTTTGACTATCGAATAGTCGAAAAGTCGAACGATTTTTAGTTCGAATCTTTCGATTTGAAGTCGTAGTCGAAGGTCGAAGTAGCCCATTCGATGGTCGAAGTAGCCCAAAAAACACTTCGAAATTCGAAGTTTTTTTACTTTGAATCCTTCACTCGATGTTAGTGAATCGCCCCCTAACTGTAACACGAAGAAGTGTGGAAGGAAAAGACAGAAGTCTGTTTGTTAATTGGCTCATGTGACCTAACATGTATGCTTTGTTTGGTTTGTTTGTGTGCACCGTAAATCCTATGATCCTTTTTTTGTACTTGTTGGTAACTAACTAGAACAAATCTATATTGGTTGCAATCCTATGGGGTTTATTTAATGTTTAAATGATGTTTAGCAGACTTAGGGGGAGATTTTTCGAGATTCATTAAAGACTGATGGTCTAAAAACTCTGAATCCGAAACCCTGGCATCTAAAAGCTCTCGAGGTCATGTATAAGTCAATGGGGAAGGTTCCAGTGTCTGCGCTGATGTCCGTACCGATATCCAATGATTTCGGGGTTTTCGGCACAAAAAACTCAGAAAACTCAGTTTTTTCGGGGAAAGCTCCGAAGTTTGCCCGACCCTATTTTTTCTTCATAAATATGGTCCATTCTGGAATTCGGAGTTGCTCGAAGTTTGATATTAGAAATACTGAGATAAATTCGGACCTTGATAAATAACCCTCTAAAGGTATGGAGATCTAAATCATGGTGAGATTATTTATTGTGAAAACCCCAGGGACTAGATTCACTAAAAGGGCGAAATGTCGCCAGCGACCGTTTCGCCATACCTCGCACAAATTTGCCAGGTGCAAATGCTCTACGAATACGCTAATTCACTAAAATACGAATTTTCGTTCTGGGGCGTCGAACACTGACGACTTTTCGATAGGATCACTTCGGCTGTGCAAGCATTTCATAGCGAAGATGCGTTAGCATTCATTTATGCCTAGCAAAAATTCGTTAGTGATCTTGCTCTTAGGTCAATTTTATTATAAATGTTGGTGTAAATGCTTGAAGGGAACCTTAATAAAGACAAGAGAGTTAATATAATGCCCTACACATGAGCCCGTTGTAAAATGAATTTTCCATATGTTATGAAATGTCTGGAGAAAACCGGTTACCCAAAAAAAGTTAGGACTTTTGCAAGCAATAGTGCTTCAAAAAAGGAAAAGTCGCCAGTATTTTTGGAACTTTAATGCTTTGAAACTTTAACTTTTTCGGCACACAGGATATGATGTAAATGACAGAATACTGAGGAAGATCTAGCTGCTTTTTAGCACTTCGCCTGGTCTGAGTTGGCGAAGTCAACGATCGTTCGCCAGAGCAAAAAGTCGCCTGGCAATAGAGTGTGAATGAACGCTAGCGACGCCCCTGTTTGCTAGCGAATTGGCGCCTGCACATGTTAGTGAATTGGCAGCGTTAGCCACTTCGCCCTTTAGTGAATCTGCCCCCAGGTTTCAAGCATTCTGAATAACAGATCCCATACCTCTACTAATGTTATGTAGTAAAGATCTACGGTATAATAGTTTTTATTAGACATGAAAAGAGGATTTTCACAATGTGTTTTAATGAGGAACTTATAATTATCAGTACATATTGATGTTTAAGCTACGGAACAGTCAAGCCAGTCCCTGCCCCAGTGGAGCTTACAATCTAAGGTCTCTAGCATATTCACACTTGGGCAATATTTATCCTAAGCCAGTTAACCTGCCTGTATAGTATTGGAGTGTGTAAATTCCTGGGCAGCAGCATTGTGATCACACACGTTCACTGAGCGGAAGGACAAAAAATGAAGAAGAACATATCGATAGTGTAAACCCCCTAAATGTGTATAATAATAAAATTATTTCACTGAAATAAAGCCTCAATCTGCGTGGTGAATGTGCCAGATTCCTGATTTGGACTTTTTGCAGCATCGAGCTTTAATAAATTCCAAGAATTTTAGTTTTTTTCAGATTTTATAGTGAAAAATACTCACATTTTTCAAGTTTTCAAAAATAAGATTTTAATAAATAACCCCCTTGATGTGGGTTCGTGAAAATTGGAAGTTACCAGCGAATATGTACATGGAAAAATTTTTCCCGTATCACTTTTATGTTGTGACAAACATATCGGATGCTATTCACATTCCATTTATACAAGTATTGGATTAATAACCTTTCATTAACAAAATGATTTTTTTTTTTTAAGTTTAAAGGCCCTATATCAAAAAATATATTTGTATTAGAATATTCATATTTTCATTATCCAATAAAAAATCGAAGTCACATAAAGCCCGACAAAAAGCTTTAATATTTAAATCAGTTCTTAGAGTAGAGATTCCTCTTTGTGAGTTGGTTTTATGAATATGACACACCAGTATTGTGTAACAAAGGAAAGTTCAAACTAAGATGCCACCTAGTAATGTCAGCTCTGTGGGATATAGATTCTTCTTCATAAGTCATACTTAGGAGTTTTACACATTAGCATTGTGTGTGCCATAGTTCCCTTTCTTTAAGTTACTCTTCTTTAGGGTACATTGAATGCATATATTGCATTAAATATATTAAGCAATTCATTACAGATAAAGGAAAATTCAACCGCAAATAATAAAAACCCTACCCCCCCACCCTACATAGACCCCCTCCCTCCTCCTCCTCCTAGCTGCTACCCCCAGGCCCGGATTTGTGGCGAGGCCACAAAGGCCAGGGCATAGGGTGGCAAGTTGCTAGGGGTGCCCACCGCTGAAATATGGTCCTGGCTACCCCTGGCAAATACCCCTAAGTCTTTACTTACCCCTCTGTGCAGATTCTGTCCAGCGGAGTTTTCACAGCAGCCATTTTATGGCTATTCGTTAATCTTCGGAATCTGCATATCTGCAATTTCCGTGACTTTTGGCGAATGCACAGTTGTCGCGAAGTGGAAGATTGCTCCAACTGAAGAGATTACCGAAGATTACCGAAGAGCCGGAAGGTGGCTGCCGTGAACTCCGCTGGACAGAATCTGAGCCGAGGGGTAAGTAAAGACTAGGGGGAGGAGGAAGGGGTCTATGTAGGGTAGGGTTTTTTTTTTACTTTAGGCTTAAATCCTCCTATAAGTACTGAACATAAGGCTATAGATTTAACATCTTGTTTGTCCTGCATGATAAATCATAGGCCTCCGAAGAGAAGGCAGACAGGATATAACCCCCATAACCATTTATATGCAGCATAATGAAAATATTAACAACGTAGAAAATAAGAAGCCAATAACTTACTACCTCATTCTGTTTATGTCCATAAAAATAATTGAATGGGCATCTTTAAATTGTTTATACTTTTTAATTAACAGTATTTCCCATGGTAACACTAGAGTTGGCTAATGCTATAATATTGCATAGTATGGTTTTCTCCCGCAATGCCACACTCCGTAGATGTGACTGACTCAGCTGTGCCATTAATAAAAAGTGCTAATGAAGAGTCTGCTAGTCATACCTTCTATTATCTGTTTTGCCGTGTTCTCTCTCCTTGCCTTCTGTAATGTTCCTCATGAAATGACCCTCATCTTACGATATAGCAGACCCTTGCAAGTAAGGTGTTATGTTTTGGGTAGCCGAGGATGAGTAGAATATAACAGTGCTTTATTAGCAGAGTCATGCAGGCATTACACAACAGTAAGCTTTCACTTTCACGCTGTACAGAAAGTCTTGTGTATGCACAGTACAAGTCCTGTGCACAGTGACACCCGCAGGCCATTTTTATAAACACCACAGAAGGGAACATCTAATGCAACTGAAAACTCCTTTTCCCGTGTTACCTTACCTAAGCTATAGGTTCATTTTTATCTTTAGAAATTCATCTATAAATTTACATTAAAACAAAATTTTAGATTGCATGTGACTTTCAGCACAAGCAATCTAAACCTGTAAAAGTTCACAAATCACTTGGCGTTCGTTACGAAAAAACCTTGGCAACCTTGGTTATTTAACCCAAAAGGGCTTTGAAATAAATTTCAGTAGCTAAAACACTGGCCCCCCAGTCTTATAAAAATACTAGAAGCCTAATCTCCACAAAGTAGAAAGAGTTCTAGTATTAGTGTTGTTGCCTTGCAGTACTGTTTTCTAGGTTTGATTCCAGCCAGGGCACTATCAATAAGAAGCCTATGGGGCAGATTTTTACGCTTCGACTTTTTCGGATCAGGATGCCAAAATTCCGAAATGATAGTAGAAAAAAAAGCACAAATTTTCCAGGATTTATTATGCGACAAAACTGCGACAATTCCGTATACAAAAATACTCCAGCTAAAACCTTGTTGAAATCATGTAAAAGTCAATGCCAGATGTCCCTTTTACAACTGGAAGATCTTTCTTTGATTCACGGTTTTAGAGGTTTTGAACTATTTATGATACTGGTTTTTGTTCAGCAATACAAAAAAGGTGCAGTTTTCCCTAAGTGAAGCTACAAAGGACCCTGCTCTACAACTTAGTCCCTTAGTTGATTAGTACTTAGGATCCTAGTCCCACTCAACACTCCTCAGTGGAGCCTGAGCTGCTCGGCTAAATAGCCTATCACTCCTAGAATGATCTATGAAAGTGAGTAGCCTATACTTACTAGACCTGACCTTGTCCAGGTTCCATTTTATTGTATTTATATACTAGGTTTCATTTTACCCTTCCTGCCTGCTCAGATAAGGGGACTAACAAAATGGACCCTGAGCACATGTTGCTGAGTTTATATAACACTGTGCTATCTAGTGGCCAAGCTGGGGTAAGCTAGGGGTCAGGCTTTGACTCAGTAACTGGAGTCTAGATCTTGTATAACTTAGGGCCCCCATGGTGTCCAATACATAGGGGAATACAAAGTAAATGGGGAATATATTTATCCCCTACATTAGCAAATTAACCCCTCTGTGCTTTGTATGGCTTCTCTTACTGGGAATATTTCCGTAGACCATACGCCAAAGATGTTTCATCAGTCATTATTGCTTCATATTAGATAGCAATGTTCAGGGCTACTAAAAATAGTTCTTGGTACAGGAGCCAGGAAAAAAAATTCCCCCACTGAGACAAACTGGAGAGGCTATAGATGGAGATGTTTGCCTTCCTCTGGATAAACAAGCAGTTAGACAGGTTATATATTGACAGAAAATGCTGTACTCAATGGACAAGTGTTTATTTTCAACCTATATTACTATGGGCCAGATTTTCCTTAACTCAATTCCAGATTTTCCCAAATAGCCATATGCAAAAGAGAAAAACATTTCTCACTGTTTATCACATGAAACCTTTATTGACGTTTATGGGAAACACTGGAACATGTTTCACACACATATGTATTGCCAACTAAATTTTACACTCATTTCTAATCTTGCCACAGGGGGCATTGTTTCATGGGCAATACTTTTCATTTGCAAGTTTTATAGCAGTCACATATATTTTATTAAAACAGATATTAATTACCATGTATTAAATAAGTTAATCATACCTTAAAACCCAAACATAACTATCTCTATTACAGGTATGGGATCCATTATCCGGAACCCCGTTATCAAGAAAGTTCTGAATTATGGAAAGCCCATCTCCCATAGATTCCATTTTATCCAAATAATCCAAATTTTTGACAATGATTTCCTTTTTCTCTGTAATAACAGTATAGTGTAGATCAAAACTAAGACATAATTAATCCTTATTGGAAGCAAAACCAGCCTATTGAGTTTATTTAATATTTACAAATTTTCTTACAGTATGAAGATCCATTATCTGGAAAACATCAGGTCCTGGGCATTCTGGAGAACAAGTTCCATACCTGTATTAATTAATCCTATTATCTGAATCCTTGCCAATGTTTTTTGCAGTTGAATATCTTAATTCTTGGTCAATTAAAAGCTTTCATAGTCCTTAATTAGCTGCATTTCACTGCACTCACAATTCCATGCAAACAATGTAGCCCCCAACACTGGTTTTATTGAGTGAAAAAACACGAATTTTATGAATTTTTCAGAATTTCCACCCAAAAACTGTTTTTTTTTGCCCAAAAAATCCCGAAAACTCCGGATTATTGCACGAAACCCAGCGCAGGTCAAAAAAATCTTTGCGACTTCTCCCATTGACTTATATGCAACCTCGGCAGGTCTGAGACGTCAGATTTTCGGATTCTGATTTTTTTTCCATCCTCTGGGTATAATAAATTCCGAAAAATTTGTGATTTTTTTTCCACTAAAAAAAATCAGATTTTATTCTAAAAAGACACATTTATATTTGGTTCTTGGCATTCAGAGTTTAGTAAATAACCCCCCCTAAAGTCATGTGACGTTAAAGCTGAATGAACATGGCAAATGTTTTTTTTTACAATGAATGACATGTCAATGTAGTTCGAAAGAGTCATTTGTGATGGTTTTTGTATTCTTGCAAATCCAAAACTGATTTGTTGCATCCCTGCATTTCATAACAATTGTCAGCATTGGACTGAGCCCCCCTCCACCGATCTCCGGGTCCCCCAAATAAAACTAGTTTCGGCGCCTTTATCGCGTTCGCCTCGTCACCGGCATTTGCACGGAGGGGGGCTCGGAGGTTTGTAACCCAGTGGGCCCCCCATGTCCAGTCCGACCCAGGACAAAATTCCCCTATATATGAACATACAAGCCTTGGGACACAAATAAAGGAATTAAACACACTGCATTTAGTTTTGAGGCGATGTATCTTGCAGAAAAGAACATATGAATTTATATTTGAACCAGTCCTTGCTGTGAGCTCTGACATCATTACCATTACTGGGGGAAAAAAAGCATTAAACTTTCAATAGTACGGTTCCTTTGAGAGACAGTATAAACAATGACCCGCTCATACGACCTGACTAATATATTTGTGAAAAAGTTCAGTCTAAAGGGTATACGTGTATAAGCTTTTTTTATTTCTTTTCTTATATATATTCAAAACTTTTAACAACTCTGTGAAGTTATTTTGTGGCTCGCTGAACCTCAAAGCACATGTCAGAAATGGTCACGGCCCTGCCTAAAGCAGAACTGGAATATGAATGTCATTCGGTGGCATTTTTATCTCTTAGTTAACTGTTCAAGATTTGGAAATTCAGAGCATCTGGAACCCTTACATTTTATCTGTCATCTATACTCTCATTCTTTTGTTTAATTAGTTCCCATCCACCGAAAAACAGAGTAGGTACACACTAGAGCTGCGCACTTAAACTTTTAAGAAGAGAAATAAGAGGGACAGTACATAGAATGATCTCCAATTTGTCTTCTGGTTGGTGACAATACTTGTGACACTACAGTTAGAATTAAAATAAAGGTAACTTTTTTATTAGTGCAGTCGTGCATTGGAATGGCAGTGTGTTGATGTTATAATTACGCTCAGATAATGAGCACGTAGGATACAACCAATTGTTGTAAAAATTCCACCTATTTTCTGATTTGCAAAATAACATTATGGTCTGAACAACTTCAGTTCTGTTACCCTTTGTTCTTATTTGCTTTATACTTGTAACGCTAACCTGGTCTATCCACATCACTTTCCAGCTAGTAAGCAGAACATGGTTACATTTCGACTCACACTTCAGGATCAGGGCCTTCACCAATTGGAAACTTTCCCTCTAAGGTGTAGTGCAACTGCAACATGTAGAGCCCCGCTTAAATATTTCTTTCTACAGGGACTGCAGTGAGAGTTTGTGGCATTTCTGCACCCGGTCATAGTTACGGTTGTAATGTAAAAGAAGTCCACTGTATAAATCCATTTTATGTTGTAAGAAGCCCTAAAAAAACATCTTGTTGTGCTCTGCTTGAGGGAATTCTCTGGGTGCCAAACCTACTGAAATGTTATTACGGTAAATGTAGGCCAAAATAATAATAGATATTATCTATGTGATTCTCCCAAATAATTTGAATTGTAAACTAAGTTTGTTTAACCTTGTTATGAATTGAGAGATACTTGACCTAATGTTAGCATTTAAAGGAGAACTAAAGTTTAACTAAAGAAGTAGCTAGAAATGTTGTACATTGTTTTGGGTTTCTGTACCAACCCAAGGCAACCACAGCCCTTTATCAGGGAAGATCTGTGTCTCCAAAGATGCCCCAGTAGCTCCCCATCTTCTTTTCTGCTAATTTACTTTAATGCTCTGTGCTACTGTCACTTACTGAGCTTAGGGACCCACTCACAATATACAGTACACATAGAATAGAAATGTCACAATATAAGGCTGATTAGTAATTAATACAGATAATTCCTACATGGCAGCACAGAAACCAGTGCAACGAGCATCAGCATTTAATAATCAGCCCTGTAGCATCAGCTTATATTACAGGCCAACTTAATTTTCTGCTTGATACTTAGTGACGACCCCTAAGCTTAGCTTCTCAACAGCTGCTCAGAGCCCACTGAGCATGTGAGTGTCACAGACACTTTCCAAGATGGTGACCCCCTGTGACAATTTTGAAGTCCTGGATCATTGCTGCTATTAACAAGCTGAAACTTTAGGTTGGTGCAATAAGTTGAGTACATAAAATATGAATTTTTTAGCTATATTCATTTTTAGGGTTTAGCTCTCCTTTAAAGGAAGGCAATTGAAGCAAAAATGTCCAAAAAACACTGCTTAAAGGGTTAGGATTGTGTCTGGCTGAACAACCCTGCAAAGCAAATGCTGGAATTCAGATGAATCAAACTGAGTTGTGTATTGTACTGTGTGTATAAAGGCTGTGCATACCTTTATTGTCTCCTAGTCACGAGGAAGACTTTCTGAAATGGGCTACTGTTTTATAATAAGTCTAAACACTTCTAGGGTCCATTTGCTAAGCTTAGCAGATGCTGATAACCCCAAACATGCATACAAATATAGTAACACAGGTATGGGACCTGTTATCCAGAGTGCTCGGGACCTGGGGTTTTTACAGGTAACAGATCCTTCTGTAATTAAGATCTCTATGCCTTAAATCAACTAGAAAACCACTTAAACATTAATTAAAGCCAATTATATCTTAGTTGGGAAAAAGTACAATGTACTGTCGTATTATTACAGAGAAACAGGAAATATTTCGAATTCTTTTTTTAAAATGGAGTCTATAGGAGATGGCCTTCCCATGATTCGAAACTTTCTGGAAAACAGGTTTCCTGATAACGGATCCAATACCTGTAATATATATGTATAACCTTTCTAAACAGCTTGCAGATGCAAGTCAATATTTTAAACAGTGCAGTAGTAATGTAGTCAGTGCTTTGCACTTTGAAACACTCTACAGTATGTACAGACAACAGTGCAATGGTGTGATTAGTACACATAAATATGCGATAATGTGTGACCATCTATCAACACTATATATTGATGGCACACAACCTCTCAGCACCTAATTATACTCTATAGGAGAAAGGTTACCATTCAGGCCTCCCCTCTTCCACTGTTGCAGCCATTTGCATAACAGGCAGGAATGCAACCCTAGTGATAGGATTCTGCTGAGCTTTTTTTTATCCCTACCCTTTCCCCCATGGACTGCTGATTTAAAATGAGAAAAATCTTATTTTGTATCTTCTTGGACATGCTATCTAATGATTACATTCATATAAATGCAAGTACAATACACAGTTTACTGCCTGAAACTAACAGATGTCAACTAAGATAATATGCATGAGTTGTGCACTGAAGGCTACATATATTTTCATTGGAATAAAAAAAAACTGTAGGTTATATAGTGAATAAAGTACCCCCTCTTGTAAAATACAAGGACTTCTTAGTGAGTCAGGTGACAAAAATGACATCACTAAGCTCCGATTATAATTGATGACATCACTAAGCACCGTTTATATGGATATAATTTAAAGGATATTCGTGGCTCTTGTGTATTATATACTGATTCTGTACAATTCCATAAAATGTGACAAAAGTGGACCTAAAACTGGACCTAAAGTTGAAGACCAGGAATTTAATATCTTGCTATTTGCAGATTAGATTCTTTTAAAGAATCCAGTAGTATCTCTTCCAAACCTTCGACTATAGCTTGCAGATTTCAGTAGACTCTCTTGATATAAACAGAATGATGATAAACCTCTTAATCTTGCCTCTAATATTAAAAAAGCCATAATCTTGAGATTCCACTTTAAGGGGAAACAACAATCGTTGAAATACCTGGGGAGCTACCTAACAAAGTCCTATAGCACTTGTACCAATATAATTTCCCTCGTCTCATTTAAACCATTAAATTCCTTTTGAATAAATGAAATGCTCATACTATAGCTTGGCTGGGGAAAATAACTGTAATAAAAATGGCCATTCTGTCCAAACTGCTCTACCTCTTCGAGCAACCTACTTTCGATTCATATGGGGAAAATCAAGACACAGAATCCATAAAACAGTTATGCTGGCCAGAAAATCACAAGGCAGCTTGACAACAGCAGATATCCAGCAATCCTATTATGCTGCACACCTACGCCAGATCCTTGTTTGGACTATCTTCCAATCCACAACTAAATGGGTTTAATAGAACTACTATGGAATTCTCCTACACATCTTAATTCATATATGTGGACTGAGAAACCTCAAAATGCTTTCCAACTCTCTCAGAACAATCCGATTTGCATTGTCAGTCTTGTGCCAATGCAAAAATAAATACCATCTAGCCAATCGGGACTCCTAACAAACCTCAATACTGGCAAATCCGTTGTTTCCATCTGGAACTATTCAAAGAATAATTTCACACTGGGGCACAGATAACCTCTTCAGAATCTGTGACTTTCTTGACCCCCCTCACTAGCAAATCGAAATTCCAACTCTCCTCCACTTTCATTTTTGAATATCTCCAAATTACACATTTTATTCAAACCAGTATCAAAAAAACACCCTTTCCCCTCTCTCTGTTCTCCTGAGCCCTGATATCTCCCAAACGATCCCATCCAGAAACAGATACATGTTAAAATGGGAAGAAATAACGTCTAAAACTTTATCGCTTGGATTGGAGGAAATATGGGAGAACGATTGAAAGAATGTCTCATGTGTACGCCATAAATAAATCTATGTTATTCTGGTATTATACACCTGCACAGCTGGGTAACATCTACCCTAATACTTTTAGTGCTGGTGGAACTGTAACAGGCCGAAATTGACTGATTTCTGGAAAGCAGAAGAAGACTACATTTACATCTCTTTCCCACCCAATACAGCTGGATATATACTGAATTTGTTGGTTGGTCCCCCACAATACCCCCTTAGAACAATGGCTAATGAACTATACTATAACAGTTACTAGAATATCTATGACAAGGCAGTGGAAAGACCCCAAGACACCTCCATTATCAGAGCTACTCACCACAGTAGAAGAAATGAGAGACATAAAGTTCATGACTGCTAAACTCTGGGGAACCATCCCACATTTTGAGAAAATCTGGTCCAGGTGGGATTTAAAAGTAATAAAACCACAGATTATACATACCCTTATATAGGGCCTCCATAGATACACACAGTGCATCTATACCATCCCTTCTCTGACCTTAACTATCGCTTCTATAACAAAGCAAGTTTTCTATCCACTCCTTCTTCATCCCTGTGCTTTCCTTGGCACCTGTTCTTGACAAAAACCATGATGATATACTGTACTTGCTTGTTAATTCTATATGTAACACTTCTTCCTCTTTTCTAAATTCTTTGTATCTTGATTTGGATAATAAACCTACTTATAAAAAGGGTGTTATGCTCATTTAGCATCATTTTCACTTTCCGAGGATTCAAACTTTCTATGGAGTTTACGCCACTGGCCAAGGATGAGATTAAGTATCATAGTTATTCCTTTCTGCACCGTATCCACCTAAAGCAAAATGCAGACTCCCCGGAATAAAACCCTCATGTCTAATAAAATATCCTAACAGCTGCTTAAATGAAACATTAAACTATCTCATTAGTTTTAGCATTAATAATTTCTTCTATTCAAATCTAATAATGTCTTTAACATCAATATTGCATATCAGTGTGAATGAGTTTCAAGTCATGATAAAATTAAAGGAAAATTATACTTTTTATAAATGGGGGTTAGCTTCCATATATTGGGCCACATTCAAATCAAAAAAAACGTTACGCTTTGGTTTATCATGTGAAAACTTGTAGGCGAGATTCAATTTAAGGAGAAATATTGAAGCTATGTTTGGGTTAATACCTAATAATGAGGATATGTTTAGGGTAGGTAGAATTTTTCATGTGGGGCTCCGTTTGCAAATCAGTGTCACTGAAAATCTACTAGAAATGAAGAATAAAATTCCCCACCAAGAATGTTTCCCATTCACTTTTACAATGTAAATTTTTTAATCTTTTTAAAGATTTATTCTCATATTTAAGAATAAAAGTTCTGCTTTATAATTTACTGTGTAAGTCTTTATAAATAGGGAGTTGCAGTTTAGATCATTAGTTCTGTGACTCTTTCTCGATTATCTCTTTTGGATTCAAAAATTGGATTTTTTTTCAAAACGAAAATTTTCGAGATTTAATAAGCGCAAAAACTCAAATACTGGTATGTGATCTGTTATCCGGAAACCCATTATACAGAAAGCTCTAAATTACAGAAAGGCCATTTCCCATAGACTCCATTTTATCCAAATAATTAAAATTTTTAAAAATGATTTCCTTTTTCTCTGTAATAATAAAACAGTACCTTGTACTTGATCCCAACTAAGATATAATTAATCCTCATTGGAAGCAAAACCAGCCTATTGGGTTTATTTATTTATTTTTTTCATGATTTTTTAATAGACTTAAAGTATGAACATCCAAAGGACAGAAAGATTAGAAACCCCAGGTCCCCAAGCATTCTGGATAACAGGTCCCATTCCTGCATATGTATAAATTAAGCATTTAAAAACTGGCAAGTTCATGGAAACAACAACGGGAGAAGTATTAGCAAAATTTAAGCTATAATTCGATTTGAGTTGAATTCAAAATATGGCAGACTCGTTAAAAACAATGGGCAGAGTGCGATTTTGCTGCATTAGGGTTCAAGATTCTTGCATTTTTTCCAACTCAAAAATTAGATATTCGATAAATTAGCCCTCCCTTTCGTATACTGTGTATATTAGGTATACAGTATCTATTATATGATCTGATACTAAATAACACAGTATCACCTAGGTCTGTGTCATTTTAGTGGGACGATTAATTAAGGGGCAGATTTATCAAGGGTCGAATTTCAGAGTAATGGGAGATTTTTTGAACTTCCATAACTTCAAAACTCAAATAAATAAAGACCAACTGAAATTTATTTTAAAAAAAAGTATTTTTTTGCGGGTGAATAGGCTGTATTTGATCGTTCAAATTGAAGTAAGATTGAATTTGATTCGAAGTATTTTTAAAAAAAACTTAGATTTGATTCCATATAGGTTCTAGGAGGTCCCCCATAGGCTAAAACAGCAGTTTGGCAGGTTTTAGATGGTGAATGGTTGAAGTTTTAAAGAGACAGTACATTTTTTTCCTAATTGTTTCCAAATTCAAACCGAATTTGGACTATTCCCTAGTCGAAGTACACAAAATAGCTCGAAATTCAAATTTTTTTTACTTCAAATTTTCAATTCGACCCTTGATAATCTGCCCCTAAATGTCTAAAACTCATTGCTGAATAAATTATCCTCCCATGATAGGATGACACTGGGGGGGGACTATTTGTTGATATAAATGTAATTACAATCAAATTGATTTACTAAAATAGTGAAGCTGACTAGTCATTCAACCTAAATTATTTATGCATGGGAAGTATGATCCTACCGGAGTTAATAAATGCAGATCAAGAAGCAAACTACAAAACAAATATGTCCCTTCACATTCAATGTGATATGATTATTCTGATATATTGTTCAAACAGCAAATGACTCACAATTAATATAAAATGCTCACTGTACATAAAGGAAAATTGAGGCGCATGGGCTATGATATGCGTTGGTGTTTCACGTGTCCAGTACCAAAGCATTGCTGGAGTTAGAGAAGAAAGTGTCTCTACTGATGCAGGAAGGCTGGGGCCTCCATCTGTGTATGGTGGGAAGATACCTAAACTGAGTATTCCTACCCGGCTACTTAACTGCAACTGTCAGCACTGCAAAGGACTAATTGCAAGGTGCTCAGTGATATAAGCAAGCTCTCCATGGTGGGTATGAATAAATCATGATATGGACCTGGAGCATTGTGCCCGGAGTAGCTGACAACTTTTTTCATGAATATTCATTTTTCCATAATTATTAACTAAGTTCAGTTAACTAAATACACAAGCAACCAACTGAAAAGTTGCTTAGAATTGGCCATTCTATAACATACTAAGGGGGTTATTAATTAAAGTCTGAATGCAAAAAAACTAAATTTTTTCAAGATTTATTATAAAGTCAGAATCCAAAAATCCTCCATCTCAGACCTGCTGAGGTTGTATATACTGTAAGTCAAGTTTCTGTGGTCTGCCCTGGAATTAGCCCGAAACCCCAACTAATTATGGCTTTTCAGGCAAAAATCCGAAAAATTAGCAGTTTTCATGGAAAAAGCCAGAAAAAAATCAAGCGATTTGGGAAAAATATCTGAAACAAATCGTACGTACGCTAGGTTTTATTGAGTTTTTCCCCGATCCAATTAAATTGTGCTTTTTTGGATTCTAGTTTGCACTGAACTTTTAAAATAAAAATTTAAAGATTTCGATAAATAACCCCCTAAAAGTTAACTTAAAGGTGAACCACTCCTTTAAGTATTTCTTGAGGATATAAAGTTTTTGGTGGTCATTTGGTAAGGACATATAATAGGAGAATGTAATAAGAGGGAAAGAGGCCAAACATTGATGAGTAGTGCCAGTGTTGTACTCTGGTATCAAAGTCTACAGGTGCCAAAACACTGACCTTGTTTCCTTACTTGTTGTTTCTTTATGTGCTGCCTTTTCATTCAAATCATACAAATGCACATATGTGCCCTATACACGTTACCATCTGATTACCTATGGTACTACTATTCTTTTTCTAGGATCTTATAAAGACATACATTATGCTGATGAAGCCCTGCAAGCTGACTTGACGTTAATGGAATTCTGGTTAATGAGTTCTGCATGAAAAAAAACCCCCTGCAAGTCTTATTAATGAACACAGCTCAATGTGCAAAGTGCAATTTTGGGACAAAGTGGCAAAATGCAGCTTTTTCCGTAAATTCAAACATAATTGCAGAAGAACGGCAAGTTTCATCCATGGCAACTTGCTCACAATTTAATTGCAAATTAATGGCCATGTAGCGGAATGTTTTTCCTGCATATTTGTATTAAATAAATGGAGTCACATTTTTAAAAATACCTAGGGAAGCAAATATATATTCATCCCAAATCTCAGCCTAACTGATAGGGGGTTATTTATTAATCTATAAATATATCTCATTATTTTATTAAAAACACGTCCAACTGCCAAGACAGATTTAACCTTATTTATTAAAAAAACTTAAAAAATCCAGATTAATAGGATCTGGAAAAAACCTGATCGATTTTTTCAGGTTTTTGCCTGAAAACCCTGAATTTTGCAGATTTTCGGGCTAAATCCAGCGAAACCACAATAACTTCAAATTGAGATTGGTGCCTCTCCCATGGACTTATAAGGGACCTTTACAGGTCTGAGATAGTGGAGTTTTGGATTCTGGCTTTTTGCAGTATTGTGGTATAATAAATCCTAAAAAATTCAAGCTTTTTTTCCAATTTTTGCCCAAAAATGTCAGACCAGATCAATTTGATGTTTATTAAATGACCCCCATCGTATAAGAGAGCCAATGCCCTTTCTCCCCAGTTCTCATCATACGTGGTCTTCATTTTCTGCCTTCCTTGCTACTGCAAGAAAGTGAACCACTTTGCTAAGGGAACCCTTGACTAACCAGCAGGTCAGGATTGAAAGTAATCAGAGATCTGTAAATTATAAGTACTTTTCTGAAGATCATTTATGTGTTCTGCAATTCTATGTCTCTACCTCTTTGAACTTGCATTCTTAATATGCTCTTGCATCTTAATCGGGACCAATAATGATTAGCATAATGGTACAGTAATTATAATGTCTGCTTTGCAGTCCTTGTCTACTGGGTACTTTGATATCCTCCCACACTACAAAAACATATAGGTAGGTTAATAAGCTTCATATGAAATTGACCCTAATGTGTTGTTTGAATGTAATAATGACTTTATTGCTGAAATTATGAAGAATTTGCCCAAGTTAGATTCACATAAAATAAAGTATAAACAATGATTCAGTTCTACTCAGTTAAAAAATAAGCAAATAAGCCTTCTAAGGGCAGAGAGACACGTTCAGATTCGGGGAGAATTAGTCGGCTGTTAAATTGCCTCCTCCTCGGGGCGACTAATCTCCCCAAACTACCTCCTGCCGGCTAGAATCTAAATCGCTGGCGGGATGGCACTCGGAATGCTTCGTTTTCCGAAGTTGTCTGAAGTTTCCTTGTGAACCAACTTTGGGCGACTTCGGAAAACGAAGAGCACTGATTGACATCCCGCCGGCGATTTACATTCTAGCAGGTGGGAGGCAGTTTGGGGAGATTAGTCGCCCAGAAGAAAAGGAGATTTGTCGCTGGGTGACTAATCTCCCCGAATCTGAGCGTGTGGCTCTGCCCTAAAGCATTTCCTATAAAATGATGTCATCTTTAGCAGGCACATTTTGTCTTGTGGTGCCTCATGTAGAGAAGGCTTGAGAGGTTGCTCCCTTGTATAGAAGCTGTACAATTACATGACTGTTCACGTATGTGGCAGACTTCATCCACTTCAACATTATTATTATTATAGTAGCAGTGCAGCCCCATCCTTGCAGGGGCACAGGTATTGCAGGCCACAAACAATGAGCAAGAAGCCCTCTGGACCCTCTGCCGTGTTTCCTGCAGGCCAGGTACAGTATATAATGCCCTCACAAACAAAAGATGACTACATTGCATCAAATATGTTTTCTTTTAACGTTATGTACTATATCCACCGCAAACATTTAAAAGTATTGTGGTTGAGGAAGTAGTAATACACACTAAAGATTAATAACAAATAAAAATCCACAGAATTTTCCCATTTTTCAAACCGAACATAATTCCTTTTTATAGCATGGTCCTTACTAATCATATTACAAAGTAGTAAAAAATGAGTAGAAAATACCTGACCAGTAATGATATCCGGGCTTCTGATTACAGCATTTATTCCCAGGATAAATAATATTTATAAACCTCACTGTTGCTGGAAAGGTCTTCTTTCAACATTCAGGGGCCCATTCACTAAGCTCGAGTGAAGGAATAGAGGAAAAAATTTGATTTTCGAATGTTTTTTTTGGCTACTTCGACCTTCGAATTGGCTACTTCGACCTTCGACTATGACCTTCGAATCGAACGATTCGAACTAAAAATCGTTCGAATATTTGACCATTCAATAATTGAAGTACTGTCTCTTTAAAATTTCTTCGACCACCTAGTTCGCCACCTAAAACCTACCGAGGCCAATGTTAGCCTATGGGGAAGGTCCAATTTCAAATTTGCAAACTTTGACAGTATAAGGGCATTTCTGCAACATATTAAGTGGGAAATGCTTTTAACAGGGTTAAACACAGAACAAAAACGGGAAGTCTTTAAAATGCTGCTTAATAAATAAAAGTCAGTATATTCCCCTTGTCGTTGCAAAGCAAAACCTTTTTGGTTGAGGTGGTGTTGCGGTGGGTAAAAAAAGACTTGCTTTTAAGGCTTTCAAGTTAGCTGGGACAGCCGAATCATTTATATAGTTAGTATAGATATGGGTATATATATAATTTATGTGAGGGTATGGAAGGGTGTATGTATGGATGCTGGGTTTTTATTTGGAGGGGTTGAACCTGACGGACTTTTTCTTTTTTCAAACAGATTTAACTATGTAACTATGTAAGTGGCCACTTCCAGCAATATCACCAACATCATTAATATATACATATATATGTACCCACCATATTTAAACTGACATAAGCGTAAGTATGTTAACGAAAAATTTGCTTAGAATTGTCCGTGCTGGCAAATTTTTGATTCATCTGCGGAGACAAAACTTTGCAATTTGATAAATACACATATTCGCTGTGAATTAAAGTCTGACGTACTTTAGCGAAGTATGGCGAAGCCTTCCTATACGATAATTCACCATTTGTTAAACTTGTCCTTTAATGATATTACCTTAACCATGTTAAAGAAATTGCTTTAGCAAATCACTTATTTTAGCATTCAAATAATAAAACTCCTTTTTTTGACTGGCCTGTAACTGATTTCTGGTAACAGGTAAGATTTTAAACTAACATTTAAATATGCTTTTAGCATTATTTTATCGAGTCCTACTGGATGGATTATATTTCTTATCAATAATACCATTCCGTGACTCAAAATAACCACATTTTAGCTTTTACGTTAGCCAACGAGAATGCGACAGTAAAGAGTTAATAAATGCAATGAATATATTGTTATGTTCCTAATTATTTAACATGTCTTCATTGTATTAATGAATTGCAACTTCTTCCCTATTGGTTTTGTTTTAAACCTCCTGGTGGGGGGGAGATTCATGTTGTAGTGGCTTAATGAAACTGTATGCTACATTAGACGTAACCATTTGGCATGCACCGCCACCATCACCATTATCCGTAATGAGATTTTGTCATTCCCAAACTAATATAGACCTTTAATATTCCTATTTAAAAATGGTAGAGAAGTATTTTACAATGTTAATGCATTTCAAAAAGACAAAACCCATGAAATAAACTGTAAAATATTGTGTCCAAATCCCTTTACTGCCTGACCTCATTGCTCTCAACCTATTTGGTAACCATATTGGTCTTTGAAAAAAAGTTGCTCTAGTTGATAATACTTTTAAAAGACTACTGTATTGGCACTAAAAATAGATGCAGACCTCTCAGAACCTTGTAGAATAGTTGTACTGCCTGCGTCTGTTTTAAGTGTATAGGCATAACATTCAGAGGCATCTATTGCAAACAAGAATACATGACCCAAATAATTAAATATTAGTAAAAATGATTTCCCTTTTCTCAGTAATAATAAAACAGTATCTTGTACTTGACAAAAAAATATATAAGTAATCCTTATTTGGTGTAAAACAATCCTATTGGCTTTAATGCATGTTCAAATGATTTTAGTAGCCTTAAGGAATGGTGATTCAAATTCAAATAATGGAAAGATCCCTTATCTAGAAAACCCCAGGCCCCAAGCATTCTGGATAACAGGTCCCATACCTGTAGAGGATATGAGGCCAGTAATGATGTTGAATTATGTTTAGAACATTCTCAGGAAGAATAATATTATTAAACCTCATGATTTTACATTGTGTTTTTATTTTGTGGTCCCACCAATATATAATGCATAATACAGTTCCTTGATTTTACACCATTTTGTTCTGGTCCCCTGAAAAATGTAAAATGGGGGGGGGGGGTTTACTGTAATTGTATAGAGTAAGGATGAATACAATCAAAGATTTAGTTAAATTGCAGCACTTTACCTTAGTGCTTGATCTAACTGCTCTACTATCACATGAAAAAAACAAGCCAAAAGACTTGTGCCTGATCTAAACACTTTACTATCACAGAAAAAGCCTTGAGCCATTTTTATTTTGACTGTGCTCCAATGCAATCTAGAGTTTGCCTTTGTTTCAGTATTTCGCATGACATGCTATATTTGAGTTAGATGGAACTCTGAGAGAAAATGAAGGAGTACTCCAAAAATGTTCATGTATATGGAATACACTAGAGCAGGGGTTTGCAACCTTTTTTTTTACCCATGAGCCAAGCCAATTTGGAGAAACCGCACACCTCACAAACCCAAGCAGAGTTTCCTGGTGCTCAGTGGTAGGGGAATCGGCAACCGCCCAACCAAGGTATGTAGAAGGATAACCGGAGTTTAGTCAGCAGGGCAAGCCCTTGCAAATTTATTAATGCAGTGCATGAGCCATGAGCCACATTTAAATGTAAAAATAGTTGGGGAGCAACACAAGTATGAAAATTGTCCCCGGGATGCCAGATATGCTATGATTGGTTATTTGGTAGCCCCAAGCCAGCCAAGCCAGGAATTCAAAAATAAGCATCTGCGTTGAGGCCACTGGGAACAACATCCAAGGGGTTGGTGAGCAACATGTTGTTTGCAAGACACTGGTTGGGGATTAGTGATGTGCGGGGCGACCCGATACCAGGGCGGGTTCGGGTCGACCTCGCACTGCTCCTTGAGGGTGGCGGGTGCGGGTTAAGCTCTTCTCCTGCTCTCTCCGCCCACCTTCAAATGCCGGCATCCGGGTTCCGGTTTTATAGGCTCGCGTCTGCTCACCCACCCCTTTTGTGACATCATCGGCAGGGCGGGTCAGGTCTATAAAAGGACCCCAGAAGTGCAAGCTGCAGCAGGGCGAGTTAGGGTCGGGTGCGGGTCAGGAAAACCCTGACCCGCACATCACTATTGGGAATCACTGCTCTGTAGATTAAGCCTTAGGCACTGGATTTTTTAAGCACAGCCAACTGCTTTTGCTCTTATTGGAGCTCATCAGTTCAGGGCAGGATTTTCTAGTCAGCATGGCTATGCTGAACAACCAAAATGCTTTTCTTGTGGATCCACTTTGCTGGCTCTTTAAATGCTGATTGGAAAAACCAATAAGGGTGAAACTGGTCTGCAGTTGGGAATCCGATAAGTAAACTGCCACTTGGGTGAGGTTGTGTCTTTCAATGTAAATCGAAATTTTAGGAGCAATCATGGGCTTCTTTCCCAGAATTCCTCCTGCTTTGAAAACAAAGGTTAAATGTATTTTCTTAACCAAAATGCTTTCCTGATTTTAGATCTCCTAAAATGACTACTTTTGTAAAGCCAAAGAAAATGGTCAGAATGAAAGTGGATAGGATAAGCAGACTGATACATAAAAGAGTAAATGTAACTGCCTCTTAATTTTCCTTTCTTATTTTATGACTCCCGATGTATTTATGCCATCCATCAGACTTTATCTTTATAAACAGGTGAGAATACACATGGTTTTGTGAAACAAATCATGTATAGAGTACTTTAGAATAAATCCATGTAAATTGAATGCAGAATGATAAATAGGATAAGATTAGCAATACAGATTTGAAAATATTCACTTTCCAATTATCACGTCAAATCCTGTCTGAAGACTTTGTTAACCTGAAATATTGGAGTCTCATTATCTGACCTTCTGTTCACTTTTGTTCACACTTCCTGATAAAGTCTGTTTATACGAGGAGGAGGAGGGGCCCAGACTGGCCTGCACCCATATGTTAATGTGCAATCTAATTTTAATAACTACTGAATTACAGCTTCATACATAGAGTATATAAAAGGTACGGTACATTTATGTAACTAGCATATGTTAAAGATGAAAGATAACAAAAGGAATGTAAAGTTGCTTTCATTACCTAACTAGCATGACAACCAATGTAATTCTTTTCAGAATATTATAGATCTTTTTTAGGCAGATGTAATTTTCTAACTGCTGGCAATGATTACCAATGTATGGAGTTAATGTATAATATTTACACAACTTCAGTCATTTTTTACATTAGTAGTACTGGTATGGGACCTGTTATCCAGAATGTTCGGGACCTGGGTTTTATCCAGATAAGAGATCTTTCCATAATTTGGATCTTCATACTTTAAGGGGGGTTATTTACTAAACTCCGAATGCAAAAGTCACGAAAAATTTGTGATTTTTTTTTTTAAATAAAATTTGACTTTTAAATAATCACTATTTTTTCTGAATTTATTAAACCCCGAGGATGGAAAAGTTTGAATCTGAAAAACCGGCATCCCAGACCTGTCGAGGTTGCATATAAGTCAATAGGAGAAGTCCCAATTTGATGTGTGCTGGGTTTCGTACAATACCCCGAAGTTTTAGGAGTTTTCGGATGAAAATTCCGAAATAATAGTATGAAAAAAAAGTGAAAATCAGATTTTTTTTCTCCGTAAAGCAAATTTTCAGGAAAGTGTAATAATAAATAAGTGTAAAAAACCCAAGCGGTTTTGATCAGTTTGTAGCAGAAAATATTGAGATCATTTCGGACTTTGATAATTAACCCCCCCACTAGAAAATCATTTAACCATTAAATAAACCCAATAGGCTGGGTTAACTTCCAAATATGATTAATTATATCTTAGTTGGGATCAAATACAAGGTACTGTTTTATTTTTACAGAGAAAAAGGAAATCATTGTTGGGATTATTTGGAAAAAATAGACTGTGGGAGATGGCCTTTATTCTGAGCTTTCTGGATAACAGGTTTCTGGATACCGGATCCTATACCTGTATTACTTTTCACTTGGCAAGCTACAATCTGGAACAACTTGCTTAGTCTGCAAATGGGCATCTTCATATAAGAAGTGTTTAGATGTTAGTTGCCTTTTGAATGATTCTCAACATGTTGTATGTCCTGTATAGTCCTCCCCCCCTCTCTCTAGATAATACATATATCAAATTAATCACCCAACACCACCAGAGGAATGTATACAATTATTCACAGTTTAAAATACACTATAGAACAGATTTTTCTCCGAACAAAAAAATGGCAAAATTGTTTGGATATTAGTCCATAATGGTTCAGTACAGAAACCTATATAGTATTTGTAGCTCAATCTTGTTATTCTCTAGATATTCTCTAGTGGAATAGACTTTCAGATAGTAGAGAAACCCATTGTTAACCCCTTGCTTCTCATCTTGTTTGTTCACTAATGTTTTAAACTTTTCCTTTTCATTTTTTGCAATACAATAAGAAACATAGGTGAAGAATTGTTTAATCTCTGGTTAGTTAGGCATGATGTCTACCCAAACAATAAAAAATTCTCTTATTTGAAATATGAAAATGTAATTCCAAGCAACTTTAAAATCATTGAACGTTATCAATTATTTTAATTTTCTTTCCTGCTCTCCATTCCCTGACTACATGGTCCACTGAAATGGAAGTGAGCTCTCCTCCAGCCAGATTCCATTCCCCACAATGCCTTCATCTAGGTGCTGCTAGGATGCAATCAGATTACTACAACTCTACAAACTACATTGTCCCCACTAAAGACTGCTGGCAATTTGATCAAATTATCTGGATTGGATTAACATCCATCAAACAACTTCCTATGCTGCAGATTCAAAAGCTTTGCTGGACAATGGGACACATGGTACCAAGGTGTCGAGTCTTAAATAAGTGCATGAAATTAATCAAACTTAGGTAAAAGTTATGTCCACAACTCAAAGTCACGTGGAGGCCCAGGTACACTGCCCTGAGACTTCAGCTGGGGGAATAAACTGAATAAATGGACATTCAGTTTGCTCTTCTGCCCTTTAACATACTGCTCATTGAGCGCCTGCTCGAAACTTATTCCAAATTAATCCAAATAACAAATCCTTTTCAAAATACCAAAGTGATTTCAAATCCTATTTAATTCTATAGTTTTTTTTTAATTACTTATTATTTTACATATTTAATTCTATAGTCTTGTTTTTTCAAAATGTTAGTAGGGCAGACATGTGAAGACGAGTAAGAGTATTAGGAAAAGCCAACTTTTACCACTAGGCCAATTAATGACTGTCAAAATATGGAAAATGTGCATTTAAATAGGTCAAGGAACATTTGTATCTCATTTGTTTTTCATGCCACAATCTAATAGCTATAAATTTATTCCCATGTTTAGGCTGACAGATTCTTAATAATAGCCAAAAAAAAAAAAATCAGGAATGAAAAGCCGATGCATTAACGTTGTTGGGTGCTGCTGTTGGTATAGGTACCTGTTATCTAGAATGCTTGGGACCTGGGGTTTTCCGGATAACTGATCTTTCTGTAATTTGGATCTTCATACCTTAAGTCTACTACAAAATCATGTAAACATGAAATAAACCCAATAGGCTGGTTTTGCTTCCAATGAGGATTAATTATATCTTAGTTTGGATCAAGTAAAAGGTACTGTTTTACTATTACAGAGAAAAGGGAAATCATTTAAAAAAAAAAATGGATTATTTGGATAAAATGGAATCTATAGGAGATGGCCTTTCCGTAATTCGGAGCTTTCTATTTAATGTTTATATGATTTTCTAGTAGACTTAAGGCACGAAGATCCAAATTATGGAAAGATCCCTTGTCCGGAAAACCCCAGGTCCCGAGAATTCTGGATAACAGGTCCCATACCTGTAGTAATAAAACGATTGATTAAAATAATCAGATAAATTCAAACTTTAATAAATAAGGCCCCCAAGTATGGTGATCCAATTTTACAGAAAGACCCCTTAGGGCTGGGACACACTGGGCGATTTGGGTAGATTTAGTCGCCTGGCGACTAATCGCCGCGACTTTCCACGACCAATCTTCCCCAAATGCCTCCCCTCGCTCTGCGCCTGGCTAAAATGAAAAATCGCCTGCGCTAATCACACACGGCGATTCGTTTTCCGAAGTCGCCGAAGTTTCCTCGTTAGGCAACTTCGGGCGACATCGGAAAACGAAACGCCGCGTGTGATTAGCGCAGGCGATTTTTCATTTTAGCCAGGCACAGAGCGAGGGGAGGCATTCGGGGAGAAAAGTCATGGCGATTACTCGCCAGGCGACTAAATCTCTCCAAATTGCCCAGTGTGTCCCATCCCTTATTCAAAAAAACTCAGATCACAAGCATTCTGAATACCTGTAGCAACAGTATTTTTTTTTTGACCAGAGGTACAACGTTATGACCACCATATGGGGTTTATCAAAACATAGGATTGGTGGCTTGACAATTAACGCTAATAAACTTGTAATAAAGAAGCCCAGTTTCTCAAACTGTTTCAACTTGCAAAATAAATTGCACGTAAGATGTGGGGCCAGTTATCAGTTATAATAAAAATGACTACATCTTCAGAAGTATAAATGGAGCCCCTTCTATTATAAGCACTCCATATCCACTATTTTATTTGCTCTTGCATACAAAAAAGTATCCAACCAAGGTGACCTTTGACATGTCCTTGTTTGCCATACACCAAGTGCTCCATCTGCAGAACCAGTGGCGTAACTATAATACAGCAGACCCCGCGGGGGGGTTGCAGGGGGCCCAGACCAAGGGGTCTGCTGAACTGAAACACTGTGTGCGGCGACCAAGATTGCCGCTTGCCACAAGTAATTTAGCAGGGGAGCGGTGGGCGGATCTGAGGCTTTCCGACGGGACAGGAGATGTGCGAGCGCTGAAGGTCAGCGGATGCGTGTATGCGCATGCAGGTGTACGTGCGTGCGTGCAGCTAAACCGCGGACCCTGAAGATTTTTTTGCAGGGGGGCCCAGTTAGCTGTAGTTACGCCGCTGTGCAGAACACAATAAAACACATGCTCTATCATGTGCCTTGGCAAGAGAGAAATAGTAAAGCTACAGTTGCTGGTGCAACCCCATTCATGCCCATCAAGTCTCAACATTCTATAAAAGCATGATCACATTCCCAAGAAAACCTTAGCATGCCCAAAGGCTTTTGAGAAAGTGGCTGGTAGTCACGAAATGCATCAAGCATGTGATATTAGGATGATCACTGAAACTCCTGTATTTGATATGAATACAAGACGGGGTTTACTGGAATTGATCCCGCTGGTGCTCTGTACTTTCCATGTTTCAACGAGGCTTTCTGGGGCTGTTTGGTACATTTTAGAACGGTGTGACGAGAGATCCGAAGACTTCTCCTGGTTTGAATACTTTTGCCAAACCATCTCTAAAGCTTCTTTGTTGTTTATTACTTGATCTATAAAGCTGGAAGCCAACAAAATGCATCCACCATTCACACATTAGCCAATCTCTGGAAGACGCAGAAGATCCGCATAAAGGAAATCCGATACATGTACATCCTACAGTCTGAGCTTTAGCAAACCCTGATGGGAACCATAACAAAGATTCGCAGTCACAACATTACCAGCGTGTCAAAAAACCTGTTTCAAAGAAAACACATTTCTAATGTGAACATGATAAAAAATGATTCATTACTGGTGGTCTCCCCCGTGCACAAGATGGAGCATTCCACAGTGTGATGTTGTTAATGGTTCTAAATAAATCAGTGTATGATAAGGAAGAAATCTGAATTAAATTAGCTGGGTTGTTTTCATTTATGTTGTACCATAAAGGCATGTAATGTTTATAATAATTCTTTTTTTTGCTACAGAGATGCAATGTACGGGGAATAGGAACAATGTGCCTTCTGAAAGAACTTCCTATCATATAGAGGCTTCTGAAGCCAAAGGAAACAAATTAGATTTATTAGTGCCAGAGGTGAGTTGCTGAATACAGAAATAGCCTGCCAACCTAGGCTTTTTATTACTGTGGGAAGCATTCTCATCTATTTGCAAAATAAGATAATCAATGGAGACGTTAAAAAGAAAGTTTGCATGGTTGAGTGCAAGGTTTCAATACTTCATCTTATCAAGTCCAATCGACGAAATGTACAAGCACACAGGCCGTATAATAAACACGGAACAAAAAAAAAATGACTAATTAAAATATTAATCCACTCAGCAAGTAAACTATTAATTACTCATCTGTGTAAGTCATTAATTACTGTTTTGGGTGGCAGGTGCTTTTCCCAAGTGTCTTGTTTACACAGGCACAACTGAGGCAGCAAAATAATCACTGTGGCAAGTCGCCCTCAATGTAAATATGAATCTGCATCCTATGGTTTGCTTCATCTTTACTAAACCGCTGTCACTTGCTTGGGCGTCACATGATGAACGGCATTCGCAACCTTTTGTTATTATGATCGTTTCATGCATTTCTTGGACAGATCTGAATGAGGGAAGCTCATAAAAATGTTTCCCATTATAAAAGACTTGAATATTTGATTTAACATGGGACATGTTATCCAGAATGATTGAGATCTGGGGTTTTAAGGACAGGGTCAGATTGGGCCCCCAGCCCTTGTGGGCCCCATCGGCCCAGTCCTGCTATTGGCGATGCCCCTCCGACCTCCCTCCCAGCCCTCGGTTGCAGCCGTTAACAGGAAAAAGGTAATCGCTGAGGGCCGGAGTGGGGTTGCCATTGCGGAGTAGTGGAGGGCCTGGTCTGGTCTCTACCGCTGGGGTGGGGTCAGGCCCCCCAGTTCAACCCTATTTAAGGATAAATGGACTTTCCATAATTTGGATCTCCATAACCTAAGTCTCCAATAAAATTATTTATACATTAATTAAACAAATGGTGTTGATTTGTCTCCAATAAAGAACTCATATGGATTAAGTAGAAGGTACTGTTTTATTATTACAGAGAAAAAGGATATGTTTTTTTAAAATTTTAATTATATGATTAAAATGGAGTCTATGGGAGATGGCCATGCCATAATTGGGAACTTTCTGGATACTGGGTTTCCTGTATTTTCAGGGAGGCAGTTTTGATGCATGGTTTGTTAATACAAATATATTTATGCTGCCATGTTTAAGGTAGGTATATTCATATTCTGTAAAATATATGAAAGGGGTTGTAAACACTGAAGCTCAACAAGGAATTTATCCAAATGTGTATAAACATACTAGGAGCTATGGTCCAGCTCCAATAAAAATCCCCCAGTTTTTAAAGGGGTTGTTCACCTTTAAGGGGCAGATTTATCAAGGGTCGAATTTCGAAGTGGAAAATACTTCGGAATTCGACCATCGAATAGAATCCTCCGACAGTCGAAGTCGGAGAATTTTATTCATCGTGCAATCGTATTCCATTCCGAACGTACTCCGATCGTTCTTCGAATCGTACGGTTCGAACGTTTTTATCGTACGATCTTCAAATATAAAAAACTTCGAAAATTGCTCTGGAAGGTCCCCATAGGTTAACATAGCACTTCGGCAGGTTTAAATTGGTGAAGTATTGAAGTCAAAGTTTTTTAAAGAGACAGTACTTTAATTATCGATGGACGAATAGTCGAACGATTTTTACTTTGAATCGAAGTTGAAGTAAATTCAAAGTCGTAGTATCCTATTCGATGGTCGAAGTATTCAAAAAATTACTTAGAAATTCAAACTTTTTGTACTTCGAAAATTCACTTGAACCTTAGTAAATCTGCCCCTAAATGAACCTTTAGTATAACATAGAGAGTGATATTCTGAGACAATTTGCACTTGGTTTTCGTTTTTTATTATTTGTGGTTTTTGAGTTATTTAGTTATTTAGCAGTTGACAATGTCAGCAATCTGGTTGCTAAGGTGCAAATTACCCTAACAACCATGCATTGATTTGAATAAGAGACTGAAATATCTCTAATGAGATCCCTGCTAACTATGTAAATACTTATAGCTGTGATCACCACCCAAGGCACCAAATGCCTAAGAAAAGCAATGTATTTTGCCATTGTAATGTTTGATTATAGTGTAATATCAGTGAGGTACAATTTTTGAGTCACCTGCCTACTAGATAACAACAAAATGACCAACACGGTGCTGATAGGCAGGATGCTCCAATGAGCATCTGTAATTAAGTCTAGGTTGTCTATATTCGATACCAGAAGAAAACAATTCTTTTATGGAAGGTTTACAGCCCCTGTAACTTATGTTCTTTCATAGTCTTCCATCCAAGAAAGATCTTAGCAGGCAAAATAATTATGCACTTTAAGCTTAGCAGCTATTCGGTGCATTTAAAATAGGTTCCCCCCAATATTACATACCCCCACAACAATTGCTCCCATGAGAAATCACGTCACTTAAAAAAATCGCTCCTAAAGCTGACAATTACTCATGTGAATGATTCCATAGGATAATTGGGTGCAGCTCATTGTTCTGGGATCATATTAGCAGCAACAACATATGCTATGATAATAGATGTTTGATGCATTATGCCTATGTAGAAGATTCAAGATACTTATTTACATATTCTTGGTTCACATAAAAATATTCATTCTTAGGTTATATAAGACAATGTATGTACCTTTATAAACTTTGAAATCTTGTTAAAACTCCAATATTATTAAACCAATGACTAAATACATGAATGTATAAGATGTATCTGTATGATATGCATAACAATGAATAAATTATCCATTCTTAGATCTCCCAGAGTGCAGCACTTTGTTTGAAGCTGTCAGGCTATCACACCATCCTCCTCCTTCTGTGTTGGTTTGGGGATTAGTACAAAGAGCCCCATGTTGACCTTAGTGAGCATCTGGGTTAAGAAAATTGCACTCATTCAGTATTTTCTCCAGTTTTGATCCCATTGTCCATTAAAGTTGGCAAAAAAGGCCATCAAACAATGCGAACACAAGATGTATTCTCAATGTAGTGTTGCATGGATATCAGCAAAACTACTGACACTCTTAAAGTATTTCTTCTTAGAGGTATCTGTTTGAAAGTTACATTAGCCCCTGGTGCAGAAAGATCTACAATTACCATTATATACAGTAGGTCATGATCAACGGACACTAGTCTCGTTTGTGTATATCAACATGATAGCATTGTTTGATAATTGGTCGCTACAAATCCCAGATGACCCAAGTGAAAAGTCAGCAATAATATAAGGATTTGTCCTACATGCTATTTCAAAGAGCGATAAACAACACAGAACGGCAAACAAAAGGAGCAGTAAGCAATGGTGTCCTACTATAAGACAGAAAGAGCACAGTTACATAGTTAATAGTTACATAGTTAAATTGGGTTAATAAAAGACAAAGTCCATCAAGTTCAACCACTACAAATAAAAACCCAGCATCCATACACACACCCCTTCATACCTTCACATAAATTATATATATCTATACTAACTATAGAGTTTAGTATCACAATAGCCTTTGATATTATGTCTGTCCAAAAAATCATCCAAGCCATTCTTATAGTCATTAACTGAATCAGCATCACTACAGTACATCACCCGGCAGTGCATTCCACAACCTCACTGTCCTGACTGTGAAGAACTCCCTACGTTGCTTCAAATGAAAGTTCTTTTCTTCTAGTCTAAAGGGGTGGCCTCTGGTACGGTGATCCTCTTAATGGGTAAAAAGGTCCCCTGCCATTTGTCTATAATGTCCTCTAATGTACTTGTAAAGTGTAAACATGTCCCCTCGCAAGCTCCTTTTTTCCAGAGAAAACAACCCCGACAGTCTCATAAGTCTTCCATCCCTCTAACCAGTTTGACACTGCCCAGAACTAGACAACTTGTTATCTACAAAAAAACCCTAGATCCTTCTCATTTAAGGAAACTCCCAACACACTGACATTTAGTGTATAACTTGCATTTATATTATTTTTGCCAAAGTGCATAACCTGCATTTATCAACAAGTATCACATGTAAAAATAGAAACAGTACTTTCAATGCCCACCTCCAGGTCATTAATAAACAAGTTGAAAAGCAAGGGACCTAGTACAGAGCCCTGCGGTACTCCACTAACAACACTGGTCCAATTAGAAAATGTTCCATTTACCGCCACTCTTTGTAGTCTATCTTTTAGCCAGTTCTCTATCCAGGTACAAATACTATGTTCCAGGCCAACATTCCTTAATTTAACCAGTAACCTTTTGTGTGGCACTGTATCAAATGCTTTAGCAAAGTCTAAGTAAATCAAATCCACTGCCATCTCAGAATCGAGGTCCCTGCTTACCTCCTCATAAAAAGAAATCGAGTTAATCTGGTAAAATCTACTTCGCATAAAACCATGCTGGCACAAACTCATAGTATTATGATTTGCTATGAAGTCCAGTATCTTTATTAACCGATCGAAAAGCTTTCCTAAACCTGACTTCAGACTAACCGGTCTATAGTTAGTGTGTGTTGTAATGTAGGTCATGGAATTGCAAGGTAACTTTTAGGAAGTTATTAACTAAACCTCAACTTTTTCTCGTCGAGCTTTTTAGGGCAAAAACTCGTTTTTTCATGAAGAAAAACTCAGAATTTTGTTTTCAGATTTATTATACCCCAATGGTACAAAAAACCTGAAACTGAAAATCCACCATCTCAGACCTGTTGAGGTCATGCATAAATCAAAGGGAGATGTCCATATCCCAATTTGAGGATATCGTGGTTTGCAATGTGTTTAGCACAATAATACCAAAAATGTGGGGTTTTCTGTCAATAACAGGAAAAAAATTAGCGATTCAGGAGATCAGCTTGATTTTATTGAGTTTTACCTGATCCTGCCCCCTTAATATCCTTATTTTTGAGGGCAGGTACATGAACTTCTTTAGTATATAAAGTTTTCTGATGTGTTCATGGGATCTGTAATATTAATAGTTGAAAGTATATGGAGATATAGGTGGAACATTCACTAAGATTCGTAGTTGTGCTCAGGGGTAGCGTAAGGTTGCGAAGTTGCGCTAGTGTTGATTCGCCAAGCAAAGCGAAGTTACGCTAGTGATGGTTAAATTGCATACGGCGCCAAATTCAAATTTCAATGGAAGTATTCATAGCAGCACTACACAAGCCTGGGAAACCTTCAAAACATCAAATTAAAATTTTATTTTGCCCTACACATGTGCCCACTGTATAGTTAAGTTGCCATGAGTTAGGAAATGTAGGGGGGAAGGAGGGGAGCCCCAAAATTTTTTTCGATCTTTTTCAGCCTATCACCCATAATAAAGAAAAAACGCCAGCGTTTTTTTGGGACTTAGAACTAAAGGGATTCTGTCATGATTTTTATGGTGTAATTTTTATTTCTAAATTACACTATTTACATTACAAATAATTCACTGTACTATATCAAATTGTATTCCTGAACCAACAAATGTATTTGTTTAACGGTAATATTGGAGTGTAGGCAGCCATCTCAGGTTATTGCTCCGGATCCTGTGCTTTTAATAAGAACCAGTACTTCACAATGGAACTGCTTTCCGATAAGCTATTGTCTCTCCTACTCAATGTAACTGAAAAAGTCACAGTGGGACTTGGATTTTTACTACTGAGTGCTATTCTCATATCAACCAGGGTGCTGTTATCTGGTTACCTTTCTATTGCTCTTCTAATGGGCTGTTGGTGGAAAGGGAGGGGTGATATCACTTCAACTTGCAGTGCAGCAGTAAAAAGTGACTGAAGTTTATCAGACCAAAAGTCACATGACTCAGGGCACCTGGGAAACTAACAACATATCAAATTTCAAAATTAAATATAAAACAAATCTGTTGGCTCTTTTAAAAACCAGATTGCAGTGCAGAAATTTGCTGGAGCTGCCCCATTAACTGAATCATTTTGAAAAAAAACATGTTTTCCAGGGACAGAATTCCTAACCTCTGCATCAGGGACAAGATTTCTACTAGGGGCCCATTTATTAAACCTCAATCTCTGGTCAAGTTTTTTAGGGGGAAAACTCAAATTTTCAGAGAAACAGAAATTTTTAGAGAGCTGCTAAAAATCTGAAACTACACCTTCTCAAACCTGTCTTTACATCATGAATTACTGAATAATCTGAAAAAGTCAGGATTCTTGTCCAATAATACGAAAAAGGCAAGTGTTTTGCATCGTCCAATACAAATTGGCGCTCGATTTTGTAGTGACGTTTGTCGCTCTGATTTTTTCGAGAAAAATTATTGATAAATAAGTTCAGTTCATGGAAGCCGGGTCGGACTGGGCCAGCGGGACACCAAGAAAAAACCCGGTGGGCCCCATGCCGGCCCAGCCCTGCTATTAGCGCTGCTTCCTAAGTTTCTGCCTCGCAGGGCCCAGACACAGTCCCCATTTGGCTGGTCCCATTAAAAAACAAACAAATTGCGGGCCAGTGGGGCGGTGTGACACACGCAGTGCGGGGGCCCAGGAGCCATGGAACCCGCTGGGCCCCCAAAGGTCCAGTCCGACACTACGTGGAAGGGAGTTAGGTCGACTTTGTTTTCAGAATAAAATAGATAGATTTTAATAAATCAGCCCCTTAGTTTTGAGCTGGTTAAATGTAAAGAGAAGTCACCACTTTGGGTTTATCCCCTATGCAGTATTGGTGAATATGGATTAAAAAGTTCACATGCTTTTTAGGACAATCAGTGGCATGGATGGTATCATTGTTTATATGATGCACCCCATGAATTGGCTGATGTGTTCCTGATATGGAATTTGGTTCAGCGGAGAGGAGGAAGAGATATAGAGCTATGTATTTGCTATTCTTCAAAATCAGCTAATATGGAGCTCTTGTGCATTTCATATATATATGATTTCTCCTTAATTACTGTAGTTTTCATTGCTTTTCCTCTCCCTACCAACAGCTTGCAGAAACTAACGGCATCCCATCACTGGGAATACTGAAAAATGCATTAATGATTTCTAACTTTAAATTAACCAGAACAAATTTTCTTAATTGAAATTATTTTTCTTATTTCCATGTAGTAAGACTTCTTTTTTTTTTTTTTTGCAGCTTATGTTAATAATTGCTGAGCATGTATGTGAATGAAATAATATTTCAAGCATTTCCCCATAATCAGCTCCCTTGAGCCCGGACAGCGGATTTCTACATAGTGTAGAACCATTTTGGAGTAATGCAAACTCAGTGTTTAAATGGCCTCTGCTAAATCTATGAAACTGTGTTTGGAAAGCTGTAAGCAAATATTTGTAATGTGCTGAACAAGATGTTAATTTTGTTGTTTTACAGTCCTGCCTAATATGAAAGAAAAGTCGGAGAAAGTCATTTGGATGATTTCATTATTGGCAGGGTTTTTTTTTAAAGTCATTAATGGCCATTGAAAATAAATAAGTCATTCCCTTTGTCCTTAATTACTATTCAAAGGGAGTGCAAGAAAGCCATATATTGTTATAACCCTTTTCTGTTAATGATTTTGTAGGACAATAAGGTCATAGACCTTGAGCTACAAGGAGCTAAAAGATTTTATAACTCTTTCATTTGTTCCTCTTATGCTTTTATTCTGAATGGATAGTTTAAAAATAAAATATAACATCTATTATGTTCATTATTTTTTCTTAAATAGTAATGCATTAGGTTATTTCTGTTTTTGTATGCACAGAAAACTCCTGCTCTGCGTGTGTATATATATATATATATATATATATATATATATATATATATATATATATATATATATATGGCTTATTTAAATTTAAGTATTATCCAATGGCGACAGCTAAAAAAATCCTACAAACAGTGGTCTGCTATTACTCTAGAGTAGAGGTAGCGGTGGCCCCCTTGGGGGATCAGTCTGAAGGGCTGTTGAGGTGACAGTTGGATAGAAGAGCAATTGGCTCTCCAAGATACATCTGAAAGCTCATCTTGAAGGTCAGTTAGGGTAAGTATGTATTTGCTGTCCTTAATATTCTCAAAACTATGACTGGGTGACTGATACTGACACTGATATCTGTATTTAAAGGAAAACTATACCCCCGAAATTAATACTTAACCAACTGACAATTTATATTATATTACAGTAAGTGGCCTATTAAATAATTATTTACATATTTTACCTTTAACCATCAGTCTGTGTGTCCCTCAGAGATCACCTGACCAGAAATAATAGCGCTCTAACTGTAACAGGAAGAAGTGTGGGAGTAAAATGCTTTGTCCAGTAATTGCCTCATGTGACTTGACATGCATGTGTGCCCTTGGTTTGTTTTGTGCACTGTGAATCGTAGGATCCCAGGGGACAGCCCTTAATACAATGACAATTTTCTATTTAGGATTACCCAATGGTACATACTACTAGAAAAGTATTTTTGAAATTAGAGAGACCTTATTGTTTGGGGGTATATTTTTCCTTAATGAACTAAGAGGGTCCTCACTAAAGGATAGACTTTCAAGGAGAGCTCTGACCAATGATAGGACCTTCAAGTGGGATTTGGATTGAAAGATGTTGACAACCACTGCCAAGAAGACTTTCCTTACTGTAACAAGCAAAGCGGTATCACCCACTTGTACCCACATGAGCAACAGCCAAAAGAAACATTGAATGAGTAACTCAAGATATCCAGCCTCCTTCATGCATAGGTAAGAAAGAAGATGTAGAGGCTTAGATTGAATAATGAAAGCTTAGGAGTTTAGCATTCCCAAAAATACATTCATGCTGGTTTGCACTATTAATATATGATTAAAACTCCTTCTGTAGAGAGTAACCTTCTTTAGCTGGGACAGTTCATTGGATTTTCTCATTACCTGCAAAGAGAAAAATCATAAAGCTGTGCCAGAAAAAGGTATGCTCTGTTCAAAACAAAATCCTACAGTTCAAATTTACAGTCTATTGGCTTTTTAAAGGAATTGTTCAGTATAACACTACTTCCTGCTTTTCAGCTCTCTAACTCTGAGTTAGTCAGCGTCTTGAAGGGAGGCCACATAGGCAGGGCCGCCATTAGAAATCACGGGGCCCCACACAACAATATTTTTGGGGCCCCCTGGGGGCCAAGCCCCGCCCCAGACCCCGCCCACTTCACATCAAAGTTAAAAGACCACCCAGACATCAGCGCTAAAAATAACCCCCCACACCCACAAGTTGTAAAAAGCTATTGATGGTCAGGGCCCTCTTATAAGTTTAAAAAAAAAAAACTTTGGCGCCAGGGCCCCCCATAAAAGTTTTTTTTAATAAAGCACTGGTGGCAGGGCCCCCCTTACAAGTTAAAAAAAATTGGGGCCCCTGGACATGTGTAATATAAACTTAACTTAAACCATTTGCAGCAACATTTATAATAAAGACCTCCATAGAACTTTAAATTACCCGCAAATTGACCGAAGCGCAAGATCACTGGCGAGGTTTCGCTAGGCACAAATGAATGCTACCACATCTTCGCTATGAAATGCTCGCGCAGACGAAGAAATGCTAGCGAAAATTCGCCAGTGTTTGACGCTGGGACGAAACTTTGCATTTTAGTGAATTTGCGTATTCATAGGGGGTTATTTATCAAAGTCCGAATTTATCTCAATAATTTCTGAAAAAAACTCCGACCAAATCAGCATGGGTTTTTTGGTCTTATTTATTAATACACTTTCCCGGAAATTTTGTTTGCGGGAAAAAATCCGATTTTTTTTCAGATCTTTCATCAGATATTTTCAGTTAAGGCATTAAAATACAACCATATATTTTAATATGAATCTGTTCTATAGTGTAACACATAACTGAGTTTCCTGAGCTCACCCAATGTATGTGGAGATAAATGTATATATGGTAATTCCTCTAAGAAAAGTTGTATAATCCTTCAATTAACGTGCTAACCCCAGAGGTAATTACATAACCAAAAGCCTGAAGGCAATGTAAAGCACACCATCTGAGATGTATATTACAAGGGATTAAACAAGAAATTAAGCATTTTGTGACCCATCTCTGGCACTTAAAACATAAGTGCTAGTTTTCGCATTGTATACAACCGGTGATGACTGATAGCAATTATTAACAAACTGAAAAATACCATTTATAATTATTCCATCCTTGGGGTATATTTACTAAGCGGCAAAAATTCGCCAGCGACGGCTTCGCAACACTTCGCCAGGCGAGAATTCATTCAGACAACGCTAATTTAGTAAAATGCAATTTTTGCTAGCGTTACTTCGGCAATGCGAGCAAATCAAAGCGAAGATGTGCTAACGTTCAATTCTGCCTAGCGCAACTTTGTTAGAGGTCTTCGCTCAGGCTAATTTGCGTACGGCGGGAAATTTAAAGTTGAATGGACGTATATGTTGCAGCAAATATATTACATTACACAAGTCCATACTTTAAATTGACTAAAAAATTAATCAAACATTAAATAAACCCAACCGGACTGCCTCCAACAGGCTCAGGCACCAATTCTGTGGCAACAGAGTTAGGCGCTAGGGCTCATTCACAAGACACCGGAGGGTGTGAAACGTGTAAGGTGGGCCATGTGGAGTCAGTATGTATCTGATTTTTAATGTGAATATAAATAAATTATTTATTTTACTAAAAGAAAAGGCCTTGGGAAAGATATCTTTTGGTATAAAACTTTTTTTGTATGTGATTGCCTGTGAACTGGGCCAAGTCCCTTTGGCTTAATTGGGGATTTACAGAATTCAGATGTGGACTCCCGACCGATGAATGTTTTATGGTTATTTACTAAAATAAATAACCGAAATCCGAAAAATTTGAGATTTTTTGTGTTATAATAGGCTTTTAAAAAAATCACGAATTTTTCAGAATTTATTAAACAGAATTTATTAAACCCTCAGAATTTATTAAACTCCGAATATAAAAACACGGCATCTCAAACCTGTCAAGGTTGACATAAAAGTTTATGGGGAAAGTCCCATTGATTTTTGGTTGTGTCGGGGGTTTCAGGCAATTTCACGATATTTTCTGAGCTTTTGGGTGGGAAAATTCACGAAAAAAACTCAATAATCGGAGCGTTTCCCGCAAAGGTAATTTTCGGGAAAATGTAATAATAAATAAGTGTTAAAAACCCGAGCGGGTTAGATCGGAGTTTGTAGCAGCCGATATTGAGATAAATTCGGACCTTGATAAATAACCCCCCAAACAACTTCAGACAAGTGTTGAAATACATATTCAGGAGTCACGTCCTAACTGGAAACCAGTGCAGGGGTAATGTTGCCTGCTTATGCAGATGTCAGTTGAATCGAGATAAAATGTACTTTCTCCCCTTTCCTTTGGAAGGGAGCAGGAGCCATGCACACGGCACGTGCCCCTCATTAATGTATGCACACGCTTTATCAGGCATGATTAAAATTTCATTGGGTAAAGAAAGGGAAAAATGGATCTAAATTCACTGCTTTAGAGAAATTCACATTAAAATGAATTAGCCGGTATACATTTCTGGGAGGAACAAATAAAAAGTGTTAATAGAAGAGAACTTCATTATTATTTAAGTAAACCCAGGAGCACTACAAATATGTAATTGAAATAAGCTCCTTTCAAGTGAGTGCAGGCTACGTCTGAGAAATGGATAGAAACCTCTTTTGTTTTATAAGGAAGGCTATTTTATGATGCACTGAATCCAGGATTCGGTTCGGGATTCGGTCTTTTTCAGCAGGATTCGGATTCGGCTGAATCCTTGTGCCTGCCTATCACATGACTTTTCATCACAAAAGAAGAATTTTTTATACTTTTTCCCTTTCCTACCCCTAATTTGCATATGTAAATTAGGATTTGGATTGTTATTCGGCCGAATCTTTCACCAGAAAGTCTGCCACCCAATATACGTAATACGGCAGCCGCACACGTCTGCCCCAACATTTTAAAAAAAAGATGCTCTGTGCATGTCAGAATACATTTTGATGAGTTGATACAATGATGGATGCCAAGTCCCTTAAAACATTTAGATTAAAATGAAGAACTAACTTGAACCAAAATAAATTAAAAAAATGCACCTAATTCCATGCAAATATATCAAGAATTGTGCAATTTTTGGTTTCTTTCAGATACAGCAAACATTTGTTTGCTTAGAAAATGGCCATTTTCAGTAAACCACAAATAAATATTAATGGGGAAAAAACCCCACAGAAGTTTAGATTTTTTTAGTTATGACCCAATTTTGGGACATGTTTCTGATCCATATACATCCATGAAGGGTAATTATTTTATCTTCTGATGTTATTTTCCTCAATAAATTTTAATTACACAGGTATAGGATACATTAAGCATAGGATCCATTATTTCTCAATAAAAGTTAATAATACAGGTATAGGATCCATAATCCGGAAACCCCTTAACCACAAAGCTCAGAAATATGGGAAGATCATCTCCCAAAAACTAAATTTTAATCAAATAATGACATTATTTCCTTTGTAATAATAAAACAGTATCTTTTACTTAATCCCAACTAAGATATAATTAATCTTTATTGGAGGCAAACCCAGTCTATTGGGTTTATTTTATATTTACATGATTTTTTAGTAGGCTTAAGGTATGGAGATTCAAATTACAGAACGATCCCTTATCCAGAAAAGTCCAGGTCCCATTCTGCGCCTCCATAGGCCAGGGGGGGGGAGCGCAAGTCTTAGGAGGGAGCACAGGTCTGGAGGCCCTTAAAAAGCAGGTGTTAATTCCAGGCCTCCCTTGTGCCTGTGTGCGCTGTACTTTGCTCCTTAATTAGCAAAGTGCATGGAACTATTAATACGGGGCAATGCACAAGTATAGAGGAGCGTGTACAGAAGCAAGTAACTTGGAGAACAGCAATTTTACTCTTTGCACTGCACCCTTCCTGAGTAAATGAGCCTTAAAGGGGCTGTTCACCTTTGAGATAACTTTTAGTATGATGTAGAGCGATATTCTGAGACAATTTGTAATCGGTTTTAATTTTTTATTATTTGTGGTTTTTGAGTTATTTAGCTTTTTATGCAGCAGCTCTCCCGTTTGCAGTAATCTGATTGCTAAGGTTCAGATTCCCCTAGCAACTATGTACTGATTTGAATAAGAGACTAGAATATGAATAGGAGAGGCCTGAATAGAAAGATGAGTAATAAAAAGTAGCAATAACAATAAATGTGTAGCCTTACAGAGCATTTGTTTTTTAGATGGGGTCAGCAATGCCCATTTGAAAGCGGCAAAGAGTCAGAAGAAAAAGGCAAATAACTACAAAACTATACAAAATAAATAAAGTAAACCAATTGAAAAGTTGCTTAGAATTGGCCATTTCTATAACATACTAAAAGTTACCTTGCTCAAAACTTATGCACACACTGCTTTTCCCTAAAGGCAGAGTGTTGACAACAAGACACTGAAATCCAAACCCATGGTATATGGATATATAGGGTATATATAAGTACCAGGGATATGGAGAACATCTCCTCACTGTTTGTGCATAGCGCCAGCTGCTGGCCTGTTGGGAACACTACAACTCAATGCTGCTGGTTCCTCTGAAAAATTCTAATGTTGACTTAGAAACCAAATACAGTCAGATATATTTGGTTATAACACTGTATCATTTTTTTGGCATCTTCAGGTAACCCTTTCCTTATACTGGCTACTATTTGTGGTTTTGTGGGGCAAGACTGGTATATGGCCCCTAAGCCCAACACAGAGACCCTCTGCTGCTCAGAATTTAACCAAGACATTTATCCTTCTGTATTTACTGTCTATAAGGGATGGGCAAATTTTTTTGGCTTGTGTCGCCGCAAAAATGAGGCCCATAGACTTGCATGGCGTCGTGCGTCAACAAAAAAAAAAGACGCGTGTCAAAATATTTCGCAGCACAACAAATTTTTTTTGACACCCATAGGCTTTCAGCGAATTTTTGGCAAAACAAAACGGGTCAAATTCGCCCATCCCTACTGTCTATCCATGATATAATCCCTCCGGAATGTTATCATTTTAATTTTTTGACACACAACAAAAGGGATTTTAATATTAAAGGGGTGGTTTAAAGGTAACTTAGTATGTTATAGAATAGCCAAATCTAGGCAACTTTTCAATTAATTATAGTTTTAAATTATTTGCATCCTTCTTCTGACTCTTTCCAGCTTTTAAATGGAGATTATTGACCCCATGCTCTGTAAGGCTACATGTTTATTGTTATTGCTACTTTGTATTCCTCATCTTTCTATTTAGGTCTCTCCTATTCATATTCCAGTATCTTATTCAAATCAATGCAAGGTTGCTAGGGTAATTTGGACCCTAGCAACCAGATTGCTGAAATTGCATAGTTGCTGAATAAAAAGGTAAATAACACAAAAAATAAAACAATGACAAATAGTCTCAGAATATCACTCTCTACATCATAGAAAGGGGCAGATTGATCAAGGGTCAAACTTCGAATAAAAAAAACTTTGAATAAAAAAATACCAAACCAAATTTCTTAAATTTTTTTTTTTTGGGGTGAATAGACCGTTTTTTTGTTTAAATTCGAATCTTAACATCATATTCAATCGAATTCGAAGTTGAAGTACACAAAAAATAGCTCAAAATTCGAATTTTTACTTCGACCCTTGATAAATCTGACCCTAAAAGATAACTCAGAGGTGAACAACCCCTTCAGATCAATTATACTGTGGAATACTTTATACAATATAACTCATCATAAAAACTATCTATGTTGAGGCCATAAAATAGATGAAGTGCTTCCCTTTGCCATACAAAAATCAATTTATTGGCACAAAAACTAAATACCTTTTATTTTTATGGAACAAACCAATTTTGGAGGGGCAACATGGAATATTCATTATTTTGTGCCATAAATCCAATTTGTACCCCACAATAGATCATTTATCATTTTGTTATACATAGAAGGGAATACATGACTCGAAATGGATAATTTATCATTTCTGTGGAAAACCAATTTCTGTGCTGTGAAATAGATCATTTATAATTGTGTGACATGGTGTGAATAAAATTAAAGTTTGCCAGCGCTAATGTGTTTACAATTCAAACAAACAGTACAAATGAAATTCAGATATGGTATGCTCATATGTAAAGGATTTAAATAAAGATGGGGCAGGTGTTTCTGGCTCTCTGTATGTATTTGAACAGCTGAAACTCCCTGGGTTGTGCCACAAAATTGATTTGTGTCACAAAAATGAAATATCACATTTGTGCTATAACATTGCAGCGTTCATACATTTGATATGGAGTCACGTGACAAAATATCTACTTTATTATTTATTTTCAGTTTTGTTATTTTGTATTTTATATATATCAAATAGGGGAGAGCCAGTTGTGCAGGTTAAATCCCTTCTGTGTAACTTATAAAGCAATTATGTAGACATAAATTATATTGCTGGAATTCCCTTAACAAAATATTAGACGAATAAAGGGAATTCCATACCATATAACCTCCTTTGAATGGCAATATCTTCAGGGACCCATATCAATGGCTATAACCACTTCGGCACTATGCAAGGGGTCATCACAGAGGTACCTTCTTCCCTGTATTGATTTAGACCTGGGTTCCCCAACCTTTTATACCTGTAAGCCATATTCAAATGTAAAAAGAGTTGGAGGAAAAAATTCCTGGAGGTGCCCAATAAGCACCGTGATTGACTTTTTATTCAACCACAACTTAATTCTCCAAGCCAGGAAATCAAAAATAAGCACCTGCTTTGAGGCCACTGGCAGTAACATCCAATAGGTTGGTGAGCAACATGTTGCCCGTAAGAAACTGGTTGGAGATCAACAATATAGACCATTCTGACTCTTGATGAAGAATTGTCTGCTTGTTTCATGGTACTCCTGTTTCCCTATCCTCCATACCAAGTAAGAAGATTACTCTTAAAAGAAGTATTTTGTCCTGCTATTTTTAATCTAAAAACTCCTTGCACAAAGGGGCAAATACCCCAGTCCTCTCAAAACTTGGCATATTCTAGTAAAACTTTGTTATGAGATCACTAGTGTTTCCATTTCAGTTGGTCGAAAAAATGTGCAAATTAATGGAAAAACTTGAGAAATGTCAACATTTTGGTGAAATGCTACAGAACCAAATGGCATTTATTTTTTTCACCATGTATTTTTTGCCTTTTTTGTTTTTGCACATTGTCTATGGAGATACTCATTCATCCAGGTCATAGAGTTAAGTCTAAAGCCACTGGACTTTCTAAGTTTTTTCATTATAAATTGTTACTGGAATGGGTCAAAGTTTTGAGAGGACTGTTGGATTTGTGCAGTGAGTTTTTAGATTAAAAATAGCAGGACAACATACCCCATTTATTAAAGGTACTTATGCTTAAAGTTGCTCCTCAGTCCACATAGTTGTGCTTGATGCCACTGCATCCCATCTCCTTTCCTGAATTGTGTGCAACTGTGCCTACTGACCCCTTGAAAGTGTAGGTAGCTCCAAGGTTCCCAAAGCAGGTTGCGTTAATAGATGAAGCAAACCTGTGCCTTAAAGAATCACATTCTCTGCACCAGAGGCCATCCCTTCAGACTAGAGGAAAATAACCTTTATTTGAAGTAGTGTAGGTGGTTCTTCACAGTGAGGTTGGGAAATGCCCTGTCAGATGTTGTTGTGATGCTGATTCTGTTAATGCCTGTAAAGAAAAACTAAACTCCCTTGCGGCGCTTTGGAATTCTTCAGGTCCTTTTGGTGCATGCACAGTTGTTCGGGACTGGAATATTGCTACAACTGTGCATGCGCCGATACAGCTCTTACTTACTGACGATTCCAGAAGTGCTGAAGATGGCGCCCATTAGCTCCGCTGACTGCAATGAGGGGTAATTAACAGTTTAGGGGCATTTACTTGTGTGAACACCTGTGTGGGGGGGGAGCAGGGAGGGGGGCATATGGAGAGTAGAGGGTAGTGGTTTGTATTAGCAAGGGGGTTTAGTTCTCCTTTAAGTGTGGCTTGGATGATTTCTTGGACAGGCATAATATCCAAGGCTATTGTGATATTATAATCTACAATTAGTAGAGATATTGGTATATATAGTTTATATATTGGAGCATATAGATAGGTCAGTACGACATATAAATATATGTGTGTGTGTATATGTGCACTGGAGTTCATTTGGAGTGGTGGTACTTAATGGACTTTGACATCAACCCAATTTACAGGAGCACATGCTGATGTGATTTTGTCCTAAATGAGCCCTTTTGTTTTATTCAGGTCTGCCGAAGTGATTTTAGGTACATAACCTTCACTGTTTCGTTAATATGTACAAAAAAAAAAACAAAGAATGAACCCCCTACTAATAAAAATGGTACTTTTAAACGAAAGAGTTCCAACAATACACAGGGCATAGCAGAAAAATTTAACAACCGGGCTAAGGCAAAGATGAAAAAAATGTTGCATCTTAAAAAGCCGATCTGAAGGGTAAAACTGCACTTATAAGAAATGTTAGATGCATGAGAAATCATTGGAAATCACAATAATTTTTTTTTCACATTGCTATTCTGAGTTAAATGAAAATTGACATGCAGAAAATGTATTCACTGCTTCTGTGCAAAACTGCAAATGTGCTCAATGGAGCAGAGAAATGAGAAGCCACATTGTGTTACATATGTATTCACATACAGAACATAGCACTTTATTCATGTGTGAATCGCAGCAGCATGAGTTTGGGTATAGAAGCCGAGCTTTGTTCTATGAGAATGTGTTGGGCTGGTTATAGTTGTGCCATGTTACCAGCAGAAACACCTCACCATGCTTATGGAGTACAGAAAGTAACCTCTTGGGCTTCCAAACCATAGAAACAGCAATGAATTGGGTCAGCTAAAAGGTATCATTGACTAAATGCAATGTGCTTTTCCCTCAGGTCAATATGGCAATAATTTGAGCCTCCAATGTGTAATTATTACTTATTACAGCAATTAAGGACTTGATTTCTCTACAGATCCCCTATCCATAAAACCACCCACCCATCGCCACCCTTATCCTGTGTGTGTTCTAAAGAAAAACTCTCATGAAACATGTCTGCTGCCTGTGCAATCTTCTAAGGATACTGACTTGCGCTGGGGCTTCAGTGCAAGAAAGAAATCAAATGGGATTCGTTATCCAGAAAACCCATTATCCAGAAAGCTCCAAAATACGGAAAGACCATCTCCCATAGACTCAATTTTATCCAAATAATCCACATTTTTAAAAATTATTTCCTTTTGTCTGTAATAATAAAACAGTACCTTGTACTTGATCCAAACTAAGATATAATTAATCTTTACTGGAAGCAGAACCAGCCTATTGGGTTTATTTAATGGTTACATGATTTTCTAGTAGACTTATGGACACACGTGCGGATCTTCCGAGTGGTTCACGCCACGGTTTTTAAAAAAGCTGACGGTTGGCTTTTGTTAAAAACCATGGCTCGAACCGCAATGAAAACGAGGCGAAGATCTGCACTTATGTCCATAGCCTTAAGGTATGAAGATCCAAATTACAGAAGGATCTACCCAAGGTCACGAGAATTCTTGATACCTGTACAAAAGTATAGAGCCCAATATAAAAAAAAATTGTTAATATGTTATTGTCTTACTACTTTTAGCAAGAAATACTTTTGTAAATGAAAGTGGCTAGAAGATAAGTCATGTGAATAGATAGGAATAGATGCAGACTTTGCACTAAACAAAGGTTTTAGCGTACTGAGTAATCCCAGAGGCCAGTAAGCCTTGTAGCCAAGAGACTCTTCCACTGAATGATTTATCGCTAAGAAAGTGCTCCTGAATCCGCCGATAATGCACTCTACAAAGTGTTGCTCTTGGGAATAGGGGACACGCCTCCACTTACCTTTACCACTACAGTTGCCCAGGAGATTTGGAGGTGACATTCATATATGTAACAACTTTACATGAAATTCATACATATGCCATTTATATCCATTAATTATCATAAGCAATTTCATAACTAATTAGAAATAATTTCTACTTCCGGTTGGTCACACTCCAAATGGAACCCCAGGTATTAAGATATTAAGTTATTATTATTGTACCTACTGGGAACTGAGAGCTTCTGTTTGACCTGTTAAAAAGCATTTATTAAAAGAATTATTCCTTTTCTAATGAATAAATATCATTATGCTAATACTGGGTTTGCAACTGCATACTATCAAGAAACTGGGACTTTAGCTTTTTGCAGATAAACATAGACCATAGATTTTCTATGACACTTAGCTCTTCCAAGAGTTGAAGTTGAGATCAAAGGAGGAAGCAAAGTGTAGGCAAGCAAAGTCCAGTATACGGTGTCCAAGGGGAATAGTCATTTCTAGCTGAATTTTAGGCAAAGGTCAGAATTTTTTATTCACAAATCATATTTTTTTCAAAATTTTTTTTTATTCCTCTTTTGCCTTTACGAACATGTTGCGAACCATTTGCCCCTCACGCAACAGCAGGATAATGACTGTGAATGTTATAGTTTGCGATAGTGCATAGTGTATGTAATAAAACTTCTTAATGAAAAATTTATGTTTGCTCTAAAAGTTTCACAATGCAATAAAAGTCCAATGAATATTATACTGCAACATGCAAATTTGTATTCTTATTTGTGCTCAAATTTGCTCTCTTTGTGAATTTTAGTACATTTCCCCATAGAATTTAATCATAATTTCAAAAACCTATAAAACCCCTAAAATGTAATTTTTAATAAATGGACCTCTAAGAATCAAGCAGTAAAGTCAGGAACCAGGAGATCAATTAGACAAAGCAATTTAGAGAGCACCCAGGTGCTCACAAAATTAGTCCTATAATCCAGCACTGAACCCTAGTCCCGAGAGTAACTTAATTTTGAATTTCAAGCCACATTGCAGCCTGATTATTTAACCTGGTGGCAGCACCACACTGATGCTGCTGTTCCGCCTTAAATAAATGGAGATGGAATTTACTGCCATCTTGGATTCACTGTTGGATAGGTAGAGAGCACTAGAAGCACACCTGTGACATGGTTATAGTAAAAGAAAGAATTACATGGATGTCTTGTAGTACTCCCTAGTCCTATGCCATTACAAATGTGCCCTCCCTCCATTTGTGCACTGCACCATCACCTTCCTTTTGGATATCTGGCTTGGTTTTGATTGGACAAGGTGAAGCAAAGTTTCCAAGTTTTTCCAATCATACATTCTGTCACGGCTGGCACCCGATACCAGAACAAATGCCAAGCACCCTGGTCTCGGCTCGACTTCACCAGTAGTGTGACCACCGTTGGGCTTCGGGAGGAGCCCTCAGCTTACTTGGGTGCCACCTGGACTTAACGAGGGGTGCAAGGCGAGATGTTCTGGCTGGCGAAGGGGCACGGCTGTTTAGCAGAGTCTTTAGGCCGAAGGTCACGGTACAAAAGGTCAAGGCAAGCGGATGGTCAGACAGGCTGGATCGAGGCAGGCGGATATCGGAATCGTCAGGAAGGCAAAGGGTCAAAACCAGGTAATCAATCAGATGGGTTGAGGCAGAATCGGAGTCAAATAACAGGCAGAGGTCAAACCAGAACGTCAAACAGGAGGATTAAGCAGAGTCAAGGTCGGTTTCAGGCAAGGGTCAGATTCCAGAGATCAGAATAGTCAAACAGGCAGGCAAGGGTCAAAACAGATATTCAGGATCAGATTCAAACAGAATAGCAACAGCTAATAGCACCAGGAACAAATCCTATCAAGGACACAGAATAAAACTAGAGATCCCTTTAAATATCATTTGAATTTCGCACCACTGCGTGCTGATGTCATCACGTCAGCGCGCATGCGCATAAAACCCAGGAAGAGGCGCGCGCGCCCTAACTAACCGGCGCCTGCAGGGAAACAGATCGGCGCGGCGGGCGCCTCCGCCGAGGGGGCGGCAGGCGTCCCTGCCGTCCCCCCACTAGGCCACCAGGGTAAGATTTTCTCACACATTCAAAATAATATGGCCACTATATAGGAACCAAGGGGAACATTTACCAACATAATTTTCCGCCATACTTTGCACAACTACATCAGACGTTATGTAAAATAATGTTGGTGTCGTTTTGTCAGCGGTTATTTGTTGGCGCAAAAATTTCATATTGTATTTTCACTAGTGTTATTTTCTTCCTAGCAAAACTTTGTGAATGCTTACGGCAGTTTAAATTCAGTGGGTATATAAAGGTCATATGTATGTATTTATTAGTGATGTTGGTGAAATTGCTGGAAGTGGCCACTTTTTATTAAAAATGTCCAAGGAAGCAAAATGAAGACAGAGATCCTCTATTGTCCTGGGCCATGAGCCCACCTTAAAACAAATGTGGCAGGAGCTTCAAATGGTTACAAAAAGTATAAATAACTGTCATGCCAGGGCAGTATTGCTCCGGCATCATAAGAGTTAACACAGGGAATATGTGGACTCAGGCTCGCATAGAGACCCAAACAAATATTTTCTGTGTTAACTCTTATGATGCCAGAGCAATACTGCCCTGGCATGACAATAACATATATTTAACATTTACCACTTGTAAACATAATCCCAGCGTTTTGCCTTTTTTATTAATTTTTTTGGCATACAGGATATGATGTCACTGACATAACGAGTAAGTAGCTGCATCGTATTAATCTGCCAGTCAGAACATGGCTAAATAGATTTAGGTGAAAAGGTTAACAAATTGAAATTTTCAGACTTTGATAAATTAGTGGATATACGATCGATCGCCTGAGCAAAAATTTCTCCTGGTGAAAATCAGTGAATGTTCGCCATCGAAAAGGTAATTTGCTAGTGAAATGCATTACTCACCTTTTAGTTAATAGGCAATGTCGCTGCGAATTGTCTTTTTAGCGGAAAATTCATCAGAAAACCACAATTTGCTCTTTAGTTAATGTGCCCTCAACTTTATTTGTTGTTCTCACTCATGCAAATGCTTGACGGTACATAATCCATGACAAGATGTAGGGTCTTTCAAAAAAAAAAATACAAATGTATTATCCAAATTCATAATTTCGTTATACTGTAACTTCAACTAAGGCAGAATTGTGCAGGGCTTCAACGCTACTGTATACATGAATCAGCCCATTTTATCCCCCATCAATGACTGAAGTCCGTTATCGCTATTGCCCAGACAACTAGAATATTAGATTATAAAATAAATGGATGAAGAAATCAGAGCATTTTGTAAAGCTGCCTAAAAGTTTTACTGCAGATTTATTGAATACAATAGACTGATTATTACTTACACCAACTGTGGCTGCAAAACTGTGACCTCGTTTTCAAGAAGATCATTAAATGCAGATTATATTGTTCACTATTATTAAATATTTAATGGAACATTAACACATAAGCATTAAATGTCTGCTGTAGAATATGTAGCGACTGTTGAATAGTGGGCTATTATGTTATCGCTGTAAGAGCGGTCGGCCTTACCCTCAACATTCTGCATTTTGCTCCTGCTTAACCCCAACAAAGAATACTATAGCATCTAGTTAGCTAAGGCAGGAATCACTGACATGATGGGCTGGAAGAATCATGAAGCTGTTGTTACCCCGAACTATATGAATTTCACATGAGTTGTGCCAGCTGCAACAGCAAGATATGATTTTCAATAGAATGTATTCTTCAATGCATCATCTACTTCATAATATTGTTTAATGTTTTACAAAATACACATATTTTTAAAAGGCAGGTGCACGTGGCTTCAAAATTCAACTTCATTCTGTTGTTCACTGAAACCTTAAGTTATTCTGGATGTTTAATGTACATTATATGAAGTAATGCAACAGAAACATTAATGCATGTAACTTTTACCTAATGGAACCTTGCCCATGCAACATTTTTTCAAATAATTTCTTTTTCTAGGACCTCTCTCTTGAAGAAGGAATTGTGAATGGGTCAATTCTGCAGTCGGGAGTATAACAATGGATGTATCCTTGACTACTATACTGCACTTGCAGATACAGTAACTGTCCCACTTTATTGGTCCAACCCACCAATCCGCACTGATGTAGTGGATTTATTCATGGCAAGTGATGTCTACAAACCTAATTTATGTCTACAACCCTGAATTTTGGTCTCTGCATAAACCCTACCCATTCAGCCCACCTCCTTTTCCAAACTGTGCATGGGAGCCAGTGGCACATTGCACTGTAAGATAGGAACCAATCAGCAGCTAGGCTGACCTGATAGGGAACAGAAGCCTCTATTTGCTTGTGTGACTGCAGGGTTTTAATTGGCTCCAGCTTAAATATATTGCAATATATGGACAAACAATCCCTGTTGTGTTTAAAGAGTAAGGTAGCTTAAGGCACAAAATGTCTCAATGTCTTAAATATATTGATAATGGGTTGAGTGCAGAGGACTCTTTTATTTGTCTATATGTATTTTGTGGTCACGGTTGCATCCCTGCCTAATGGTTTTAAAATTAATGGCGAGCACAATATTCCCTTGTTTGTTATAGTTTATACAGGAGCAGTGACCAGCTCAATGTGGCAGCTCCCACCCTTCCCAACTATAGTCAGGGGATCCCAATGATGGCCAATAAAAGGGCAGCCATGTTTGGGAGTTTTAACCTTGAAAGTTGCAGGTAAAACTACCTGTGTAAAATGTATAATGAAGCAATAGGATTCTTAATGAATCAGATGAAAGTTAAATGTAGGACTGGCCAGATATGGGATGACTTTGACGTAGTTGGCCAGCTTAAATATATTGCAATATATGGACAAACAAGGTAAGGCATTTTTTAGTAGCAGTATGCACAAAATGTCTCTGTCTTAAATATATTGATAATGGGTTGAGTGCAGAGGACTCTTGTATTTGTCTATATGTATTGTGTGGTCACAGCCTCATTGCACCCCTGCCTAATTGTTTTAAAAATTAATGGTGAGCACAACTTTCCCTTGTTTGTTATAGTTATACAGGAGCAGTGACCAGCTCCATGTTGTAGCTCCCACCCTTCCCAGCTATAGTCAGGTGATCCCACTGGTGTCTAATAAAAGGGCAGCCAAGTTTGGGAGTTTTACTTTGAAAGCAGCTAGTAAGTTGCAGGTAAAACCTAGTCCCTTTGTAAAATGTATAATGAAGTAATAGAATTCTTAATGAATCTGATAAAATTGAATGTAGGACTGGCCAGACTTTGACGAAGTTGGCCCGTTTAAATATATTACAATATATGGACAAACAATCCCTGTTTTGTTTAAAGGGTAAGGTAGCTTATGGCACATAGTGATTCAATGTTTGGGACCTGGGGATTTCCAGATAATGGGTCTTTCTGTAATTTTGATCTCCATGCTTTACGTCTTCTAAAAAACTATTTAAACATTAATTAAAATTAAATTATTTTGCCTCCAGTAAGGATTATTTATATCTTAGTTGGGATCAAGTACAAGGTACTGTTTTATTATTATAGAAAAAAAGAAAATCATCTTTTAAAATGTCAATTATTTCATTACAATGGAGTTTATGGTAGATGGTCTTTCTGTAATTCGGAGCTTTCTGAATAACAGGTTTCCGGAAAACAGATACTATATAGGTGAGGGACCTTCTGTAATTTGGAGCACTATACCTTGTCTACTAAAAAATAATTTAAAAATTAATTATACCCAATAGGCTGGTTTTGCCTCCAATAAGAATGAATTATCTTAATAATAGATCTTTAGTTGGGATCAAGTACAATGCACTGTTTCATTATTATAGAGAAAAAGGAAATCATTTTTAAAAAATTTAATTATTTGGATAAATTGGAGTCTATGGTAAACTGCCTTCCCATCATTTAGAGCTTGTTGGATAACTGATTTCCTGGATAACAGATCTTTTACCTGTGATATAAAAAAAACTATGTCAGATGTGAGGAAGTAATGGCATGTGTGTACAAGAAGCATATTTGCCAGCACTGTATGCAGTCCTGCAGTGCTTTGGAGATTGCAGAATTACAAACAGTCTATTACTCAAGATACAATATGGCTTGTGGTTCTTTACCCCACAATACTTTGGCGGAAGTGCAAGATACAATATGGCTTGTGGTTCTATACCCTAGAATACTCTGGTGGAAGTGCAAGATACAATATGGCTTGTGGTTTCATACCCCCAGAATACTCTGGTGAAAGTGCAAGATACAATATGGCTTGTGGTTCTATAACCCGGAATACTCTCGTGGAAGTGCAAGATACAATATGGCTTGTGGTTCTATAACCCGGAATACTCTGGTGGAAGTGCAAGATACAATATGGCTTGTGGTTTCATACCCCCAGAATACTCTGGTGAAAGTGCAATATACAATATGGCTTGTGGTTCTATACCCCGGAATACTCTGGCGGAAGTGCAAGATACAATATGGCTTGTGGTTCTATACCCCAGAATACTTTGGTGTTAGTGCAAAGACCTGTACAATTCTGTGTTTGTTACTTCATGCTTTGCATTATATATGCTCAGTATAATGCTAAAAGGATTTTTAAATTTTTCTTGACAAAATAAAAAAATTACTTATATTTTGCTTTGAAGTGTTAGTCAAGGCAGGGTAACTAATGGAGAGCCCTTGGATGTAGCTCAGTAAGAGAGTGCAAAGGGATGTACTTCCTAGTGACATTATGAGTAGCTGGGAGGGGGATTGGACTTTTTTGCAGACTACACAAATACCTGTGTATGGGTTACACTCCAGGTGGGTAGATAAAATGAGAAATCACCCTGAGCGTAGCAGAAGCAATGTAATGGTAAACAGCACAAAATCAGAGCTTGGGCTACAGAAACACAGGATCAATAGCATTTTAATGTCAAGCACCTCAGACAAGAGACCTGGGGGTTATTTCTGTATAACAGATGTCTTGAAAACTGCTAAAAAATGCAACACAGCTATGAAGCAAGATGGCAGGGTGCCTCATTGCACAAGGAAAGGAATGACAAAAAGCTAGAAAGGGTTAGAATGTTTTGTTATAGATCATTGGCTTTGCCGACGGCAAAATGATTTGTTTTGTTCTACCAGCCAGTACAAAAATAAAAAAAGAAAGACAACTTCTTCTCTAAAAATATATCTTTGCTTGTGAATATCTTTGGTTTGTCAGTGCCCTTGTTATATACTGCTATGTTTTCTTAACTATCCTCCATGCTGTTTTATTGAGCTCCAGTCTTAAAGAACTTCAACACTCAGTGGGGGGGGGGGGGATTATTCATCATTGAGCAAATTAACTGTTTTCCTAAAATGCAATATATTGAAACAGGTTGCATATACATAATGGTTATAATATGTATATATCAAGCAAATCAGTGCTTCAAGTTAAGTGCCTGGATATAATCAAATTACATTTATGTTGATTGGGGGGTTTCTTCCAGACATTAAAACATGCAACTCTTAATATGGTTGTAATTTCTTTATTGGCTATGCAGTGTTTTACTGAAAAAAACAAGACTATTTAAATAGTAGTTAACAGTTTTGAAGGACCTATTAGACAAAACAAGCCGTTACCCTCCACATCTGTGTGTAAGGTGAGTACACTAGGGGGCAAATTTACTAACCTCTGAGAATTCGCCATCGACGGCTTCGCTCACATCGCAACACTTCGCCAGGCATAGATTCGCCACAACAACGCTAATTCACTTAAATCTGAAGTTCAGGGCACCAAACGCTGGCGAAGTTGTGCTAGCGTTACTACGGCAAGCAAAGCGAAGTTGCGCTAGCGTTGCCTAATTTGCATACAACGGGAAGTTAAAGTACAATGGACATATATGTTGCAGCAAATACATTACAGAAGCCAGGGAACCTTAATAAAAGAAAATAGAGTTGTTATAATGCCCTACACATGAGCCCAGTGTATAGTTTATGTGCCATATGTTAGGAAATGTAGGGGGGAAGCCAGTTACCCCAAAAAAATTTATGATCTTTTGCAGCCCATCACCCTGTAAAAAGGAAAAGACGCCAGAGTTTTTCAGTTATTTTTTGAAGAACTCCTATTTACTCTATTGCACTTCGACTGGTCTGAGGTGGCAAAGGCAAGTCTGGCGCAAGAGGAACATTCAGTAAAATCCGCATCTTAGTGAATTTGCGTAGTTACGTCCCTTTGTAGAGCGCAAATTCGTCTGCCGTTAGGGAGCGAAGAACCGCTACAGTCTATCTCCTTCGCTAGTGAAATTACGCCAGCGACTGTTAGTAAATTCCCGGAGTTCCGAAATTATGTCACTCTGGTGAATTTTCGCCAGCGTTATTCACTTTGCCCTTTAGTAAATTTGCCCCTAGGTGCCTAATAACCCAGGTTAGAGATCCCTTGTAATCTTTTTAAGGGAGTGTCCTATAAAAGTAGAATGTGGCACACAACCTTTTGCTGCTGTATTGTCTTTGTCTGCACAAATATCTGTATCTATTTAGGAATCAACGGTGCCTAATCTGAATAAATTTGCATTACATATAACCAACCATGCTTTCTAGCAGCGAGAGCCCAAAAAGACATTTCTGGGCTAAATATGTTGCATGTAAATAAATTTTTGAGGTTTCATATTCTGTTCTTCAACAATATATAGGCCAAAATAAAGCACATTCCATTTAAAATGTAAAATAGAGTGTTGCAAAGCATTTATGTTTAGTTTATAAAAAGGAAGCAATACATATTTCCAGTCATTGCAATAATGATGTAATCCTTTGCATTATGGGATCACCATGTGGTCTAAGTACATCCTGTGATACCAAATACACTTAAAGGGATACTGTCATGGGGAAAAATTTCTTTTTCAAAATGAATCAGTTAATAGTGCTGCTCCAGCAGAATTCTGCACTGAAATCCATTTCACAAGATAAGAGCTGCCTGATAGATCTAAGAACAACACTCAATAGTAAAAACCCATGTCTCACTGAGACACATTCAGTTACATTGAGAAGGAAAAACAGCAGCCTGCCAGAAAGCAGTTCTCTCCTGAAGTGCAGGCACAAGTCACATGACTTGGGGCAGCTGGGAAATTGACAAAATGTCTAGCCCCATGTCAGATTTCAAAATTGAATATAAAAAAACATCTGTTTTCTCTTTTGAGAAATGGATTTCAGTGCAGAATTCTGCTGGAGCAGCACTATTAACTTATTCATTTTGAAAAATTTTTTTTTCCCATGACAGTATCCCTTTGTCACAATCGCCGCCCGGAGCAGGTCCAGGAACTCCGGGCGGCGCATCCTCCCCTGCCGGCGTCGCTCCCAAAATAGCGGCGCCCATGGCCGCCACGTGGGTAGCGGCGCCGGCGCAATGACGTCAGTGCGCCGACGTCGGCGCAAGGACGTCAATGACGTCACAATGGCGCCAAATTCAAAATAAAAACGCCATCTAGACGCCAGAATGGTGCCCAAGTATAGGAATACTTCCCTAAGTGTATCCTGGGTTTCCTGTGAGCTTTTTTGCTAAAATCTCGTTCCTGATTTATATCCTGACCCTTTGCCTGGACTTTGCTGATATCTGTCTGCCTGTGAACTCTTGCCTGGATCCCGACTACTCTTTTGATTAACCCTTTGGACACCGCGACCTTGCTCCCTCAAGAGGGCTTCCTCCTCGATCCTGACTACTCCCCTGGAGGGACCTCCCGGCTCCCTGACATTATACTTGGGCCATGGATCCCACTGAGGAAGCTCAGCCGGATTTCGGCAGGGCCTTTCGAGGTCTGCATACCCGCATGGAGGCGTACGAAGCTCGGCAAAATTATGTCGGACGCACGCTGGAGGCGATTTTGGAAAAGTTATCCATGCTAACGCCGACTACTCCAACGCCGACAACGCCCACGCTAGTTGCTGTCGATATGGCTACACAATCCTCCACTTCTGGTCCGTGAATTCCTGCACCGCCTCTCTACAGTGGCGACCCTCAAGCCTGTCGTGGTTTTGTGAATCAGTGCCAGATCCGGTTCGCCCTGCAACCTGCGGAATTTAACTCCGAACGAGCAAAGGTCCACACTGGGAGGAGTCTCCCTTAATTGACGATTCCAAAACCTTCCTTCATGAATTCCGGACGGTGTTCGATGCTCCCGGTCGGGTGGCGACTGCTGCTTCTCGTCTGTTCCAGATCCGCCAAGATAATCGCAGTGTAGTGGAATATGCCATTGAATTCCGCACCCTCGCTGCAGAGACTTGCTGGAACAATGATGCCTATCACGCTGCCTTCTACAATGGTCTCTCTATCCGCCTCAAAGATGACCTGGTCTCCCGTGAATTACCCACGCAGGTTGAAGACCTCATTGCTTTGTCTGTCAAGGTGGACACTCGTCAGAGAGAACATCAAGCTGATAAGGACAGAGTCAAGAAATTCCCACCCATGTTGGCTCCTCGCTTTCAAAGACCTCTATTACCTCCTACCTCCCAGCAGCCTTCTGTTATTCCTCCGGAGGAACCTATGCAAGTCGAAGAGCTCGTCTCTCTGAACAGGAGAAACTCCGGAGACGTACGGGTGGACTTTGTCTCTACTGTGGGGGTCAATCTCACTTCGCCAACTCCTGTCCTGTGAAGCCTCAGAGTTCCCCTCTTCAAAAGAAAAGACTCATGTAGGGGGTGTTACTCCCAAGTCACAAGAGAACTCTCATAGGTTTCTTCTGCCTTTACAGATCCGTCTGTCCTCTAAGACCATTGTTGGCTCAGCTTTTATTGACTCTGGAGCTGCCGGTAATTTCATGGACGCTCTCTTTGCCAAGCGTATGAATGTTCCCCTGTTTCCATTAAATCCTCCACTTCGTGTAACCGCCATTGATGATCAACCCCTTGAATCCGAGTTCATCTCTATGACGACTGGGGAATTGCCTGAACAGGTTGGGACTTTACACAAAGAAAAGTTATCGTTCCTGATTATTTCCTGTCCTTCTGTTCCAGTCGTCTTGGGGCTTCCTTGGTTACGCCTGCACAACCCTATTATTGATTGGTCCTCGGGGGAAGGTTTCCCGTTGGCGTCCATACTGTCAACAGCACTGCCTTCCTGCTGAACCCATCCAGAGGGTGAATATTTCTTCGTCAGATTTGAAGACGCTTCCCTCCTTCTACAAGGAGTTCGCTGATGTCTTCTGTAAAAAGTCTGCAGAATTTCTCCCTCCTCATCGTTTCTACGATTGTCCAGTTGATCTCCTGCCTGGAACCATGCCTCCTAGAGGTCGCACTTATCCCCTCTCCCCAGCAGAGACATCTGCCATGAAAGAATATATTCAAGAAAATCTTCAGCGGGGGTTTATTCGCCCTTCCACTTCTCCTGCAGGGGCTGGATTCTTCTTAGTGGAGAAGAAGGATGGAGGCCTACATCCTTGTATTGACTACGGGGGTCTAAATAAAATCACCGTTAAGAACCGGTATCCCTTGCCGCTGATCGCAGAACTTTTCGACCAACTGAAGGGGGCTAAAATCTTCTCTAAGTTGGATCTCCATGGGGCGTACAACCTTATCCGCATCCGGGAAGGTGACGAATGGAAGACAGCGTTCAACACTCGTGATGGGCACTATGAGTAGCTCGTAATGCCCTTTGGTCTCTGCAGTGCCCCCGCTGTCTTTCAGGAATTCGTGAACGACATTTTCCGGGATCTCTTGGGAAAGTTTGTGGTCGTATACCTAGACGACATCCTGATTTTCTCCAAGGACCTTGCAAGCCATCGCTCCCAGGTGAAGGAAGTACTCTCTCGTTTGAGGAAGAACTCTCTCTTTGCCAAGCTGGAAAAATGTGTATTTGAAGTGTCCAAGATTCCTTTTTTGGGCTATATCATCTCTCCAGAGGGTTTCGAGATGGATCCCGTTAAAGTGTCTGCAATCCAAGAGTGGCCCCTTCCGCTGAGTACCAAGGCGATCCAGAGATTCATTGGTTTTGCCAATTACTACCGGCAATTCATTATGGGGTTCTCTTCTTGTATAGCTCCTATCCTGGCCCGCATCCGAAAAGGGGGTAAACCCAGCTCTTGGCCCCCATCTGCTATTGAAGCCTTTCAATCCCTGAAGGATGCCTTCATTTCCGCTTCGGTTCTCCGCCATCCTGATCCGGGGTTACCTTTCTTCATTGAGGTGGATGCTTCTGAAGTTGGAGCTGGAGCTATCTTGTCCCAAAGGCATCCCTCTGATGGAAAGCTACACCCATGTGCATATTTCTCTAAGAAGTTCTCTCCTGCTGAACATAACTATGATGTAGGAAATCGAGAACTCCTGGCTGTCAAGCTCGCCTTAGAAGAGTGGCGTCACCTCCTGGAAGGTTCCTTGATTCCAGTCACGATCTTCACCGATCATATGAATCTCTAATTCATTCAATCTCTCAAGAGGCTGAATCCCAGGCAGGCAAGGTGGGCTCTCTTCTTTTCCCGATTTAACTTTATCTTGACTTATCGCCCTGGCTCCAAGAATCGGAAGGCCGATGCTCTGTCGCGAAGTTTCTCTCCGGTGGATCGTTCTCCTGAAAGACAAGAGCCAATTATTCCTCCTGTCAAGATCATCGCTTCATTGTACCCTCAGTTTGCTGATCAAATCCTGGCTGGTCAATCTTCTGCCCCTCCTGATACCCCAATTGGAATGGCTTTTGTACCTCCTGAACTTCGGCTACCTATCCTGCAACAGACTCATAGTTCCAAACAAGCTGGACATCCTGGTCCTGTTAAAACTCTTGAACTTTTACGTCGTCTAGTTTGGTGGCCGACAATCCGTAAAGATGTCAAAGACTTTGTTTCTGCCTGTACCGTTTGTGCCACTTCCAAGTCCAGTCATTCTCGCCCCAGTGGGTTACTACAACCGTTGCCGGTTCCCTCTCGTCCTTGGACACACTTGGCTATGGACTTCATTGTTGAACTTCCTCCCTCCAGTGGGAACACAGTGATCTGGGTTGTCATTGACCGCTTTAGCAAGATGGCCCACTTCATCCCTCTACGGAAGCTTCCATCTGCAGTGGAGTTGTAACAGTTGTTCATTCAGTTCATTTTTCGCCTGCATGGCTTCCCGGCCGAGATCGTTTCTGACAGAGGGTCCCAATTCACGGCAAAGTTCTGGCGTTCCCTGTGCAAAGATCTGGGTATTAATCTTCAGTTCTCCTCAGCTTATCATCCCCAGACTAATGGAGCGGCTGAGCGAGTGAACCAAGCCTTGGAACAGTTCTTGAGAAACCATGTTTCCCTTTGTCAAGATGATTGGTCTGATCTCCTCCCGTGGGCGGAATTTGCTCATAACAATGCCTGCCACACTTCCACTGGAAGGTCCCCATTTATGTCGGTGTATGGTCAACATCTTCAAGCCTTCCCACAAGACTTTGTGTTGTCTGATGTTCCGGCCGCTGATGACCATGCAGCCCACATGTCTGCTATTTGGGCTGCAACCAAGTCAAACCTGGAAAAGAGTGCTCTGGTTCATAAGACGTTTGGAGATCATAGACGTAGACCCTCTCCTCCCTACAAGGTCGGTGATAAAGTCTGGTTGTCTTCCAGGAACATTCAGTTGAAGGTACCATCTCCTAAGTTGGGTCCGAGGTTCGTAGGTCCATTCTACATCTCGGAGGTGATCAATCCTGTGGCTGTCAGACTTCAGCTTCCCCCTGAGATGCGAATTCCCAACGTGTTTCATGTTTCCTTGGTGAAACCCGCTACCTCCAACCGCTTTTCTGTTGTCCAGCCTCCCCCTCCTACTATCTCTGTGGATGGTCAACAAGAATATGAGGTGGAGAAGATCCTTGACTCCAGAATCTCCAGGGACTCTCTTCAGTACCTCATCAAGTGGAAAGGCTTTGGCCCTGAAGAATGTTCCTGGGACGGATGCTCTGATGTCCATGCTCCTCGTCTGGTGAGGGAGTTCCACTCCAAATTTCCCCAGAAGCCAAGTCCTGGTGGTCCAGAGGCCCCCCGTGAGGAGGGGGGTACTGTCACGATCGCCGCCCGGAGCAGGTCCAGGAGCTCCGGGCGGCGCGTCCTCCCCTGCCGGCGTCGCTCCCAAAATGGTGGCGCCCATGGCCGTCACGTGGGTAGCGGCGCCGGCGCGATGACGTCAGTGCGCCGATGTCGGCGCAAGGACGTCAATGACGTCACAATGTCGCCAAATTCAAAATAAAAACGCCTTCTAGATGCCAGAATGGCGCCCAAGTATAGGAATACTTCCCTAAGTGTATCCTGGGTTTCCTGTGAGCTTTTTTGCTAAAATCTCGTTCCTGATTTATATCCTGACCCTTTGCCTGGACTTTGGACTTTGCTGATATCTGCCTGCCTGTGAACTCTTGCCTGGATCCCGACTACTCTTTTGATTAACCCTTTGGACACCGCGACCTTGCTCCCTCAAGAGGGCTTCCTCCTTGATCCTGACTACTCCCCTGGAGGGACCTCCTGGCTCCCTGACACCCTTTAATTATAGAGTCATTACTAAAGATATTGAACAATAAGTATTATGTAAATGGCTGGGTCACAAAGTGGTAAATCATTCAGTATTGTGATTAGGGATGTACCGAATCCACTTTTTTGGATTCGGCCGAACCCCCGAATCCTTCGTGAAAGATTCGGCCGAATACCGAACCCTAATTTGCATATGCTAATTGGGGGTGGGAAGGGGAAAACATTTTTTACTTCCTTGTTTTCTGACAAAAAGTCATGCAATTTCCCTCCCGCCCCTAATTTGCATATGCAAATTAGGATTCGGTTCGGCTGGGCAGAAGGATTCGGCCGAATCCGAATCCTGCTGAAAAAGGCCGAATCCTGGCCGAATCCCGAACCAAATCCTGGATTCGGTGCATCCCTAATTGCGATAGAGAAGAACTATATGATAGTACTGTATATATATATATATATATAGATGCAGGACTTTCCTGCTGCTGTTGTATATGACCATTAGGATTGTGCCGTATTCCCCTGACTGTGCAGGGGACACTCTTAAAGGAGAATGAAAGCTACTGAAGCAGTTTATTGCCAATAGATAAGCCACAATAGTGCAAGCTTTAACACTATATTTATTGTGCAGAAAGCTTTACCATACCTGAGTAATCAGCTGTAGAAGCTTGTTTAGGATACAGCTGCCAAATTAGCTTGGTGTGACATCCCTTGCTGCCTAAGTCCCTCCCTGCTCACTCATAGCTCTGGGCTCACATTACAGCAGGAGGGGGGAAAGAGAGGGAGAGAGGAGCAAACTGAGCATGCTCAAGCCCAAGGCCTGGAGGTTTAAGCTGAAAACAGGAAGTCTGATACAGAAGCCCATGTGTACACAATATAAATAAAGAAATGAGGAGTTTCTTTTTACAGAGCATTAATTTGAGGGTTTACTGGTGTATTTATATAGACCTTTCTGATAAAGCTTACTTAATTTTCGCCTTTCCTTCTCCTTTAACTATCTATATTGTTTGTCTCTAATGCGCGTTCCTCTTTGTTGTTAACGCTTGAGCATCCTAAACACTTAGGGGCCGATTCACTAACTTTGAGTGAAGGATTCGAAGTAAAAAAACTTTTTTTTTTGAGCTACTTCGACCATCGACGACTTCGAATCGAAGGATTAGAAGTAAAAATCGTTCGACTATTCGACCATTCAATAGTCGAAGTACTGTCTCTTTAAAAAAAAACTTCGACCCCCTAGTTCGCCTAAAAGCTACCGAAGTCAATGTTAGCCTATTCCTTCGAATTGAACGATTCGAAGGATTTTATCGTTCGATCGTACTATCTGCGCTAAATCCTTCGACTTCGATATTCAAAGTCGAAGGGTTAATTAACCCTCGATATTCGACCCTTAGTGAATCAGCCCCTAAGGAGGTTATTTATCAAAGTCTGAATTTATCTCAATATGTTCTGCTACAAACTCCGTTTTTTTACTCTTATTTATTATTAAGTTCTCCTGAAAATCAGATTTTTAAAAAAAATTCAGATTTTTCATCTGAGTTTCACGATTTTTCAACTGAAAATCTTCGGGTATTGGATGAATCCAGCGCACATCAAAAAATCATTGGGACTTCTCCCATTGGCTTATATGCAACCTCGACAGGTCTGAGATGCCGGATTTTTTGATTCAGACTTTTCCATCTTCGGGGTTTAATAAATTCCGAAAAATTAGTGATCTTTTTAAAAGTCTGATTTTATGGAAAAAAAAAAAGTCACAAATTTTTGCAATCAGAGTTTAGTAAATAACCCCCTTAAAGCTAAAGTAATATGAAAACATGTATGTAAAAAAATTCGCAATCGTAAACTGTTTTTGGTGAAAAAATACTTAATAAAACTCCAGAGCAGGTGTTAAGATTCGCAATGCAATACAAGCCTAACATACAATATCAAATTGCGTCATGTGAATTATTTTTCGCAAAGTTTTGCACTTTGTGAATTTTATTTCATTTCCTCATAATGTCAGAAGAAGTTGATATTTACAAAAACCAAGGCATGTTTCCAAAGAAAGGCTAGATGTTTCTATATAAACCCCCAGAAGAAAAGAACCTTTTTCTCAAGGACATAATTATTGTGCCCGGGATCATAGTTGAAATAATTATTGTGCAGGGACTGGCGTACCAATAATTATTATGCAGGGACCAGAGTACAAATAATTATTGTCAGAGGACTAGCGTAAAAATATTTAGTCCTTATAGGAACCACAGAGAAGCCCCATCAAAGGGATGTGAATTAGCTCAATGCTAGCAAAGAAGCAGGCTGCTGGATCAGTGCAATTAAAGACAATCCATTTCTATGAAATATGAAGTACAGCATTGTATCGGCACTTCTCAGAAGTCCTAAGTCTTGGCCACTCCGAGGCATTTTTATATTTTTATTGACAGCTGAGATTTTTAAATGAGCTTACAACGGCCATGAATGCTTTGATAAAAAATAGAAATTGGATTTCATATTTCATTCGAAAAGGACTTTTATTATACAGATTTTTGTGTCTGGGTGACAGGTCCACTTTAACATGATTGAGCCCCACTAACGTATTATATTACACAATAAAAAAATGTCAGACTGCACTTAAACGGGTTGTTCACCTTCAAGTTAACTTTTAGGGGCAAATTTACTTAAGGTTGGGTTAATTAACTCTCGATATTCGGCTGTCGAAGTTAAATCCTTCGACTTCGAATATCGAAGTCGAAGGATTTAGTGATATTCGTTCGATCGAACCAAAAAAAGCTAGCTAAGCCTATGGGGACCTTCCCCATAGGCTAACATTGACTTTGGTAGCTTTTAGGTGGCGAACTAGGGGATCGAAGTTTTTTCTAAAAGAGACAGTACTTCGAGTATCGAATGGTCGAATAGTCGAACGATTTTTACTTCGATTCGAAGTTGTAGTCGAAGGTCGAAGTAGCCAAAAAAAACCAATTCGCAATTCTAAGTAAGTTTTTTTTATTCATTCCTTCACTCAAGCTAAGTAAATGGGCCCCTAAGTATAGAGTGGTATATTGAGACAATTTGCAGTTAGTTTAAATTTTTTATCATTTGGGTTTTTGAGTTATTTAGCTTTTTCTCAAGGCAGCTCTTCGGTTTGCAATTGCAGCCATTTTTGCTAGGGTCCAAATTACTCTAGCAACCATGCTTTGATTTTAATAAGAGATTGAGATATGAATAGGAGAGGGCCAGAAAGATGAGTAATAAAAAGTAGCTATAACAATATATTTGTAGCCTTACAAAGCATTTGTTTTTTAGATGGGGTCAGTGACCCCCTTTTGAAAGCTGGAATGAGTCAGAAGCAACGGGTAAATAATTCAAAAACTATAAAAAAAATAAAATAATGAAGAACAACTTTATAGTTGCTTTGACCTGGCCATTCTATAACATACTAAAAGTTAACTTAAAGGTGAGCCACCCCTTTAAGCAGATTAAATGTGCATTTCTGCCATTTTTAAAGAGCTCCTGCCACCTAGTCACATAGATCTCCATTACAGACATAGACCACAGTTCCACAATCCAGTTCTCAGTGGGTGCAGAGATCCTTTATTTGCAAGTGAAAGGGTCTAGAAGGCTGGGGAGAAATATATGGAACATAATGGAAGGAAGTTCAACCCTCTACACAAAAACTTGGGCACGTGGAGCTGTGTGAGCTCATTTTTGAAACTTTTTTTCAAAACTTTTGGCAGCCCAACACTGAGAATGTATGCAAAGAACAGTACCTAGACAGAGAAATGAAGAATGCAAGAAATTTGTTTAAAAAACAAAAGCACTAAACTAAGGGGCAGATTTATCAAGGGTCACATTTTGAGGTGAGTTTTTTTAAAAATATGAAATTTAGATTTTCAATTTTTTTTTCAAATTCCATTTGAATTTGGACTATTCCCTAGTCGAAGTACGCTAAAATTACCTTGAAATTCGAATTTAAAAATTCAGATTTTCACTTGACCCTTGATAAATCTGCCCCTAAAATGATACACTTAAAAGGCACCAATCATGACCAAAATCATTTACTAAGTAAATACACTATGTGAAAGTTCAAGAAATCCGATTTTTAAAACAGTAAGAATTGTTTGTATAATATAAATGATCAGCTCACTATTCCTTCTGCAAGATCTCCCCTATCTCCACTGCAGTTCTAGCTGAGGCAGCCATCTTGGATTTCACTGGCTCCTCCTACCTATATCTTCCCAGCCAACTGTAGCTCTGAAATCTCGCACATGCTCAGTTCAAATTCCTTGTTTGCTTATCAACCCTTCTAAGCTATTTTCAAATCAGCCAAACCTGTGTGTTAGCTGCTGTTCAGTAGTGCTGCCACCTGCTGGAAGTTAGCAGGTGGCAGCACTTCTAGTGGATACTTCTAGTGGAGGAGGTTACTAAAACAAGGCATTCTGGGTAGAATACTCAAAGCAGTGTTACAATCTGAGCATGCTCCTGAAATTTGCACATTAGAGTCTCTGTTAGAGTCTCAATATGGCCTCCCTCAGTGAAAGAACCCATTTGACAAAGTAAGGGATTTTTTTAAAACCTGCAGTTTTTTCAAAAAACTATATATGTAGTTTGATTAAACGTGTTTAGCTTGTACTGGTCAGATTGTTAATATGTGTTTGATTTTGGCTGTGATAGGTGCCCTTTAAACCTTTTATTGCAACTATTGATTTGTGTGAATACATATTGTGATTATGTACAGTATATCGGCCTTCTGAACTCAGTACCCACATAGTTTGTTTATAGAATGTCAGCAAAAGTCTCACAAAAGATGCTCTTCTTTCTAATGTTTTTTATACTTGCTCATTAATTAAGCAATAAACCCAAATGACATTTTATTTTAATGATACATGCTCTGGTGTATTATACATCCCAAGACTCTTTGCAGTTACTGAACTTGGTCTTTTTAATTAGTCCCTTCAATCACGGCCCTTTCATATCCTAAGGAAATGCGCATCTCAAAGGAACAGAGGGCTTCAGCTGCAGTTAGAAAGTACAAATTCGGCAAGAAGTCCCTGCCTAGAAACTGATGAAAAATGTTGGTTATATCCTGTAGTGGTTACAGCATCTCAAATTCCATTTCAAATTATTTTTAAAATAGTTATTAACTCACACATTCCCTAGTAAAGGCACATGATAATTTGATAAAATTCAAGGAATATCTGCCTGAGCAAATGGGTGTAAATTTTAGCTGAAAATACAAGTCATTGCTGAGTAATATAGCCATCTGCCATACTTGGGGTGATTCTTATAGATTATATCAATGTGTGCCTATTGGCATTACTGACGCCATTCAACAGTGATTTCTCAAATTTGTGGCCTGGCTGAACTGTAGGAGTTGTGTTATTGATACATCTGGTGCACTCATTAAAGGAGAACCAAACCTACAGCCCTTCCATTGCCGTTGATCTCAGAGCATCGCTCTACAATAAGGCATAATGTACCATTCTGTCCTCTTTTTATGTAGTATAAAATCGGCAAAAAGAAATCATCCAAGCCGCTCTTAAAGGAGAATTCAACCCTTTAGCAAAAAACCCTATCTCCCACCCCAGGTAGACCCCCCTCCCTCCAGCCTAACTGCCGCTCCGGGAAAATGCCCCTAACTTTTTACTTAGCCCTTGGCGCTGATTCAGGCATCAGAGGTCACCAAGGCCATCTTCCGGGTCTTTCGGTGGGGGGGGTCTACGTATGGTGGGGGGGGTAGGGTTTTTTTTCTGCTAAAGGGTTGAATTCTCCTTTAAAAGCATTATTAAAATGACACCCGGCTGGTCAGTCCCCCTAGAATTACCCAGCTTGTATATCCCGGATATTTGATGTGAGAGTTCGCATGCATCAAACCCAAATTGTTGCCATCAGACTAGAGACTATAATAATATTACTGGCTTTTCATTTTGCTGATAAATCTGCCTTTCACGGGAGGCCCATTTGTCAACATTCTCATTTTACTGTAGTGGTTTTAGAGGCTTTTGAAACCACAAATAAAATCATTTTCTCCAAATCACAAATGCCATGTAATTTATGAAAAGAATATAAAAAGCACGAGTGTGAAAAACCTCTAAAAGTCTGAATGGCTAAAAAAAAGGTCCAATAGGATCAGCAGAGCTCCTATTGACTTCTATAGGACCTTGACTACTTTTAATTGCCTACATTTCGTAGTAGAGTTTTCTGTGGTTTTTAGACTTCATAAATCTCAAATTTTGCGTTTTAGAGAAATTAAATACCCACATTTTTAGTTACCTCGGAGTTCCATGATCTGTATAAAAAAGGCCTTCGGCCTTGTGTTTTTATATGGTCATTAAACTCCTCGGTAACTTATAATATCCTTATATATCACAAGAGGGGGTACTTTATTCACTATATAATTTACAGGATATTCATGGCTTTTGTGTATTATAAGGATATAATTTACAGGATATTCATGGCTTTTGTGTATTACAAGGATATCATTTACAGAACATTTATGGCTCTTGTGTATTTAACCAGGTATATTATCAATATAATTTTGGCTAATTCTCATTACAGTCAAACTAGCATAAATAAACCCTAAAGGAAACTGCAGAAAACTGCATTAGTATAACAGTTAATCAATAAACATTCGGGAAACTCAAATTTGTTTTATTTGCATATAGAATTTCTGAAGATTGAAGTGACCACATAGTAAGTTTTGAAACTTGGACAAAATAAAATGCTTCTGTTTTTGCATATAAAGTGACCTACTTTTACTTTGCAACATAGTCTATGACAAACTGTAGGTAGAAACAAGCAGTTTCCCTTCCATTTATTTTCCAGTGGTTCTGCCCCCTGTGATTATGAATTGGGAGTACACCCCGCACTTAAAAGTGCTATGAATTTTCTAGTAATGGTGCTGCTTCTAGACTCACGGTCATGTCACATGGGTTATAGTACAGTAAATAACTGCAATGAAGCATAATCACTCACCAATCGTTACTGGTTTATTCAGTGTCTTAATAAATAAAAATATTTTGGGGGTTAAAACCACCTTTCATTAGCCTCTAGGATGGCCTGTGTGACCTTAAAAGGCTAAGTATCCCAATATCCATCCCCTTCCAGTGTAAATGAGGGCATGCCAAAGTAGCTCATATAGGTGCATTGTCCATATTAAAGCTTTAAGTAGTCTAAGTACAGGAATGGGACCTGTTATCTAGAATGAGTGGGACCTGGGGTTTTCCAATAATGGATCTTTCTGTAATTTGGATCTTCATACCTTAAGTCTACTAGAAAATCATATAAACACTAAGGGGCAGATTTATCAAGGGTTGAATTTGGTTGAAAATAATTCGAAATTCGACCATCAAATTGAATTACTCAAAGATTCGAAGTCAAAGTTTTTTTTCATCGAATTTGGCCATTCGCGGTCGAAGTAAAATCGTTCAAAGGATTCAAAGGATTTCAGTGATCGATCGAACGATTTTTCTTCGACTTCAAAAAACTTAGAAAACTGCTGTAGAAGGTCCCCATAGGCTAACATAGCACTTCGGCAGGTTTAATTTGGTGAAGTATTGAAGTCGAAGTTTTTTTAAAGAGACAATACTTCGATTATCGAATGGTCGAATATTCAAACTATTTTACTTCAAATCGAATTCGAAGTCGTAGTATCCTATTCGATGGTCGAAGTATCCAAAAAATTACTTCAAACTTTTTTACTTAGAAAATTTTCTCTAATTCACTTCGACCCTTGATAAATCTGCCCCTTAATAAACCAAATAGACTGTTTTTTCTTCCAATAAGGATTACTTATATCTTAGTTGGGATCAAGTACAAGGTGCTGGGTTTTTTTTACAGTAAAAAAAGGAAATCGTTTTTAAAATTTGGATTATTCAGATAAAGTGGAGTCTATGGGAGACGGCCATTCTGTAATTCAGAGCTTTCTGGATAACGGGTTTCCGGATAAGAGATCCCATAGTTTTTTAGTAAGTCCAAGATAAACTGAATTATCACAATATAATGTAACACAACTTTGTTAACAATTTGCTTTTAGAGGGCTCACTAATAACATAATTTGGAGTAAACAAGATGCACAAGACATTACCAGCTGCAAATTTGACCAGTAATGTAATACAATTCTCTTTAAAAAAAAAAAAAGATTTTGTGACATGGGAATACCTTGCTCCTTTCACTCTCTCTCTGTTAGTCTTAGGTTGGTGTACATCCTGCCAATCCTTTCATTTTATATGTAATATTGGTTTTATCAGTTCACCCTGTTCTCTCTCTCTTTGTGTAAATTTCTTAATCGTGATGTCAGCCTGTTTATCAAATACAACATCATCTGATGTAATACACCTACATCTTTTAAGATGTGTTTTTGAGAGGCCTTTAGTGACCCCTGGTGGATAATTGACTTTATTGTGGGTAACTTCCACAGTGAATTTGATTGCTTCCTTTCTATACAATAAAAATATTGTTCACATTTCTCTTTCACACCTTCATTAAAAATAAAACTTTTATTAAAAATAATAAGTGGTTGCCATGGATGCCCTTTGTTGTGCATTATGGGGCAGATTTATCAAGGGTCAAATAGTAAATTCGAATTTTGAATTTTATCACACCTCACCATGGGAACAGTGTTAATTCAAATATTCACCGCCTAAAAACTGCCTTACAAATCAATGGCATAGGCCCGCTGAGCCATTTGGAGATATTAAAAGCCTTCCTGACATTCAAGTTTTTTCTGGGAGAAAAACTCAATTCATACAAAACGAATATGAAACGAGTACGATTCTTCAGGTCGGAACCATTTGATCGAATATTACCCATTCTAATTCTTTCTTAAATAACCTCCCTGCTGAATTGTGAATATATTCGAATTTTAAAAAATTCACATGAATTCGAAATTTAACCCCTAAATTTAACCTATAAATGGGCCAACCACAGCCCTTTAGCAGAAACGCTCTGTGTCTCCAAAGATGCCCCATCTTCTTTTCTGCTGATTCACTGCACATACTCTGTGCTGATGTCACTTACTGAGCTTAGGGACCCACTCACAATATACAGTACACATAGAATAGAAATGTCACAATATAAGGCTGATTAGTAATTAATACAGATACTTACTACATGGCAGCACAAAAACCAGTGCAATTAGCATCAGAATTTAATAATCAGCCCTGTAGCATCAGCTTATATTACAGGCCAACCTCATTTTCTGCTTGATAATTAGTGACAACCCCTAAGCTTCTTAACAGCTGCTCAGAGCCCACTGAGCATGTGAGTGTCACAGACACTTTCCAAGATGGTGACCCCCTGTGACAAGTTTGAAGTCCTGGATCATTGCTGCTATTGACAAGCTGAAACTTTAGGCTGGTGCAATAAGTTCAGGATATAAAATATGCCATTTTTAGACATTCTTTAGGGTTTAGTTCTCCTTTAAAGGGCACCTATCACCCAAAAATTGTTCCCCTTGGCAGTGTCATGGGCTAGTACAGCCCACTCTCTTGTAGAGGGAATAATTGTTTTTCCTCAAAAAAATTGCCCCACCCCAACACCAGGAAGCACCTGGTGGCAGCCATATTGTGGCACTGAAAATAGTGCAGCAACATTTGCTCATAATGCACACTTCCCTCCTGATGCAGAGTGTGTGCAGTATTTGCCTGCACTTCTTGTGCAGAGGAACATATTTTGGGTGATAGGTGTCCTTTAAGACATGAAATGCTCAGGAAGCAGATTTAAAACATGTTTCCCTTTGATGTGCCAGTATTTTCTTCTCACCAGTCAATATCAGATTCATTAAAATCCCCTATGACAAAGATCTGACCTAATTACATACTTACTGTATCTATCTGTTATACAAACCTATTTTGCTCTTCTTTAAAAGAGAACCAAACCTTTTCTCTTAAAAACCCCTACCCTACATAGACCCCCCCCCCGCTCCACCCCCCAGCCTAGGTGTAAACTCTGATTAACCCTAACCCTTTACTCACCTCTATTTGCAGATTCAGCGCAGCGGAGCTCTCGGGCGCCATCTTCTGGGCCCTAAGCCCGGGCCTTTGACCAGAGACTAAGGAGATTATGGGGTGTATTTGTCAAAAAGGTGTAGCTCTATAATAAACTGAGTAGCACCGTCTCTTTTAGGAGCTTACATTCATATAATTGTGCCAAGGATGAGACCTTTCCCTTCAGGGGGCAAGCCCTCACAATGGTGTGGAGGCAGAGTGTGGTGCAACTGTAACAGTGTGCTAATGCACAATAATTGGGCGCCAGTGGTTCTTTATGCTTAACCAAATAAACTTGTTTATTTACAAGAACAATCCTCAATGGAGTGTACATAGAGCAAAAGAGGATCAACAGTGGATAGGCATATAATCACAGCACCTTTGGTCAGTATTAGTCCCCACAGTGATAAGAACATGAACACAGCAGCAAATGAAGGTACACCCAGCTTTCAGCTTTTTCCCTAAGTGGAACCCAGGAGAATTACTACATCCCTACGTCTGTGCACTCAGTCCCTACTTCTGGGCAATTAGTACCCGGGATCTATTAGTACCCGGGATCTTAATCCCTCTGACTCTCCTCGTCGGAGCCTTAAGCTGCTCAGCTAAGTAGCATGTCTATCTGTCACTCCAAGAGTGACCTCTGAAGGTGAGTAGCCTATCCTTACTAGACCTGACCTGTCTAGGTTCCACTCGAGCTTTGCCTGCCTGCTTAGGCTAGAGCCAGCAAAAGATGGACCCTGAGTGCATGGCTTCAAAGGGTTTTATACTTTAGCACAGTGCCATCCACTGGCCACTATTGTGAACACCAAGGGCTTACATAAGGCAGAATAATGACACAAGCCCCTATTAGGACCCATTTAGGTGTCTAGAATACTGAGGCCTGCCAATATTATGCGAGGGTGTCTAAATCATCACATCCCTACAAAGTAAAAATAGCATATGCTATAAAAATAAAAATCACTCATAGTAATTCATTTTTATTCATCCTATCATCTATGAGGATAATTTATCATCAGCATTCTTACAATCAGTACAAGGATGAGTGTTAGTGCTCAGTGCTACTGGAATAAAAATGCCTGACTGCTGAAAACACTCTAACACATCATTTATCTTCTGTCATGAAATGTTTTCTAACCACAGTTTAACACATCCAAAACACCAAGGGGGCTAATGGAATGGATCATTTACAACCACACAACCCCTATAATGTATCTCAAGCCTTATATGCTGTTCCATTCCTATTTACAAATGCAAGTGTAGGGTGCAAAGTGCATATTTGGACATAAATGGCCATGTTTTTTACCCACAATCCAGCTTTTTATACATCATTACAACTTAATGGCATCTTAAGTTCAGTTAAGTTAGGATTGCCTCCATTCTAGTTCTCAATGTTTAAAGTACGCTATTTATGCAGGCTGCTGTAAAAATCTGGAGCCAGCAACGCCTTCAGCGTTGCATTAGCTCTGGGGCTCACAGCAGCAACAGGCAAATTTGTTCGTGATCAGAACAGGAGGTGGGATGGATGCAGTGGCTATGTGTGGAAGAGCAAGAGTCAGCTTTGGATTCAAGTATGAATTTATCTCAATACTATCTGAAAAAAACTCTGACCAAATCCAAATGGGGTTTTTCTCCGTATTTATCAATATACTTTCCCAAAAAAAATTGCGGGGAAAAATTCGGAATTCGGAATTTCCACCTGAAAACTCTTTTGGGTGGAACTTTTTTTGGATTTTTGCCCAAAAACCTTGAAAACTTTGGATTATTGCACAAAACCAAGCATAGATCAAAAAATCTTTGGGACTTCTCCCATTGACTTATATGCAACCTCGGCACGTCCAAGATGCCGGATTTTTGGATTGGGACTTTTTCCATCCTCGGGGTATAATAATTTCTTTTTTTTTTCCGATTTCCGATTTTATACTAAATAAAACACAACATTTTCAGATTTGCTGCATCCAGAGTTTAGTAAATAACCCCCATAATGATTTGCATCATCTCACACAACAACTGCATTCGTTTTTGCTCAACCCAAATTGTGGCTTTTAATGAGATAAAATAAATATCTTTCTCTGATTTCTGATGAATTAGGCTCATTATCTTCTATGTATCATTTATAAAGGCCTAATAGCATTATGCACCCATGGCAGGACAATGAGAATACTGGAGTTTACAAGGGTAGCCTGCCAAGAATGGGGGAAATAGCAAACTCTCATGACAACCAGTCTTTGGGACAGATCTAAAACCTCTCTAAACAATACCATGTAATGGCGTGTAGTTATATTTTAAATTTCTACTGTGTACAGTGACCAGGATGTTGTTCGGTCAGTTGTCCATTTCATTTTATACATGTCTTTTAAGACCTGTGATTCCCTTAGTCATTCCATTTTAAAACTTTAATTATCTTGTGATGTGCTCTGCCAGTATGAATTAGTGAGATGTCTTGGAAACCATTAACATAATTGTAAATTAATTCAATGACAGTTATATCATGCGTTATAAGACCAGTAACATCAAAAAGTCAAAAAGTTTTTTAAATTTAAAGATGGTATCTGTTCATCCAGTACCTACAATGAACAATTTCTTGGCAACAAAAATCTTATTTTATATCAGTGAGGTGACCAATTCATAGTTCTTTAGAGAAAAAAGAATGACATTTGACCCTTGTTCATTTCCTGTGTAAAAACTAAATCCATTGTATTCTATAGAATCCGCTGTGTACACTCGTGCCTGTTTGCAATATTCAGCTTGTATGGCTGCCCCCATGGCTACCTAATTCCTTACTTATATAAACTGTAGAGGTATGGGACATGTTATCCAGAATGCTTGGGACCTGGGGTTTTCCAGATAAAGGATCCTTCTGTAATTTGAATCTCCATACCTTGTCTACTAGAAAATCATGTAAACATTAAATAAACCCAATAGATGGTTTTGCCTCCAATAAGGATTTATTATATCTAAGTTTTGGTCAAGTACAAGCTACTGTTTTATAATTACAGATAAAAAGGAAATAGTTTTTAAACATTTGGATTATTAGAATAAAATCTAATAATCTATGGGAGATGGCTATCCCGTAATTTGGAGCTTTCTGGATAACGGGTGTCTGGATAACAGATCCCATGCCTGTAGTACTACTTCAATGTCTTTTTAATGAATTTATGAGTGAGGCAATCAGTCCATAGTTATCTAGCATGAATGGCATCCGATCCTTGTGTATCTTCCTGTGTAAGAAGTAAAACCATTGTGTTCTATAAAGTTCATCTGTTATCTGCTGTGTATACCTGTGCCTTTTTGCCATATTCAGCTTGAATGGCTGCCCCCATGACTATTAAATTGCTTACTTGTATAAACTGTAGTAGAAGCAAACACACCAGTTTTACTATGACAGGGCAAAGGCACTTGTCATGGTAAAAACTTTTTTGGTACAACTGTTACCTTTAAAATCAGAGGTACTTAAAATATATTTTTTAGACCAAAGATGATGATTCGGTGCTCCTTTTGGCATGAAATGCATAAGGATGCTTTTTATTTAAATAAATAATTTTTAATTGCATAACATTTTTGTTGGTTCAGTTTGTGCCTGTCAGGGCCCAAAGGCTCTGCTGGAGTTTTGCGGACCCAGGAGGAAGCTTAAAGTTCAATACAGTTTGTGGTATCAGAATGGTTAGGTAACAGAGTAAACAAAGACCAGGCAAGGGGGTAAATCCAGGCAGCAAGGTTCGTTATCCAATAAACAGGCCAGTCACAGGTCAGTAACAAGAATCAAAGAATTTAGCAAAGATCACACGTGGGATATTTGGGAAATGTCTGCAAAGTTCTGGCATCTTCAATAGGCCAATTTTTGCGCCAAAACGGACGGGCTGGCGTCATGACGCTGCGTGCTGACATTGCGCACCTTGATGCGCTGGCGTCCATTCTGACGCGCTGGTGTCAATATGTTGCACACGTTTGAAGCACTGGCGTCAGAACGAGTCCTGGAGGCCGCCATCTTGCCGAAGGGAGCCGGAACCGTCATCTTGCCGATGAGGATTCCTTACAGTGCCTGATGTAGGCTGAAGATTGAGGGCATGTGTACCTGAGCCCTTTACAGATTTTGGTAGGTCCACCCCTTTCTGAGAAATTGTTGGATTTTTTTCTATATTCATCTTATTAGTTGTTTTAACTCTTACCCCTAAGGATGATAGAAAGAGCATCTTAGGGATCATAGAAAAGAGCAAAGGTAACAGAAGGTAAACAATTTTTAATAAAATTCAGCAGCTTAAATCTGACATCTTTATAAGCCAATGGGAGGTATATATTCAACAGTCAAGTATTTTTTTTTAAAAAAAGTTATAAAGTTATAAAAAAACAGAATGGAATAATGTGGCAGCTTTTCTTCTTTGTGAACTAATGCAACTGAAGTCCTTGAGTAAAGGACAGTTGAGTAAATAAACCACTGATCACAAAAAAAAAAAGTTGGTTGAGTTTGTTTGAGATTTTATTTGCATTTGAGCTACGGAAAAATCTCAAATGTAAAAGTTAGTAAATTGGCCTCCCTGTGTAACATGTAATATCATTATTATCAATATTATTAACGAGAATTTGTAATGCACCTACATATTCCATCGCGCTGTACAATACAAGGGTGCATACATGACACATACAAAAGTTGACAGATACAGGAGGTCCAATTTGCATTAGAACTCTCAGCCTAAAGAATAAACATTACCTGATAGCAAAGTCAGTGTAATTAAGTAATATCTGCAATGGGAGTGAGTGTTGCTTTGGAAACACAGATCTTTCTCTGCAAAATTACACACTACACATAAATCAATTTAAATATAAGCCTTTTAGTTATCATGGGGTGGTGAAGTGACAATTCAAATTATTTCTTACTTTCCTCAGTTCTTTTCTATAAAGACAATTGATACCATCTATTTTAAGCTTTATTCAAAGCCGCTACCTCTCTATTATTATACTTTCTAATTCATTTGTATTTATTCTCCTTGTTCTGCCATTCATTTCCCCTGCATATTGCATTGTTGTAAAGAACTGTGCTCTATGTGGCACCATATAAACAGGATTCTTCCTGTTGCGCTTCATTAATGTCTTCCTCTTCACATGCAGGATGCTGCCCTTTATCCATTATAAACATGGAAGCACAGCATAGTGTTTACCTCTAATTAACCCCATTCGGCAGCACATTATATCTATGATTTTCTTTTTTAGGCTAAGTAATGTATACTGATAACAGTATGTTGAATTTCCAGTTATTTTTATTGGAACATAGCTACTGCTGTTTTCCTAGGGGCAGATTTACTAAAGGGCAAAGTGGCTAACGCAGGGAAATCGCCAATTTACTAATGGGCGCAGGTGCCAATTTGCTAGCGAAAGAGACTGGCGCTAGCGGTCATTAGCACTCAATCACTTTTCGCTCAGGCGAACTGTTGTTACTCCACAAATTCACTAAAGTGTGGATTTTACTGAATGTTACCTCTTTCGCCAGAATTGCTTTCGCCAGCTCAGACCAGGCAAAGTGCATTAAAGTACCTAGATCTTCCTCAATCTCATTCCTCATTATATTCTGTGAGCCGAAAATGCATCAAAGTCCAAAACACGCTGGCGTCTTTTCTTTTTTTCAGCCTGATTGCCTGCAAAAGACCTGACTTGAACTTTTTTGGGGTTTTCCCCATAGATCTGCAAACATATGGAACATTCACTTTACAGTGGCCACATGTGTAGGGCATTAGAATAACTCTCTTGTCTTTATTAAGGTTCCCTGGACATGTGTTTTAAAAAGTGTAATTTGTAAGTACCAATATTAAACATAAAGATGTCCATACAACTCTAAATTTCCCTCCCTATGCAAATTGACCTGAGCGCAAGATCCCTAGCGAAGTTTCGCTAGGCAGAAATGAACGCTAGCGCATCTTCAGTATCAAATGCTTGCATTGCCGAAGCAACGGTAGTGAAAAGTCGCCAGCGTTCTGAGCCCACGTCGAAACTCCGCATTTTTGTGATTTAGCGCATGAGCGCATTTGCGCCTGGTGAAGTGTAGCGATGGGTGCGAATTGGTCGCTGACAACAATTCGTCCTTTAGTAAATCTGCCCCCTAAAGAGATACTGACACCAGAAGTTAAACCTTTTTTTTTACATTATCTGTGCTATGTATCATACTCCATCTCAACCCTATCAAAGTCATGTAAAAGAAACTGGCAGATGTCCCTGAAGATGTTTCTCAACATCGTGATCTGTGCCGGATAATCCAATAAATTGGGGTTTTTCATTCTATAATCTGAAAAGTTGCATTTTCAAAGCAACAATTCAATAAAGTTGAGTTTTTGGAATGCCAATCGCATGATAACAATTGAAGCTCAATTTTGCTGCACTGTTTTTTCACTCAGACCTTTTAGAGAAATTTTTTTGTAGAGAAAAGTTTAGAGAGAAATGAAAGATAATTGAGATTGATCAATTTGTGGAAGGGAGTTAGGTCGACTTTGTTTCAATTAAAAAAAATTAGATTAATTAGCGTTTTAGTAAATTATCCCGTTAATGTACATTAATATTACGAATTCACTCCCTGAATCCAGCTTGAATATACAGGTATGGGAGCAAGTACAAGGTACTGTTTTATTATTACAGAGAAAATTAAATATGTTTTAAAATTTTGAATTATTTATTTGAAATGGAGTCCACGGTATATGACCTTCACGTAATTTGGAGCTTTCGGATAATGTGTTTCCAGATAATGGATCTCGCATTAAATGAAAATGCACCTCAGAGTCAAGAATCATTTGTATGGATAATTTACATAAAAAATAAATTATAAAGCAGATATTTTACTGTAGTACAGAAAACAAGAGCTACATGGAAGACATCAGATTCAGCAGTAAGAATATGTTTCTATCTGAGGACTTCACTGCACACAGCAAGCATAGACTGCAAAGCAGAATGTGACAGATCATCAACCAGACACTGTTAAAATAATATTTCTTTTAGCACTTCATCTACTGCAGTAGTAATTTTCCATTGCACGCACAGTAATTGAAATGTAATTAGTCCTAGCTTTCAGCCCTATGTTTAGAGTCAATTTGCTAAACCGTTTCTTGCATTTGTGCCCTAAACTGCCAGCTGTTTCTGTTCTTTAATCCAAGGAAACTCTTTGTGAGCGGGGTGGGATAATTAAAGAAGAAACTCACATTTTTGGCTGTGTTCTTGGATAACACTAATGCTTGCGTTTTATTGAGATTTGTTCTTTCCTGCTCATGTTCAATGATTAGTGTAACAAGGTGCACAAGAAAAAGAAAGGAAAAGCCTTAGGAATTACAAATATGGATCTGAAACTCAGATCATTCCCCATTCTGAACAGACTAAGCCCCTTATCAGGAGAATAAATACAGGTAAATGCCCCCAACTCTGCAACGGCACTATGGGGCAAATCTACTAACCTCCGAAAATAGGCCAGCGACGGCTTCGCGCACAACTCAACACTTCGACAGGCGTAGATTCGCCAGGGCAACACCAATTCACTAAAATATGAATTGCGTCCAGGGTGCCGAACGATGGCTTAGTTCCACTAGCGTTACTGCGCCAAGTGAATCGAAGTTGTGTTAGAGTTGGCTAATTTGCATACGGCGGGAAGTTAAAGTTGAATGGTCGTATATGTTGCAGCAGATACATTACACTACACAAGCCTGGGAAACCTTAATAAAAGAAAATAGAGTTGTTATATTGCCCTACACATAAGCCCAGTGCATAGTTTATGTGCCATATGTTAGGAAATGTAGGGGGGAAGCCGGTTACCCCAAAAAAATTTATGCTTTTTTTGCAGCCTATCACCCTGAAAAAAGGGGCAACAGCAATTTACAATTTTTTAAATTCTCGAATTCTGAAAAATGTCAAACGTGAATGAGTTTTTTCTATTGCTAATTTACAGGAGAAAAAAACCTCCAAATGGAAATACTTGTGAAATCGCACTGTTCCATTAAATTTTAATGAATCATAAAATAAAAAGAAGGTCTAGGTCTGCACTCTCAGGACTTAAACGAAAAATAAAAATGTTTTATTAACTCAGACTAACGTTTCGGCCTCTCCGAGGCCTTTCTCAAAGTAATGATGGCACGAGTGACGTGAGTGCCAACTCCTCTACATATATATATTATATCTTTATTGGGATTGAGTACAAGGGACTGTTTTATTATAACAGAAACAAAAGGATATCATTTTAAGAAATGGGGATTTTTTGATTATAGTGGAGTCTATGGAAGATGGCCTTCCTGTAATTTGGAGCTTTCCAGATAACAGATCCCATACCTGTAGTGTGAATTTTCAAAATACACCTTTCACTGATTTCTCTAGAGGCTTGATTTTTTGAAAATTTTCAGTTCAGAAAACTTGAATATTAGAATTCAAAATCTTTTTGAACAGCTGTACAAAACCTACATTCAAATCTTTGTATATCTGACCCATAGGCTCCCCAGCAGCCTCTAGGTCTTCCAACTGTATCATAAATCCTTTGAAGAGATTCCATACATAGGACAAAGAAATATATATTTTCTCAAAATGTTATTATACAGCAGTTATAAAAATGAGTCCCTGACCCCTGGCGGACCCAGAAATGAATTGTTTTACATATATTTATGATCAAAACAGATGGTGAGTTTTCCAATGTACTTGTCAAAATGTAACCTTTGGATGGCCCTATAACATTAAAATAAGTCACTAAATACATACATAATTATATCTTACAGGCCGAACAAAACTATCAACCATTGACCTCTCTCTCTGCTTTTTCTGCAGAGCTGTCCATAGTCAGCAAAGTCTATATGCACAATGACAATAAGTACAGCTAGGGAGATTTGCCCTAAAGCTTTCTCCAGTACCTGTCTCTGATGAAACTGCTAAATGTGAAGAATAAAACAGAATCTGAAAACTAGTAATTTAGTATTACAAGCAATTTTTACTCTGGTGCAGTATCTCTTGCAATCAGATATTAGCCATTAAAATAATGAAAACAAAGTGCGGATTATTGCTGGAATGTGCAACAACGTTATCCCTCTAGATCAGGGGTCCACAACCTTTTTTTACCCATGAACCACATTCAAAAATAAAAAAAGAGTTGGGGAGCAACACAGACATGCGAAAAGTTCCTGTGGGTGCCATATAAGGGCTGTGATTGGCTATTTGTTGGCCCCTATGTGGACTGTCAGAATACGTGAGGCTCTATTTGGCAGAACACCTGGTTTTTATGCAACCAAAAGTTGATTCCAAGCCTGGAATTCAAAAATAAGCACCTGCTTTGAGTCCACTGGGAGCAACATCCAAGGGGTTGGAGAGCAACATGTTGCTTGTGAGCTACTGGTTGGGGATCACTGATCTAGATTTTTATTTTGTTTCTTGTCTTTTTTAAATCATTTATATTCATTTCATTGCCTGGTTGCTAAGGTAAGTGGGATGAAAACAAGATTCAATTGCAAAGTGATATTCACAGAACAAAAAGTTAAACCATTAAAAAAACACATTAAAGGAAAATAAAAGAAAAACATTTTTTTTTAGAATGCCATCATCTACATCATTCTCAAAGTTAATTTCAAGGTGAATTGCTCCCTTAAATGCTTGTAGAAATGACTGAAACATGTGCATGTACGTATACCGGGTTGTTAGATGAATAAAGCCCATTTAATATAATGCTGCTTGACTACTGTGATCATTTTGTAATGAATGAAGAAGATAATTTCATGATTGCAGAAAACTGATTTGTGTAGGCTGCTCAATAACTCAAGACGGTTCCCCACTGCAAGGACACATAATACATATTTCAGTGTTAAAATATTTCCTGATGAGATTTCCCTCCTACTTTTCACTTTCCAAAACTCATTACAGACTGTTACAAAACCCCATCCTGCCGGTAGATTGAAATAGAGGCTTTTTCCAGAAGAAAATCCATGGAAATGGTGACAAATTTCTCAGTGTTTCTTACTCTTTCTAAACGTTTCTAAAGTATAATTATGCATAAATAATATCGTGCAGGTATATTCTCAACTAATGCAAGCCTAGTATAAATAAACATCTTAGCTAATAGTCTAATTATTATGTGTGTATTACTTTCCACCTACATATACAGTACAAGTACAAGGAGCTAATGTTATATTGGTTCTGATAAGAGCTTGACTCTTCAGAAACAATATGCCACAATTTGAGTATGACTTATAATGCATTACTTAAATAGCTGTTTGACCTAAACATTTTAAAGGAGAACTATCCCCCCAAGATATAACAGCCCCTCAACTCCCCTCCATCTGCCCACTTAACCTCTCCTTCCCCACACAGTGTATTATCTATGTTAGCACTCCTATTGGGAATCCTGAGCACAAGAAGCAGAGCAGCGCAGCGGGGTCCCTCGGCGTCATCTTCTGTCCATTTGTATCCTCTTCTGGTCTGTACACCGACACAGAGCCTGCAGGCACATGCGCAGTTGGGGCTAGTTGTGAATCCACTTCAGCTGCGCTTGTGCCTGCAGGCTCCGTGATGGCAAACAGACCCAAAGAGGATACGAATGGACAGAATATGTCGCTTACCAATGGAAAGGAGTTTTCAGACAAGGGGGAGCTGTGGTACCAGCTTGAGGGAAAGGAGGCTTTGATCCAAGTGGCCCATTGTGAGTGTTGCATGAAACTCTGTCATATAAGGCATAGTTTATATATGTCAAGCTGCTGAATGCTCTCTTTACCTTATAAAGAGAGGGGTAGCAAGTAGTGATGTGGGGGTTGACATAAAGTCAAACCGCACCTGACCCTGTCCCGTCCCTCCACCACCAGCACCCGACCTCAACCTGGTGTACCTCCATATTTATAGACCGGCACCAGCCCTGCCCACTATGATGTCACAGAAGGGGTGGGCCACACAAGTTCAAGTCTATAAAAGAGCTCACTGGAGGTGAAAACCGGCACAGTACAGATGTGGGCAGGGACAGCGGAGGGAAAAGCTCATCCTGAACTTGGCTGCGGCCTGTCAAGTCAGCCCCAACCTGCGAGTGTGAGGAGGTTACCTGGCAGGCGCAGGAATACCTGCCTCCTCACCTGTGGGGACGGCTGCTGCCTCTGCCTGTAAGATCCTGCGCCGCTTCCGTGTTGCAGGGCGTTCGGGTATCTTCGCCCTTATTCGGAAGGGCAGTGTGACATCATCGTGCTTTGGTGCGAAGTTCAAATATTTAATGGGCTCTTAGCCAAATGTGTATTGCCCAACGTAAAGGTTCCTTTCATAGATCCTGGGTGTATTTTCTAGTCTGGTATTTGATTTCTTGATCCTTGCCTGTCTAGGACTGTAGAACAACAGAGAAGTATTCGCACACCCTGGCCTTCCCGAAAACTGGAGATCCCTGGTGAGCAGCAAAATGGAGGAAACGGCAACCTCAAAATCCAATGGCGACAAGAAATTCACCGGCACACAGGTAATGCAAGCAGGTTATACCTTGCTAGAAATTTATTGCAGCATGCAACGTTTCGGGGTTACCCCCTTTATCAAGCATCATGCTTGATAAAGGGGGTAACCCCGAAACGTTGCATGCTGCAATAAATTTCTAGCAAGGTATAACCTGTCTAGGACTGTGCCAATGTGCTGCCTGAACTGACCCCCCTGCCTGTGTTTACGATTCTTTGGATTCTGTCTTGGCACTTAGCTCCAGTTCTGTGTATGACCTTGGCCTGGGACCTCAAACTGGTCAAATCCCTGTTTTGGTACCGCATTGCATGACTGGTTTGACCTTGACTGTTTTTGCCTACACTGCCTGCTTCCCCCGTCCCTTTCGTACACGCTAGGTTTCAGTGCTTGCCCAGAACTTTCTCCCTGGTTCTCCCACATTAAGACCTGGCGGCATCTGAGTAGCAGAGGGCTCCACCCAAAGTCAAAGGCGGCTGCTATAGGCAGAAGAGTGGGCCGTGACTGGAACCTTGGAGTCTGTTCTGGGTTTGGGATACCCTACATAACAGCTTACATTCTGCTAATAGATAGGGCAGGTGTGCTCTTGGAGATGCGAACAGGCCTGTGTTTTAACTCAATAGAATAAAAATGCTCTTGCTTGCTTGGTGCATTGCCGTTTCTGCCTACTAATTTCAATTCAGGTTGCTAATATCTATAGAACCTGCCCATGGCAAAGCCAGCAGGACAATATTTGTCTTTTGTTACAATTTATTTTATTGTTCACTTATTCTGCCTCCTAGATCTAATTCAACCCTGTCCTCATCCAAGACTCTCTAGCAAACAGGTTAATTCCAGACCCTTTATACACAAAGATACTGTACATTTACTTCTCTGTAATCCATAACGCATGGAAAATAAATTGGCTGCTTAGGATACAGTTCCAGGCTGAACCTTTATCAGCCCCACATGGCAGCCACCAAATGCAAGGTGACAACTATCAATGATAGCACTTACTGTTTCTAGAAGTAATCCTTAAAAACACACGCACAATTTATTCATCATTATAATGCTAACACGGAGGCATGGGGAACGAGATGGAGAGTGAGAGGAAGAATAAAAGCCTAAACAAACAGCAGGGCAGGTTCATATGCAATGAATAAGAAGAATTAAATACAATATGCACCTTCAATAGACTGTTGGGTAGAATGAAAGAGAACCATTGTATTGAGAGCTTATCTAAGAAGAATTTCCATTTAATAAACTCTTCCAGTCGTGATAGGGCTTAAAAAAATAAATATAAATAAATCAGCTGGACTTTGTATTTCCTTTATTATACAAGGACATTTGTGTTGTATATAAATAACATCTTCAAAATGCCCTTGCCCATACTAATGAAAGGATATATATTGTAATGTATGTATAGCTAACTGCGTTATTCATTTCAGCTCTGTCCTTTCCTGTTCTTTCATTTAAAATTCACTTTTTGCTTTACCCATAAAGGGGTGGTTCACACTTAAGTAAGTAAATTTTTAGCATATTATAGAATGGCCAAGTCTAAGCAACTTTTCAATTAGTCTTTATTATTTATATATATTTTTAATTATTTGCCTTTTTCTTCTGATTCTTTCCAGTTTTCCGGTGGGGGTCAGTGACCCCATCTAAAAAACAAATGTAACGATAAAAATGAATTGTTATTGCGACTTTGTATTCCCTTTTGTGATGTGCAAACCATCCTTTCTAAATTCTATTATGTGTTAGAATGGTGGATGAAACAAATATAAATGCCTGCAAGACTGACAAGATAAGGGATGTATTTTCAGCAATTGGACAGCTAAACATATTGCAAAAAGCACTGAACCAATAATCATTGTATTTATACAGATGAGTGCATTTAAAATCATCTTAAAGTATATAACTCAAAATGCCTTAAGGTTTTTCTTTTTTGTGTCACTAAAGTCAGTTGCAGATAGCACCAAGCATTGCTAAGCAATGTATTCTTTATCACTGATGGCAACAGAATGCAGAACCTTAGGGGCAGATTCCCTAAAGGGCGAAGTGACTAACGCTAGCGAAAATGAATTCATTTCGGAATGTTGCCGATTTCCTAACGGTCGCAGGCGAAGTCCCAAAAATGCTGGTGTTTTTTTCTGAGTGATAGCCTGCAACGGACCATAAATTTTTTTTAGGATAACTGGGTTCCCCCATATATTTTCTAACATATGGAACATAAACTCTACAGCGTTCGGCGCCCTGGACGCAATTTCTCACTTTAGTGAATTAGCGTTGTCCTAGCGAATTTACGCTTGGCGAAGTGTTTTATAATCTACATATAAAAGTTGCAAAGTACTTGACAGCCCACATATTTAATGACTCAGAATCAAGTTTATAATACACAGGTATGGCATCTGTTATCCAGGAACCCATTATACACAAAGCTCCAAATAACGGAAAGGCACCCATAGATTTCGTTTTATCCAAATATTTAAAAATGATTTCCTTTTGCTCTGTAGTAAAACGGTAGCTTGTACTGGAGCCAAACTAAGATATAATTAATCCTCATTGGAAGCAAAACCAGCCTATTGGGTTTATTTAGGGTTTATGTGATTTTCTATTAGACTTAAGGGCAGATTTATTATTAGATTTGGTCAAAACTTTCAAATTCGAATTGTGAATTATCCAAACTCGATTCGTTTTATTTCAAATTTCGAGATTAATCATACTCTGGCCCTTTAAAGGAAAACCATACCCCCCAAACAATGTAGGTCTCTATTAAAAGATACTGAGTAAAACAGCTTATGTGTAAAACCCTGCTTCATGTAAATGAACCATTATCATAATAATATACTTTTTTAGTAGTATGTGCCATTGGGTAATCATAAATAGAAAATTGCCATTTTAAAAAATAAGGGCCGCCCCCTGAGATCGTAAGATTCACTGTGCACAAATACAAACCACATGTAAGGTCACATGAGCCAATTAACAGACAGAGTTCTGTCTTTTGCTTCCTCACTTCTTCCTACAGTTAGGGGCCGATTCACGAAGGGTCGAATATCGAGGGTTAATTAACCCTCGATATTCGACTGGGAACTAAAATTGTTCGACTTCGAATATCGAAGTCGAACGATTTTGCGCAAATCCTGCGATCGATCGAACGATTAAATCCTTCGAATCGAACGATTCGAAGGATTTTAATCCAATGATCGAAGGAAAATCCTTCGATCAAAAAATCACAGGCAAGCCTATGGGGACCTTCCCCATAGGCTAACATTGACTTCGGTAGCTTTTAGCTGCCGAAGTAGGGGGTCGAGGTTTTTCTTAAAGGGACAGTACTTCGACTATCGAATGGTCGAATAGTCGAACGATTTTTTTTTTTTTAAAACATTATTTTATTTGGATTTTAACAGAAAAAAAAAAAAAAAAAATACATAACACAATACATTACATCCTCCTGTACTCGGTAGTACGAATAGGAGCTGAGGGAGTTTCCCACCGTACATTTCACAACCCTTGTGTATACATCCAATCTCGTGAACCCTTCCGTGTTATTAATGTTATATACATTACCCATAAGCTACTGTGTGTAGCTACATATGATACCCCCCTATGCGATTCATTATACATGTGCTATCGCATTAACTTATATCTGTGTCCTCCCACCCCTTTACCCACAATAATACAATGTGAATAATTTATAATACCAATCTCATTAGGTTATACCTTTACCAACACAATCCCAGTGTTCCCCCTCCCTCAATCATCTCTGTGTCTAATCTCCCCCTTAGCCACAACAATACCAATAATAATTCTCAAACCATTCCAACTCATTTATTCCCTTTTCAACACCAATCCCAGTGTTACCCCTCACCCAGTACCATTACCCCTTAAATGGTCACCTCTATTATAGTGTGGTTCCGCCAGCCTCTCATATTCACTACCACCAGGAGGAAAAAGAAGGAAAAAAAAAAAGGGGGGGAAAGGGGGGGAGGGGGGGAAAAAAAATTAAAAAAAATAAAAAAAAGGGGGGGAAGGGGGGAAGGGGAGGAAGAAGAGATAGACACAACACAAAGCCTGGTTCACATATACAAATTCAAGTTCAAATTCAGTTATCCACCAAAGTATCAACTGATCAATCCGTTTAAACCATTTAAATAAGATCATAGTTCACAACATATTATACCCAGCGTCCAACCTGAGTTTAGCTAACTTTTTAGTTCAAATCGTTCGATTCGAAGTCGAAGGTCGTAGTCGAAGGTCGAAGTAGCCCATTCGATGGTCGAAGTAGCCCAAAAAAACTTCGAAATTCGAATTTTTTTCAATTCGAACCCTTCACTCGAATTCAGTGAATCGGCCCCTAAGTGTTGTAGTATTTCTGGTCAGGTGATCTCTGAGGCAGCACAGATAGAGTCACGAAATGATGGTTCAAGGCAAGAGATGAAAAAGGGCAATATTTAATATTTAACAACTCGAATTTGACTATTCACACCTAAAACCTGCCGAATTACTGTATAAGTCAATGGGAGAGGTGCAGGGAACAATTTGGTGACTACATTATATGGTGTCTACATATAAAAATACATACTGTAGATTTTCAGACTGGTATGAGTGCAAATTCCCAAGGGCTTGTAAGATAAACACTAAGGGCCATGCTCTTGCAACCACTATAAATCCTGCACTCTGGGATACAGTAAGGGTCTGATTTATTAACGTTCGTGTTTTATTATTCATTCAAAAAAAATCAGATTTTCACGACCTTTTCAGGATTTTTCTCTGATTTTCACAATTTTTTCTGACTTTTCACCTGAAAACTCCAATTTCTTATGCTTTATGCCCAAAAACTCCAAAAAGTTTGGGGTATTGCACAAAACCCAGCGCACATCAAAAAATCTTTGGGACTTCTCTCATTGACTTGTATGCAACCTCGACAGGTCTGATGCCGGATTTTCTGATTCGGATTTTTCCATCCTCGGGGTTTAATAAATTCGGAAAAATTTGTGATTTTTAAAAAGTCAGATTTTATTTTAAAAAATCACAAATTTCTCATGATTTTTGCATTCGGAGTTTAGTAAATAAACCCCTAATTGTGGTTGAAAAAACTCTAAAACTACACAAATTTGACTTTTGATAAGTAGGCCTCTAAATGACCCATTTTGATTCTAGGTCAGAGGCTAACATTCCTCAGTGTTATAAAATGGGTCCTATCATTTCTAGCATCTATTGTTGGTAGGTTCAATAGCAGCTAAGCAGCAGTGGAACAGCAATTGTTGCTAACGCTAAGCATAAATAGCCAAGCAGAGAAATGCTTTCTGGCCAATGGAGCAGAGCATTAGCTGGAAGCCAGGGGAACACGGGGGAGAGGCTGAATGGTTAAGGAAATGAAAATAGTGAAAATGTGGTTAGTGTTGTCCCAGGAGGATGCATCTGAAGGGAGACAGTTTAACCGGGATACCTCAAGCTGCAGTTAGCTCCTAGGGATAAACTACACGGGGGAATTTATAGCTGCGAATAGCAGTAAAAGCAATTACATTTCTGAAATGTGATTGACATGACTACTACATATCAGTGCCAGCATGTACTGCTTTTTTTTTAACAGAATATTTTCATACACTGTCTCCACAAAACACCTTCCAGTCCTTCGGGATAGTTATATGGGTGAACACATTGACAGATTTTGACGTGTGACCCAGCTGCTGCAGAGAGGAACTAACACAGCGCTACGTGCTATTGCCAGGATTTACATGAAGTGAGCTAGGCACGAGGCATAGCCCCAGGGCTCATTAGCAACTGGTCATTGGCACAATGAGGAGACAAATTTTTCCACTCTACAAACACATTTTGTTGCATTCATTATCATTTATATTTCAAAGCACAAAAAGATATTTAGACGTATCCACAGCCAATTTTTTTTCATATTTGCCGTGGAAAAATCCTAATCCAAAATGACCATCAACTACAAGGTACGGTATTATTACTATTGTATTATTAAGAAATAATTTAAAAGTATTGAAGCATTTGCCTAAAATGGACTCTATGAGAGATGGCCTTTCCCTAATTCAGAGCTTTCTGGATAATGGGTTTTTGGACAAAAAATCCCATACCCTGCATCAGGTCTACATTATTTATAGCTACAGGATCTATTATCCAGAATGCTTAGGATCTGGGGATTTTCCAAATAAGGTCTTTCTATAATTTGGATCACTGGGTAAATATTGCTAGGATTGTTTTTTCACCAAAGTGGTTTTAGGCTAGTTGTCATCAAATACAAGAAACTGAGTAATCATTACAGAGAAAGAGCAAATTAGTAACTACAATGGGGCAAATTCACTAAAGGGCGAAGTGGCCAACACTAGCGAAAATTTACCAGAAATCTCATCTGACTGACGCTAGCGTTCGTTCGCACCCTATTGGCAGGCGACTTTTCGCTCTGGCGAACAGTTCTTACACCGCAAATTCACTAAGATACGAATTTTACTGAATGTTACCTCTTTCGCCAGTTTACTTCACCACCTCAGACCAGGTGAACTGATAAAACTAAGCTACATCTTTCTCAATCTTATGTCAGTGACATCATATACTGTATGCCAGAAATGCAAGTTGTAAATAACGTTGGCGACTTTTCTTCTTTTAAAGCAGGATTGCCTTCAGAAGTCCAAACTATTAAAGATTTATGTGTGAGGATTTTTTTAAAACTAACTTCAGGGGCATCCCACATTTGTTTAAGGGGGGGCTTAAGTCTAGGGCATTAGAGGATCTCTTTTGTCTTTATTATGGCTCATTGGACATGTGTTTGAAAAAGTGGCCACTTCAAGCATTTGCACCAACATTACTAATAAAGACGTCCATATGACTTTTAGGTACCAGCCCTTTTCAAATTAATCTTAGTGTAAGAGTGCTAGCGAACTTTTGCGCCTTGCAAAGTGGCGCGGAGTGTGGCGAAGCAATCACTGGCAAAATTCACCCTTTGAATTTGCCCCGATGTCTTGTTTCAATGGGGTTATTCACCTTTACGTTAACTTTTAGCAAGATGTTGAGAGTGCTATTCTCAGAAATCTGCAATTGGTTTATTCTGCAAATTGATTTATTTTAATTATTTTTGTTTTTTGAGTTATTTAGCTTTTTATCCAGCAGCTCTCCAGTTTGAAATTTCATCAAGCTGGTTGCTAGGGTCTAAATCACCATAGCAACCATACCTTGATTTGAATAAGAGACTGAAATACGAATAGGAGAGGCCTGAATAGAATGATAAATAATGCATGTGTGGCCTTACAGAGTAATTTATTTTTCCGATTTTAGACGGGGTCCATATGAAAGCTGGAAAGAGTCAAAAGAAGGCAAATAATTCAAAAACTATAAAAAAAGAAAAAATTAAGTCCAATTGAGAAGTTGCTTACAATTAGCAGTTCTATAACATGCTAAAAGTTAATTTAAAGGTGAACCACCCTTTTAATAGAAGCAATTTGTAATTCTGTACTGCAGATATTTCTGTTTATTGGTAAAAAGAAATCATGTTATATCTAAGCCTATTAACTGTAATTCTAGGAAACTGAGAGCTATACTTGATAACCACCATATATAGCCCTGTTTCATAAAATTTAAGAGGTAGTTCTCTGTTACTTTGTAAAAAAAAATGGCCTTAGAAACGTTTTATTTGGTTTTAACTCTTTAAATAGTTTTTCAATTTTTTTCCCTTGCCTCTCCCTTTCTTCAGCTTGCAAATAGTGGTCACTGACTCCATCACTTTTGTATGCAAGGCTTTGTTATCTCTCCTATTCATCATCCAGCCTCTCGAATACAAGTGACCTCTTAAGAAACCTCTTAAACAGATCTAAACAACCTCAATGGTCAGCAAGAGGCAGCAAGAAATGCATTAATTAATTGCAATTTGCTATAACTGATCAATGTGACTGTGCAGTTGAAAACAGGGGATTTCATATAATATACTACTATACTAATATAATATACTATACTACTAAATATATTTAAAATTGTGTGACTGCTGATACACCTTCCATTGATTTCAAAGGATGTTTGTCCGGTTTTCATTTGAGTTTGACTCAAGTTATTTTTCCATTGAAAATGGGAAAACTCCACTTATGGAAAAAACATGTAAACCAATTTTACAAAACTTACAAAATGTGCCCCTTCATCTTTACTGTACTATTATGACATTTTTAAAAAATGAAACTTTATATTTGGAATGTGCCTTAAATACATTATTCTTTTTCAGGCCAAAAATTACGTCTGCCCTATGTTTTTGTGCCTCTTATTGATCCAATTTTCATGGGTGATTTATTTATTCATTTTTTTTATTCCCTGCATTACCAACCAACCAACCAACCAGAACAGACCAGCAAATTGTGACTGTGAGCACACTTTTCCATCTCTCATTTCTAATTTTTACACAATATTGCATGTGCATTTTTTCTATTCTATTCTTGTTCTATTTTCCCATCTGTTCAAATTCACTTCTTTCCTACTTAATTCTTTCCATAACTGAAACGCCTGCTTCTTCTTTGTATGTTTCACTTTGAAGCCTCTGTTTTGCTTTGTAAAAGAGTTCTTATGCATGCTGTAAATCAGCAGCCTGTGCAACACAAAGAGACATAATAGCAACTATGCAAAGAAGCATCGGTTTCTTTTTTGACATAAACATATTGCCTATTTATGTGCAGCAGAGAGAGTGATGAGCATTTGCTGTGGGCTAAGCTGAGCCAGGCTAATGCAGCCTCATACAGGTGGACAGTGGGGCTGATGGTAATCATGAAATCTGTATCTTATAGGTCTGGATGACATATACTGGTGTGTGCAGCCATGGAGCAAGGGAAATGTCCTTTTGCTGTGAATGCAATACCAGATTGCTGTAATTAAAGTGACTTTGGTCCTTGCATATATTTCCACAAACCTCCAGAGGACTGTATGTTAAGGGAAAAAGGATTGGCAATATACTGCTGAAGTGGCACATTGTACATATGTAAATAAAAAGCTATTATCAGCCCATTAGCGACACCTAGTAGGAAGCTGCTGCAAAGCCAACGTATTTTGTCAATGTTGGCAGCAAAGAACTGCTCCTAGGACAAAAAGCAATGCAGACAATGTTCCCTCTAAGCCGTGTGCTGATGCACGTACAAACAAATTGTGAGGCCAACACACATAATTTAATATTTATTTGGAGCAACCCACCTCTCATGTTTCAGCATATGGCCAAAAAGAAACTAAAGTGAGTTTTTATTTGTAAATGAGTTATCCAGAAAGCTCTAAACTACAGGTAGGCCATTTCAGATTTTAAGCATATATTTTTAAAATTAGCTTTTTATCTGTAATAGTAAAACATTAACTTGCACTTGATGGTTACTAAGCTGCAGGAATCCATATTGGTAGCAAACAAACCCTATTGGGTTTATTGAATGTCTAAGGGGCAGATTTACTATGGGTCGAATATCGAGGGTTAATTGACCCTCGATATTCGACTAGGAATTGAAATCCTTCGACTTCGAATATCGAACTCGAAGGATTTAGCGCAGCAAATTCGATCGAATGATCGAAGGATTATTCATTCGATCGAACGATTCGATCCAACGATCGATCCAACGATCGAATGAATATCCTTCGATCAAAAAAACTTGGGCAAGCCTATGGGGACCTTCCCCATAGCCTAACATTGTGTTCGGTAGCTTTTATCTGCCGAACTAGGGGGTCGAAGTTTTTTTTAAAGAGACAGTACTTCGACTATCGAATGGTCGAATAGTCGAACGATTTTTAGTTCGAATCGTTCGATAGTCGTAGTCGAAGGTCGAAGTAGCCCAAAAAACACTTCGAAATTCGAAGTTTTTTTAATTCGAACCCTTCACTCGAATTTAGTAAATCTGCCCCTAAATTTTTTTTTTCAGTAGATGGGATGGATAAGGTAGGGAGATCCAAATTATGAAGACCCTGTAGCCTGGAAAAGCCCTGCATTCTGCATAATAGATCCTATACCTGTACTTATATCATCTTTTCTCTCCTTACCCACTTAATTCTTCCTTGCTCTTGTTTTAGTTTCTTTGTGAAAATTGATAAAAATGTTTAAAAAGGATTGAATCCACTATGAATTCATTATTATAAGCTCTGGCCTTGCAAATAGATAATAACTTAGAGGATATTGTAGAGAAACTGCATAGAGAAATTGCATATTCTCCGCAATAAAGGTGTCACTATCAAGAGTATAAGAGAATATTTATATAACCAGATACGATTTCACTTTATCTGTGACTGATTAGAATTGGGTCTTAAGATTCTTATCTTTTGTTTGGTATTTAACATTAACTACAAATCCGTGGTACCAATGTTGGAGCCAACAAGGCTACAGAATATGCTAATATTTTCCTGCATAGACTGAAAAATATTGTCACACTGAATTAATCATTCCATATGCAGAGAAACAAAAATACTCTGGAAAAGTTATATGAATGATATTTTCTTGATATGGAAAGGAGATTGAAATGAATTACACAAATCTTCAATTCCTTGAGCCAGTCCATATATCATCAAAGTTACATACAATTCAATTTTATCTGTGACTGTTGGTCCTTAAGATTCTTAACTTTTTGTTTGCTATTCAGTCTTAACAACAAATCCATGAATACTCTGGAAAAGATATATGGATATTTTCTTAAAAGGTAAAGGAGATTAAAATGAATTGCATAAATCTTCACAATTCCTTTGCCCATAAATCATTAAAGGTACATGCACATATAATGCTGAATACCCACATTTGCTGGATTTTACATTTTCTTTGAATAAAAGTAAATATGTTATAGATATATGTATTATACCTACAGATAAAAATCTGTTACACAAATCTTAAGACAAAAATTTTACATTCTAGCTTCCAACCAGCAGGGGTCTCCAAAGTATTACTGAAGAAGCAATACCTTAACGTCAGAAAAGCAGCTCAGACAATGAATATGATGAAAAATGAATCTGAAAAAGAAATTTGTTGAAAGGGGACAAAAAAAAAGTCTGCACCTATTACTTTTGTAAAAAAGTTTACATTTTATAAAATAAAGTACTGTAATGCATTGGAAAACCTTATAAAATGATACACAAGTGGGTAGGTAAGCGGTTTTGTGATTCACACATCATCACAGAATACCAGTATGGTACTCACTAGTATAGTATCCCAGGTTGGTGCATATTTCACCAAATAGGAGCCGTGTTTGGAGGTCTGAGTTTAAATGTTATTACTGGACAGGGTGCATAAGAAAGGTCTACATACAGTGTTTGACCCTAGACATGTCATGCCATAAATTACTTACCTTACTTATCATACGTTACTTAGTTAAGTGTAAGTCATGCGGTTAGTGGGATTCGAACAATCGTACATCTTGCAATTTTCCGGCAGACATCGGTCAGAAAATTGATTGGCCAGGTTAAAAAATCTTTATTGTCCCAGTGCAATCTATCTATGTTTGCAGGGACAAGCAGGCAGGTACCCTTTGTTTAACTTGGCAATATCGCCTGAAATGGTCTTTATTAGTGATGGGCGAATTTGCTCCGTTTTGCGGGAAAATTTGCAGATTTCCCGCAAAATCCGCGAAACGACTAAAAATTTGCAAAACGGTGCCGGCGTCTGTTTTTTTTGGGCGAATTTTTGCAGGCATTTTGCAAATTTATTCGCTGGCGGCGAATTGCGCAAATTCGCGCCTGGCGAATAAATTCGCCCATCACTAGTCTTTTTGGTTACATAGTTAAAATGGGTTGAAAAAAGTCCATCAAATTCAACCCCTCCAAATGAAAACCCAGCATCCATACACATAACCATCCCTACTTTCACATAAATTCTATATACCCATAACTATACTAACTATAGAGCTTAGTATCACAATAGCCTTTGGTATTATGGCTGTCCAAAAAATCATCCAAGCCATTCTTATAGTCATTAACTGAATCAGCATCACAACATCACCCGGCAGTGCATTCCACAACCTCACTGTCCTGACTGTGAAGAACCCCCTACGTTGCTTCAAATTAAAGTTCTTTTCTTCTAGTCTAAAGGGGTGGCCTCTGGTACGGTGATCCACTTTATGGGTAAAAAGGTCCCCTGCTATTTGTCCATAGTGTCCTCTAATGTACTTGTAAAGTGTAATCATGTCCCCTTGCAAGCTCAGTTTTTCCAGAGAAAACAACCCCAACCTTGACAGTCTACCCTCATAATTTAAGTCTTCCATCCCTCTAACCAGTTGCACTTAGTCTCTGCACTCTCTCCAGCTCATTTATGTTTGGACTGGAGTCCAAAACTGCACTGCATACTCCAGATGAGGCCTTACCAGGGACCTATGAAGAGGCATAATTATGTTTTCATCCCTTGAGTTAATGCCCTTTTTTATGCAAGACAGAACTTTATTTGCTTTAGTAGCCACAGAATGACACTGCCCAGAATTAGACTAAATGTGTTATCTACAAAACCCCCTAGATCCTTCTCATTTAAGGAAACTCCCAAACACACTGCCATTTAGTGTATAACTTGCATTTATATTATTTTTGCCAAAGTGCATAACCTTGCATTTATCAACATTGAACCTCATTTTCCAGTTTGCTGCCCAGTTTCCCAACTTAGACAAATCACTCTGCAAAGTGGCAGCATCCTGCATGGAACCTATAGTTCTGCACAATTTAGTATCATCTGCAAAAATAGAAACAGTACTTTCAATGCCCACCTCCAGGTCATTAATAAACAAGTTGAAAAGCAAGGGACCTAGTACAGAGTCCTGCGGAACTCCACTAACAACACTGGTCCAATTAGAAAATGTTCCATTTATGACCACATTTTGTAGTCTGTCTTTTAGCCAGTTCTCTATCCAGGTACAAATACTATGTTCCAGGCCAACATTCCTTAATTTAACCAATAACCTTTTTTGTGGCACTGTATCAAATGCTTTAGCAAAGTCTAAGTAAATCACATCCACTGCCATCCCAGAATCGAGGTCCCTGCTTACCTTCTCATAAAAATAAATTAAGTTAGTCTGGCAAGGTCTATAAGCATAAAACCATGCTGGCACAAACTCATAGTATTATGATTTGCTATGAAGTCCAGTATCTTATCCTTTATTAACCCTTCGAAAAGCTTTCCTACCTTTTAGTTGATGGATAATTCGTACGATCGTACGATCGTTTCGAGATAATCATGGTCTCATGATTAAAAATCTCAACATCTATGGCCAGCTTAATTTCTAATATCTGGAATAGTCAACCAATGAAGGGACAGTTACACTGGCCATATGCTTATTTCTGCTGCCTTCATACTAAGTGGCTCCATGCACAACATTTTTAAACTTAAAACTATTTCAAAAAAGCACATATTACAGGAATCAGAGACTTCATATTCACAGCATCGCTGGGAATAGGAAAAACACAGTCTTTCTTCCAGTTTCTGTTGGAAATTGCACACACTAGCTGGTGGTCATTGTCAGATTTTCAAAAATAGTTCTCTTAAAGGAGAAGGAAAGGTTAAAACTAAGTAAGCCTTATCAAAAAGGTCCATCTAAATATAACAGTAAACCCCCAAAGTAATGTTGCTCTGAGTCCCCTGTCAAAAGAAACACTGCATTTCTTTGCTTCTATTGTGTACTCATGGGCTTCTGTATCAGACTTCCTGCCTTCAGCTTAAACCTCATTGCCCTGGGCAAGAGCATGCTCAGTTTGCGCCTCTTCCCCACCCCCCTCCCTTCTCTACTGTAATCTGAGCCCAGAGCAGGGAGAGACTCAGGCAGGAAGTGATGTCACACCACATAAATACTGCAGCTCCTATTCTAAACAAACAGAGAGTTTCTAGAGCTTTTTACTGAGGTATGGTAAAACATTCTACAGAATAAATATAGCATTCTAGCTTGCACTATTGCAGCTAATCTATTGGCAATAAAATGCCTCCATAGCTTTCCTTCTCCTTTAAGTCACTACTATAATTGTCAATTTCACAGTTAAGCACGTCAAAGGTATGCCTGGAGGACATAGCCTTGATGAACAGAACAAACACAAATTAGCTGTTGCCATAATACAACTTATGTTCATATCATCAGAGGCCTGTCCAAAATGTCTCAGAGGAAAACTTCATGCAGTCAGCAAGAAAGAACATGGCAACGATTTACGACGGATCTCTCTCACTTTTAACCACCTGTGGTGGTATTCCCATTAAAAAATAATTACCAAGATAATCCACAGTCATAAACGTCTTTAAGCGAATTGTCTCAAAATGTATTTTGCCATACCAAGATTTACCATAGTACTGCTTTAAAGTACAACTTGAAGAATTTTAATTTTTTTCTATGAAAGTATGGTTGCGAGGATACAGCTTGCTGTACTTAAAGGAAAACTATACCCCCCAAACAATGTAGGTCTCTATAAAAAGATATTGCATAAAACAGCTCATACTATATGTAAAATCCTGCTTTATGTAAATAAACCATTTTCATAATAATATACTTTTCTAGTAGTATGTGCCATTGGGTAATCATAAATAGAAAATTGCCATTTTAAAAAATAAGGGCCTCACCCTGGGATCGTAGGATTCACTGTACTCACAAACATACCAACAAACCATACATGTTAGTTCACATGAGCCAATTAACAGACAGAGTTGTGTCTTTTGCTTCCACACTTCTTCCTGTTACAGTTAGAGTTGTAGTATTTCTGGTCAGGTGATCTCTGAGGCAGCACACAGACCATCACGAAATGGTGGCTCAAGGCAAGATATGTAAAAGGGCAATATTTACTTAAATATATATTCCAGTTTGGTAAGATTTTTTAATATGCCACTTAATATGATATGAACTATCTGTTGCTTAAGTGTTCATTTTGGGGGTATAGTTTTCCTTTAACCATGACTTTAATATCAATAGATCACGAGCTCATTTGATTGAATATTGTTATATGGTGAAAAAAAAACAATGTTTTTCTTTCTCCTATGGGTATGGTACTTATTATTCAGAATGCTTTGGACCTGGTGTTTTAAGGATAAAGGATCTTTCCGTAATTTGGATCTTCATACCTTAAGCCTACTAGAAAATGATGTTAACATTAAATAAACCTATAAGGCACTATCTTATTATTACAGAGAAAAAGGAAATCATTTTTAAAAAATGTGGTTTATGTGGATAAAATGTAGTCTATTGGAGACAGCCTTTCCGTAATTTGGTGCTTTCTGCATTTCTGGATAACAGACCCCATACCTGTACTAAAAGACACTTCCATTATGGCTACTTTCAGAACTACCGGTCATTATTGTTACTCTTGAAAGTCAAAACAAAGATGATGCTGTAGCCAAACATTACTCCCAATTTGATAAAAGTCTATAAAGCTTTCTCACTGAAGGGACCCAAACATCGCCCATTGTTAGTGCTGAATCGTCAGATACAGGTAGAATTCTATTGTTTCTTCCCGTATATCTACCTGTATATCTGACGATTCAGCTCTATACGTGTGTATTGAAACGAACGATCTTTCTTGGAAAGATCTTTTCCAAGAAAGATCGTAATTGTTACGTCTATGGCCACCTTAAGACGTATTGCACTTCAGATCCCAGTTAGAAGTGATCCCTTAATAAGCATACTCTTAGTGCTCTTTGTAAGTGACCCCTAAAGTGTTTGCATCATTCCAATATCTGTAGTCTGGAACAAAGGACCAAATCGCAGGATAACTGCTAATGTGCCAAATTTTATTTTAATCCACACACGACATGTTTCGGGCGCAACTGCCCTTTTTCAAGTGTGTTTGCATCATGTCTGCCTTCTTGACACCCATAAGTCAGTAGCTTGTACTTGATCCCGATTCCCAAGATATAACTAATCCTTATTGCCTATGATTAAGGGATTGTATCCCGAAACGCGTAGGGCCGTTTGATCCCTGCATGTGTGTCACGGCCGGCACCCGATACCAGAACAAATGCCAAGCACCCTGGTCTCGGCTCGGCTTCACCAGTAGTGTGACCACCGTTGGGCTTCGGGAGGAGCCCTCAGCTTACTTGGGTGCCACCTGGACTTAACGAGGGGTACAAGGCGAGATGTTCTGGCTGGTGAAGGGGCACGGCTGTTAGCAGAGTCTTTTGGGCCGATGGTCACGGTACAAATGGAGCAGGCAAGAGAATCGTCAGACAGGCAGAGTCGAGGCAGGCGGATATCAGAATCGTCAGGCAGGCAAGGGTCAAACCGGGTTGTCAATCAAGGGGTTAAGCAGGAAGAGTTGTCGTAGGCAGGCAAGGGCCAGGATACAGAGTTCAGAATAGTCAGGATACAGGCAGGGTCAAACATGGATAAACAGGATACCGAATAACAGGAACAGATGCACTAGGCTCAGAAACCACTTAGAAACAAAGTTCTATCACGGGCACTGGCTGGGAGTATGAATGAGCCTTAAATACTTTCAAATTTCGCGACAAAACTTGCGCCAATGCGCGCTGGCGTAGTCACGCCAGCGCGCCTGTACCTTTAAAAGGCACGCAGGCGCGCCGCCCTAAGAAACCAAGATGGCGCCGGCGCTGGAGGCAAGAGAAGGAGCACGGCGGCGTGGCGGCCGTCCACGCCGCCGCACCACTAGACCACCAGGTATTTTTATTACAATGTGCTTGCAATAAATATTTTTCGAATATCGAAGTCTAAGGATTTTGCTATATTCCTATAATTCGAAGGATTTTAATCCATCGATCAAAGGCTATTCCTTCGATCAGGAAATTGTTAGGAAGCCTATGGGGACCTTCCCCATAGGCTAACATTGGCCTCGGTAGGTTTTAGGTGGCGAACTAGGGGGTCGAAGAAATTTTTAAAGAGACAGTACTTCGGCTATCGAATGGTCGAATAGTCGACCGATTGTTACATCGAATCGTTCGATTCGAACATCGTAGTCGAAGGTCGAAGTAGCCCATTCGATGGTCGAAGTAGCCATATTCGACCATTTGAAATTCTAACTATTTTTCCTCTATTCCTTCACTCGAACTAAGTAAATGGGCCCCCTAATAAATGGAATTATATTGTTTAAAGACCATATAGCTTGATTTTTGGAATGAGAACTCTCAATTGGTTGCTCACTCTTTGACAAGGCATGCCTAAATTAGTCGCTGACTACATTGATCCATGCATGTGGCTCATGACTGACATGACTGATTGTCTGGATCAGTTATTGGAAGAGAGATGGCTAAAACAGATAACAATCATACATTGCCTATCAAACCAGAAAAGCAGGTCTTATATTTAGTTTAGCCTATAAATGCTGTACCTCTAGGTTTAATATTATGTCATGTCAGTTTCCCCTTATGGGAGGCAAAGTCATATCTTCATGAACTGGAGCACTAACTTTTGAAATGTAACTTGGGTTGTACACCGTGCAGATGGTATTTTAAATACTTTTATTTTGAACCCCACTTACTGAAAGGGGAGACTAAAGTATGATCATAAGCTCCTTCATTCATTCTCATGGGAAGAATGCTATTCATATCTAAAAACAACTTAGTCTTTAACTATACGACACAGGCAACATATCAATATCATGCTACCTCCTCCATCTGCAGCTATTGTCATCCTAAAAGGTGTCTTGTTACTGCCATCTTTGATAGAATAGTAGTGGATGCTATTATGTTACCTTACACCTATTTTAACACCATGGGTATGGAAATTACATCTTTTAAGGTTAAACAAAGTTGAATACATTGCTAGTTTATAGGACAAAATTGTCCATTCTTTAAAAAAATAAAAAACAAGCAGCAGCTGGAAGCAGATTTGCTATATCAGCTACAAGTATTCTTATAAAAAAGCCTGATTTTTTTTCATCTAAAAACAGGTATAGGAGGTACATTGAAACATTTTATTTTTTTATTGTAAGAACTGTGAAGTTTTCTGTTGAAGAATTGTGCTAGTACATACAATGAATAGGGGCAAGGTGTGGTTGCTGCCTTCTGGGGCACCTAAACAGCTAAGTAGGAAATATTTGAGTAACAGATTGAACTTGTCTTTTTTCAACCTCAGCTATATCCCCATAGATCTACCCATGCACAGATCAAATTATTTCGTACAATTTATGAAAACATTTCATGATGTTTCTCCACCATCAGGAAAATGTTAATCTCGATTATCAGATATGTCACCCTGCTGGGTTTTTACCCAAAGGTGTTCTCCAGTTCTGAGCAGGCAAAAACAATTTTAACAATGAAAGTAGCCGATACCTTTTTATGCATCAAACGGGGTGATCCCAGACTTTATTCCATGGTGCTCTCCACACTGTTCACAAAGGCTAGGGACCTAGCCGAAACGTTAGTTTTTTTCTGTTAAAATAAAAACCTTTTTTTCTCCATAAGTCCTGTGTGTGGTAGCTTCTTTTGAGCCATTGTAAATACTAATACATAGCTCTGCACCCAGGCACCTTATACCAGTATACGTGCTGTGCCGGCATTTAAAGTTTGCCTCGGGTGCAAGGTAAAAGGATTAAATAATAATGACCAGCAACACCGAGATATCTTGTGAAATGCTCAAAAAGGTTTATTGAAAATCACATGAAAAGCCTTTTCATGTAATTATCAATACACCTTTTTGAGCAATTCACAAGATATCTCAGTGTTGCTGGTCAATTTTTTACTATATATATACTGTGTCTATATATATATATATATATATATATATATATATATATATATATATATATTTATTCATTTTCACACTCTCCACATCTGGTTTAACCCTTATGTAACAGGTACAATAAATGCACTCTGGATCTTAAGGTGTGAAATAGTTTTTACCACTTAGACTCCCAAGCTGTGGATTGTTTTCATTGAACTGGTTATGCTGGAACATATAATGAATAGTGGCAACTGCCAGGAGCCAATTCCTGAAGTTTGTAGTACAAACCAAAGAGGAAGTGGGATACAGGCCAGACAGATACTTGAAAACTTGAAAACAGGACACCCACTTTATTAGGAAAATGGCAGGTAGACAAGTTAGTAACGTAGGTACAAGTATGGAATTCTTTATATGCAAACCCAAGATCCAGAAAGCTCCAAATTACTGGGGAATGCCCCATAGACTCCATTTTAACCAAATACCCTAATTTTTAAAAATGATTTCCTTTTTCTCTGTTAAAATAAAATTATACCTTTCATAACATTCCTATTGGGGTTTCTTTAACAATTAAATGTTTTTTATTAGACAAGGCAAGGAAAAACGTATTTTTAGATCCCATACCTGTACAATGTTGTAGTACATACAGGATAATCATTGTTAACAGAGAGGCAATATCCACAGTATGTTAAGTCACAAAGTCAAAGTATTTTAGTTATCCCCTAATTATGTTTTTTTTTATTATTTAGTGTTCACATGTGAACAGCATTACCTCATCAAATTACTGTTTGGTTATGAAAACCATACTTAATAATTTCTGTTATATAAACACCAGTCTCTACAGTGGTGGTTGGCAGAAACTGTATTTTTTTAGTTGTGTAGGAAGCCATTCTAGGTCATTTTACCTGGTCATGTACTTTCAGAAAGTGCTACACTATGGAACTGCTTTCAGACAGGCTGTTGTTTCTCCTACTCAACGGATTGCTGGACTTGGGGGCAACCAATCAGCAATTACATTTAAACAGTCACCTACAAGTTAGAAAACAAAGATCTTATGTCGCTATGGTCAACATCTTCATAGCTCTCTGGAGATATTTATCTCCAATGATAGTAAACACTCCCCTTGTATTTTTACTATTGAGTGCGGCTCTCGTATCTACCATTAGGTGGGGCATGGGATAATTTTTAGCAGTCAGGAAGTTATTATATGGTTACCTTCCCAGTGTTTTGCTGATTATGGAGGAAAGAGATGGGGGTGATATCACTCCAATTTGCAGTGCAGCAATAAAGTTACTGAAGTTTATCAGAGCACAAGTCACATGACTAGGAGAACCTGGGAAACTGATAACATGTCTAGCCCCATGTCAGATTTCATAATTAAATATAAAAAAAACATCTGTTTGCTCTTTTGAAAAACGGAAGCTGGAAGACAGCTATTAACTGATGCATTTTGTAAAAAACAAGTTTTCCCATGACAGAATCCCTTTATTGTTGATGACTGCTGTGTCTGTCTTTCATTTATCGCAGATGCAAGAATTCACCAGTGATGGAGCTATTCAAGTCTGTCTTTTCCAACTTTTTGTGCTGGATCATTAAAACCTTTTTTTTTCTTTTTCTTCTCTCCTCTGGCCTAGTTTCCTGCTTCTACTTATGTCTGACCCCTGGTCTGGTTATGGTATTTATATTGCTTACCATGACCTCTTGGCTTCCTCACTTACTGTTGCCAGCCCTGACCAACGGCCAACCTCCTATTTTGGTTTGTCTGTTTTTCATCTTTATTTCACAATTCTCTTAAAATAATTCATTTTGCAAACTAAAATTATACTTTGTTTTTGTCAAATGGCTAATGCTTACATCAGTTAACACAGCACACAGGCTCGATCCACACTGGTGCCTATGGTGGTTGGGTGTTGATCTTGGAGATCTCTCCCCTAGAAATGTGAATTCACTCTAGAAATGCAACAAAGTATTGAGGTGGCAGACTAAGAAAAATATTATAAATAAAGCATGGGGTCAGAGAATGTGCACAATACATCTCTTTATTTGTAATTTTGAAGCAAATTTCCACTATACTTCTATTTGTGTTGAAGTGCACCCACTTTGTATTTTTTCAGTTATTCTGCAGGAAGGAAAATCAAATTCAGCGTGGTTGCAGCACCCCAACACCCGTCTCTCTCAAACAATGATCTTATGCCTTGAATAGTGGCTGTTAGTCTGGCACAGTGATCCCCAACCAGTGGCTCCTGAGCAACATGTTGCTCCCCAACCCCTTGGATGTTGCTCCCAGTGGCCTCAAAGTAGGTGCTTATTTTTGAATTCCCAGTTTGGAGGCAAGTTTTGGTTACATAAAAACCAGTTGTACTGCCAAACAGAACCTCCTGTAGGCTGTTAGTCCACATAGGGGCTACCAAATAACCAATCACAGTCCTTATTTGGCACCCCAGGAACTTATTTCATGCTCATGTTGCTCCCCAACTCTTTTTACATCTGAATGTGGCTCACGGGTAAAAACGGTTGGGGACACCTGGTTTAGGACATTTCTTCCTCCATAGAAATGGAACCAAATAGGAGGGTGATACGCTAGGAACTATGTGACCAGAGGGTTTACTCCTGATTTTACTACCGTAGCTTGGTCATTTTATGAGCATAAAGTTCAAAGTAAAAACCCGTTTTTTTTTTGTTTTTTTTATAAGTGTGCACCTTTACTCTTATGTTTTTAAAAGCATGTAATAACAAGTAGGGATGGATTACTTAACAAGTAAAGATGATGGTACCCTGCAATAGGAGTCAAAATAGACCCTGGCATTTCTAGTACACAGAGGCCCAAACAGCCCCCAGCGGCCCAATAAATAGTGACGGTCTATTGATAAATATATAACAAGGGCAGGAATTTTTTCCAGAAAAGCTGGCAACTCTCGCCTTAACCCACAGGGTCTGGTCTGAGTTACACATGTTTAGAGTGAAAATTTTATCCTCCATCCTGTGATTTCCTTTATCCTCCCAGTTCACCTTAGATTCCCCTTTTATCGTTATCTGCCATTGATTTCCTCCAATCTACCCACCTCCCCATTTCCTCTGTCGCTTTTCCTTCTCCTCAGCCCTTTTCTCTCTCCCTGGAATGACTATACAGGCCTTGCCCGCACCCCATCTCTCTCCCATTCAGCCTTTAACAGCCTCCCAAAACAAGCGAGTCAGAGGTACACCTGTCCCCCTCATCCCTCCCATAGCAGAACGTTTCACGACACTGGGTCACGCAGGGAATCACATGTCCCGCCAGCACTTCTCTCTGGTGCTCGGATCACGCACTCAAGGTGGCGCCTACATTTCCGATGCATCAAACAACAGCGAGTTATTGTTGTTAGTTACCAAAGTTCCATTTTGCCCCAATCCCGCCCCACCGCTTCATATTCCGCGCCAAACTATCTGACGTCACTACGCTCCTAACCACTGCGAAGTACGCGCCCACCGAACTGCGCATGCTCATTTGTTCCAGACAGTCGCCCGCAACGTCACGCACCACGCTTCCTGTGGCCAGCCCCTTTCAGTGACGTTTTGCTCATCCCTGTGTGTTTGGTGCTGTCAGTGTGCCCTTCCTTCTCCCCCTGTAGCCCCGCCTCCTTCTCCTCCTGTTTCCCCGGCATCGCCTCGTCAGCTGCCCCATTTTATTTAAACAATAACTGGCTGTGAGCTTGTTCCCCCCGCCGCCAAGAGAAAGGCTGAGCGCGGAACAGGCTATATAGGAGAGCGGGCGGCGGGGAGAAGCCACAGGGAGGGGGAGCAGAAGGCATGGCAGGCAGCTTTGGCAAAATCCACATAGGGGTATATGTGGAGATCAAGCGGAGCGATGGTAAGTGCACTGCTGCCCTTTCCATTCATTCCTCTATTGGCCATTTTATTGTGTCTCTTGTGTTCCATTTCCCAAAAGCCCCTCACAAGGAATGCTGGGAGATGTAGTGCTGCTGCTTGTGGCTGTGCCCAACGTTATGTGACCCTGTATAGTGGGCCAATCACCCGGCTAGGGGCGGAGCTTAAACTCTTATGGCAACAAAGGCTGGGGAATTCACTGTAGTTCTATTATTTATGTATATATAGCTATAGACTTTGCTATTCTTGTTAAATTGCAGCTCACTTGGTTTGGTGGGTGCTGGGAGTTGTGCTGGGAGTTGCAGTGCATGTGAAGGGATGTGCCAGTTAGCAGCACATTCTACTGACACTTGTATAGAAGAGTCCTAAGCAATAAAGCAGTGGCCTCACCCAGGCACATGGTTATTATGAACATGTATTTATAGAGTTCCCAGGGCTGTTCAGCTGGAGGGTTGCCTGAAGGAGCAGCTATGGGCAGCTGGAGGATAACCGCTGGCACAGGCCTGTTTTTTCCCAACAATGGGTTTTAATGAAATGTTTAGCTCAAGCATTGGCTGTTGTGGGCTGGAGGGCTGCAGAGTAGCAAGTTGTGGGCTGGAGGGCAGCAAGTTGGCTGTGAGGCAGTGGTGCAGGCGGCTGAGGATGGAGAGAGAGACGGAATACTAGTTCTGGGCACAGGGAATTCTGGGTAGATCCAGAGGGTGCGAGGATAATGCGCCAGAGGATGTGCAGGTGCAGCAGGACAATCACATCTTTGTGACAGGGCTCGGCCTCTGAAATCTATACCTGGGACTTTTAACTGTCTCTCCCCCCCAGAGAGAAGGATCAGTTGGATGGAGGTGTCGCTGGGAAGCTGCTGGGTGTGTTTTGTATCACTTGTTGTAGCAACCGGCATGAGCTGAAGCGCAACACTTGTGACACACACACTCACAGCCCGGGAGGAGTTTGTTATGCAGGGGCTCTCCTGTTACACAGTAACATTCCTGAAATGTCAAATAAAACTTCTGAAATGTAAAATCCAAGTGAAAAATGAAATGCAACAGCTCGGCCAAGCTTTAACCTCTCGGCTTCATTAACTGCTTCCGTTCGGACGAGAGAGGGGGAGCAATTCTTTAAAGTGATCCTAAAACCCCAAATCTGTTCTGTTTGGAGGCAGCGGTTTCTCTTCTGCCCATGGAGTTCGTTTGGCATATTGCCCTGGGTCAGAGATATCCAATCATTCTGGGGTGCATCTGGTGGGTGCAGTGAAAGGGGTTGTTCGCCTTTAAATTAACTTTAAGTATGATGTAGAGAGTGATATTCTGAGACAATTTGCAATTTGTTTTCATTTTTTTTTTTTTATAAAATATATATATATTATATTTTTGAGTTGTTTAGCTTTTAATTCAGCAGCTCTTCACTTTGCAATTTCAGCACACTGGTTGCTAGGGTTCAAATTACCCTAGCAACCATGTGTTGGTTTGAATAAGAGACTGGGATATGAATAGTAGAGGTCTGAATAGAAATATGAATAATAAAAAGCAGTAATGATTATAAATTTGCAGCCTTAAAGAGCATTTGTTTTTTAGATGGGGTCAGTGACCCCCATTTGAAAGCTGAAAGGAGTCAGATGAAGAAGGCAAATGATTTAAAAAAAAAAAAAAAAAAAAAAACTATAAAAAAAGAAAAAATGAAGGCCAGTTACAGTTGCTTAGAATTGGCCATTTTATAACATACTAAAATTTAACTTAAAGGTGAACCGCCACTTTTAACCAGAGTGGTGGGACCCTCCAGCTGTAGTTGGAAGTCGGTATCGGTTGCTCTGTTTGCTGGACAGTCTCATGGGAATTGTGGGCTGCATGTATGTAAACACTCTGTGCCATATTTAGACCCATCTGTCATTGGACGTTTCCCTCGTGTGGCCCAAGGTTTCTAACACAGAGTGAGCTGCAGGCATTCTATTTCCTCAAAAGAAACATCAACATCTGTCACTGAACTGCATTTTTTTATTCTTCCCCCCCCCCCAAAAAAAAAGTAAAAAGTAGAATTATTTTCTGACTGCATTGGCATTTGCCATTCCTATACATTCTAATAAGGCTGTAATGCCAAGCTGTCATCTTCCTGGTGTTGGAAAGCAAGTCCCCAGAATCCACCAGCAGCATATAGGCTTCTTTATGCACCCCAACTACTGTTTATTTTAGTATAATTTTTGGTGAAGAGGGAGCTTATAAGTACGGCAGTCATTTTTACATTGTGCACTTTAATATAAGTTGCTTAGGGAGATTGCATGAGTTTTATAGATTTATGAGAGGCAAAATGCTCACAATAACCCCCTTAAACACATTAAATCAAAAAAGCTCATTCACTTTGAAATGATGCCCAAAATACTATGAGTTCTAACAGTTACGCTGGTAGGGCATCCTTACCTATCTCTACCCTATGTTTTTGTTGGTTTTTGATTAAGCGGTAGTGGCACAGCAATTAGTATAGCTGCTGTTGGGTCCTGGGTTCAGTCCCAGCCGGTGAGCTATCTGCCAGGTGTTTGGAGTACCCTAAGGAACCCCATGCAAATACGGAGACTGCATTCAGTTTCTTCCCACAACCCAGAAACATACCGGCAGGTTATTTGTCTCCAGATTAATGTAACCGTTGACCAGGTGAAGGTGTTTGGGAACTTAGACCGCAAGCTCCGCTTAAGAAGGAGCTAATGTAAATGATGAATAATCTCTGTAAAGTTAAATGAGTCAGCACTATTTAAATAACAAATAATTATGGCCGTGAGCCAGGCGTGGCCCATTTTAATCTTCTAAGGGTGGTGGCACACATTGAAGATTCGGGGGATTAGTCGCCCAGCGACAATTCTTCTCTTCTTTGGGCGACTAATCTCCCCAAAATGCCTTCGCACAGGCAAGAATACGAATCTCCCACAGGGTGGCATACAAATTGCTTCAGATTTCCGAAGTTTCCTTGTGACGCCACTAACAGTCAGTCTTGCAAACCCACGAGGGGTCATTTACAGAGACCCCTGACACAACTGCTCATTCTAAAAACACTTGTGTTCAAGTGATGAATTAGGAATTGGGCGCTAGGGGCATTGCTTATGGTTACCTGACAACCCTATATCTGTACTGTGTAAACCCATAAGAACAGGGCTTTATTGTGGCTTGTCAGTGAAGCTCATTGGCGCTCATTGGTGCCCAAGTTAGGTGGTAGGAGTGGGGTGTTTCACATCACTGCCAGACATAGCTCTGTACTCATGGAGCAGGGTGCAGTTTTTTTTTAAAGTGCAGGGCAGTGTGTTTCTTGCACTTTGCACCCTACCTAGGGCTTGTTCACTTTCCAACACATTTTTACCAGTTCAGGTGGTTTCAGTATATTCACCAAGCTGATGCAGGGATTGGTCTGGCCATTTTGGAGTCAGGAATGAGTTTCTTTCCCCCTCTGAGGCAAATTGGAGAGGCTTCAAATGGGGTGTTTTGCCTTAGCAGTTAGGCAGGTTAAAAAAAAAAAAAAATAGACATAATTTACTATGTTATCAGAAATAAAATTAAAGTCTATTTTCTATTTGTGACCAATTTTGTAATAATGAAATGTAGTTTAATGTTTCACCTTCTGATGTCTTTCTAAAGCAGCTTTGAGGAGGTCACAGACCCTGCAAACTGTTCTAAATTGATACATGAGTTGATACATTACTTATTTTTGTCCCTGCTGAGCAGAATCCCTGAGTTTCATTAAAGGCAGCTGTTAGAATTGATACAATAGTTGCTAATATTTCCACAGACCCTGCTGAGAAATTATCCACTACTGGAGCAGAGTCTGCACTTGAGTTGTTCGACTGAAACTCCAGAGACGGGAAAATACGATTTTGGAAAATGGTCAAAAATAAAAGATGGAAAGCAATCGCCCAGCGTCAAATCGCCTCCTCTTCGGGGCAACTAATCTCCCCAAACTCATCGAAAAGTTTTTATTTTTGGGGACCAATCTGAAAACAATTGAACTAAAAAAAAAGTGTTTGGAAGTGAACAAGCCCTTTAATAAATGAACTACATGCTTTTGTACATTTGCTCTCCAAAAGAGGAAAAGTTGGACGTTATCTTGGGGAGTTCATTGTGCTGAAGAGATAAGAGTTGGGCCCTTTCATGCTGGAATGCTCAGCAAACATAGCTTCTCAGCATTATTCAGCAAACTCTTTAACCTCTACTAGGGGCAAGAGAAAGTTACCAGGAAGTACAGTCTGTTTAAAGGGCTTCCCCATTACAGAGGAGACAGCAGGGCAGAGATCAGCAGCAGGGCAGAGATCAGCAGCATGGCATCGCTGCAATAAGGTGCAGTGCATTCTGGTTGGACACATTTTATATTATCCTATTGGCTGCTTTTCATGCAAGTGCCAGAATTTGTTGCTATGGTCAGATGGGGTTGGGATGACTCTTTATATCACAGCATGGTGTGTGTAAATGTAAATGAAGTAATGATTGTCTGTGCTGTAGCATCGCGCCAGGGCTGGGTATTGTGACATGCACTACTCTGGGATTTTCTGTTATCCTGTATATATTCTGCCGCTTTTATTCTCGACTGGATGCATCTGATTTTACGTGCAAGCTCGTCCTGTCATTGTCTGTACATCCAGCCTGGAGCACTGTTATTAGATTGCACTCCCATATTATAAAGCTTTGCTCTTGGCTATCCCTTTCTTTTTTTTTGTCACCAATAACTAAATATGAGAAGCTAATTAGAGTTAATAATAAGCCTAGAAATCTCTAAATTGTTTTATATGTGTACATATGTGTCTGCTGCTCGTTTGTTCACATTCCATAACCTCACTGACACATGAATCACATATGTGTATCTAAATATATGGAATAACATATCCCAATTGTAAAATTTAAGAGCGTTACTTTTAAGACGATGCAACTCCTGATTAACCGTATTTTATCTGTATAATTTCTTAAAATGCCCAAATTTCCATGATTAATGTCACACTAGTGATATCAGTAACATCTGTTTTGTAAGGATATCTTTTACTGGTTATTCATGGTGCCAATGGTTTTGTTTTTGGAAATGTACTTTTTAAAAACTATTTAATTTCATGTTTCCCTGTAGTAGTCTTAGCAGGTCGACTAAAAGGCAACCCTCATCTGACCCTAAGCTGCCTGCACCCAACCTGCTCTTGACCTGGCAAGGCACCTCTAAATGGAACCAATTTATTTTGCAGCACTATAATGCTTGTGCCTCATAAATATGTGTTAATAATTAGTTGTATTTTTTCAGGCATGTCCAATTCATCTTCCTTCTGTCATTCAAAATAAAGCTTGGTTGCTAGGACAAATTGTATCCTAGCAACCAGAGAGCTGCTGGAATGCAACATTGGAGAACTGCTGAACAAAAAGCGAAGTCAAAAGCCGGAAATAAAAACTATTGCAAATGAATTCGAAATATCATAGTTAAATGTGGACCACCCATTAAAACCTTCCAAACATTCTTTTTCAGTTTAGTCGTTTTCAGCTAGTACTCTGCAATGGTTGCTTTCTATTTTAGACCATTTTACTAATGAATTTAAAGTTTCTCTGGAGAAGTTGGGGGAGGGGGTTCAATGACTCTGTCATACGGAACGCATTTTAGGACATCATCAGGAGACCAGACGCTTCTGAGTGCACTCTCCTAACGAAGAAGTATGCATACTCGCCTCTTATTTTACTCACTAATCCGAAGAGGCTGCAGTCACACCTCCGTGCTGCCCACATATCTTGTTGCAATCTCCCCCCTCGTGGCTCGGTCCTCAGCCCTCCGTACAAATCCTCTCCATCCTCAGCCCTCCCTCCTCATCTCTCAGCCCTCCCGCCTCAGACCTCCGTTCCTAAGCCAGGCTGATGGCTGAGGAGGGAGGGCTGATGGCTGAGGAGGGAGGGCTGAGGAGGGAGAGCATTTGTACTGAGGGCTGAGAAGGGAGGGCCGAGGAAGGAGATGTTTAACAAAGTTACAAGATGATGACCCCCTGTGGACAACTTTGAAAGCATTAATCATTTGTTTAATTAGGCTTGTGGTGCAGTAAGTTTATGTTTAGTAAACAAAATACAGATTTTCTAGAATTATTCTATTTTAGACTTTAGTTCCCTTTTAAGAAGGACATACATGAAGAGATCTGCATGTTTGGCGAGGTTGCCATGAGTGGCTTTCTCCCTGATACGCCCACCTTGAGTTGAGCAATATTGGGCTGATCCAGTCATGGGCCCTAGAACCCAACGATTGGATCACAACACAGAGAATACAGGCTGTTGAAATGAGGACTGCATCAATGAACCAATGCAGTCCTTGATCCAACAGGATTGTTAAACCTGGCGATCGATAACCGGACAGATATCTATCAGGGTATGCCCCTTACATTTACCAACAAGCTGCTGACTTACTCTGACGGCAGCTTATACCAGCCTATGTTTGGTTAGCAGCAGAAAAGCAATTTTTAATCCAGTTTTTCAGCGCAGGCTGAAAAAGGGACCCTCTCCGCAACTCTACACCCAAAGCCACTAAGTTGGCCTGGATGCAGACTCACTGAGCAGATTTCAGCATTGAAATGCATTTCTAGGCCTGCACTTATATGGAGACCAAGACACAGCCTGTTCTGGCATTATCTTATGGGCCACTGCACTCAATGGGATTAAATATGAGCTACAGGGATATACAAATGTCCCAAAAAAGACATTCTGTAATATAATATTAAGATCTCTGCAAGTAAAACCTATAACTCTTCGCTCTGGCTTACTTGTAAGGAATGGCCTCCCTTCGCATTTTCCCACAATTAAGCCAGATCACCCCAAGTAATAGGTTTTACTTGCAGAGATCTTAATGCTATGCAATGGAAAGTCTTTTTTGGTAGATTTAACCATGAGCAACAAGGGTGCCATCACCCTTGGTAGCATATCTCTCCTATGTTATCAATATCTTTATAATGCTTTTCTTCCGAAGGTATCCAAATTGTTCAAGCTTTTTTGTTTTCTTGCCTCTAACCATCTAATTGTTTTTGTCACAGGCCGGATTCATCAAGCGATGGTAACTTCTTTAAACGAAGACAGTGAAAGCATTACTGTTGAGTGGATAGAAAATGGAGACACTAAAGGAAAAGAGGTACGTTCCCTTCTAAAATGCTTGTGTGGCTCTGCAACAGTTTTTACATTTCAGTGTGGCTCATGGGTTAGAAAAGGTTGGGGGCCCTGCATTGTGTTATGCTGCCCTGAGGGCCGGTGTAATACTGGCTCTATTACTGCCCATCCTAGAGGAACGTTGTTTTATTTCTCTGTGTACTGTAAAAACGTATATGGATGAAATGACAAACTCACTCTTGACTTCACTCATTATGTGTTGTCTAAACAATATTCTGCCTGATCTATTGGGTTCCACAGTGCCATAAACAAGTTTTTGCCAAAAGTACTTGCTGCAAAACCTAAAGGTGTTTTCAAATAAAAATATAATGTTTTAAAGAAATAATCCATATTGAATGAACATTCTTTGCAGTTTGGGGCAATTGGGTGATATGAACTAGAAGTATTGCATTACTACATTTGCTGACATTTCCTTATAACCGAGTTGTTGTAATTGTTTTTTGTATCATGGCCTTGCATTCCCAAACATCATCATGTTTCTGTAGCTTGAAACGGCTCCCTACTGCTGTACTTTTAATTACACCAATTCTGTATGAACTTGTTGGTTGGACATTTTTATTTCAATGTTTGTTGGGGATTTGTTGGGGACCGCACTCTATTATGTAGAGAGTGGTATTCTGAGACAATTTGCAGTTTGTCTTTTGAGTTGTTTGTCTTTTTATTCAGCAGCTCGCCAGTTTGCACTTTCAGCAATCTGGTTGCTAGGGTTCACATTACTCTAGTAACCATGCATTGATTTGAATAAAGGACTGGAATGTGAATAGGAGAGGCCTGAATAGAAATGAGTAATACAAAGCAGCAATAAGGACTCATTTGTAGCATTACAGAGTTTTAGTTTTTAGATGGGGTCAGTGACCTCCATTAGAAAGCTGGAAAGAGTCAGAGGAAGAAGGCAAATAATGAAAAGACTATAAAAAATAAACAAGGAAGACCAATGAAACAGGTTGCTTAGAATTGGGCATCCTATGATATTCTAACGTTAACTTAAAATGTGAACCTATATTACACTATATACTGTATAAATGAGGCCAGTGTATGATAGATAATACAAATGAATGGACACTTTTTTAGGTTTTTTTACATGCTACTAAATGTAAATAATGCTGTTTTAGTCATTGCAGTAATAAGGACTGTTCAGAATTGTGAGACTTAACTATAGAATAGTAAAATGATTGCATAAACTGTGATTGTGGCTAAGGACAGTCATACACTGGGTAACCCTGTATGCTACCCCACTGATCAGTTGGATTGTGTACAAGGGACCCATACACATTACAACAGCCTTTCTATTGTTCTGATCCGGCCGGGGCCAGTATTACAAATTTACCGGCAATGTAGGCACCGGTAAATTTGTAATACCCTTAAAAAGACCCCCTCAGCCAGCCCCCAATCCCTTGTAAAACTTATCTTGTCCTTCGGTTCTTGTCCTGGCCGCGCCGTGGCCCTGTCCCTTTGGGGCATAACCCCGCCCCCTTTGACGTCACATCACGCCCCCTTTTTGTACCCGCCTCCACCAGCTGCAATTTTTTTGGGGGAAAGGTGGCAACCCTACACACAGCCCAAACAGCAGGAAGTGAAGATGAGCTGTTGCTTTTTACTTCCTCATCTGCTGATGCGTCAAGCCCTGGCTGACAAAGGATTCTTGTTCTGTCACCCTTTATCTTTATTCCCTTTATTCCTGCTTCCTCTGCTTTTCTACTTCCTGAATCTCTATATAGTGTTATTACTCATATCCTGTATTGCAAGGGCCTTTGGGAGCGTAGAGTACAATTTATAGAGAAAGAGAGAGACATTTTGGGTTGTTGTACAGGTATGGGATCCGTAATCCGGAAACACATTATCCAGAAAGCTCTGAATTACTAAAAGACTCTGTTTTATCCAAATAATCCACATTTTTAAAAATGATTTACCGTAGTTTTTCTCTGTAATAATAAAACAATACATTGTACTTGATCCCAATTAAGAAATAATTAATCCTTATTGGAAGCAAAGCCAGCCTATTGGTTTTTTTAATGTTTACATGATTTTCTAGTACACTTGGGTATGAAGATCCATAATATGGAAAGATCTGTTATCTGGAAAACCCCAGGTCCCAATCTTCTGGATAACAGGTCCCATACCTGTACAACAGTGATCCCCTACCAGTGTCGTTATGAACAACATGTTACTCACCAGCCTCTTGGATGCTCCCAACGCCCCCAAAGCAGGTGATTATTTTTATATTTGTGGCAAGTTTTGGTTGAATAAAGCAAAATTTACTGCCAAATAGAGCTCCCTGCAGGGTTACAATCTGCCCAAAGACTACTAAATAGCTAATCACAACCCTTATTTGTCACCCCCAGAAACTGTTTTCATGGTTATGTTGCTCTGCAACTCTTTTTACATTTGACTGTGGCTCATGAGTAAGGACCCCTTTTGTACAACGTGCTCATATGATAGTTTTTAAACATACCTGTATCAGTCACACACGCAGAGCTAATGAGTCCTGCAGCGGGTCGGTTTCCCCCAAAAAAAGGGGTACCCTGCAGGATGAGGGTAAGATTTTCAGGTGCAGGTATAGATGCAGGTCGGGTTATGGGTCTCATCTAAATTTCTTATCTTATGTTATATTGTCTATATTTTTCTCCTTTTAAGATTTTTGTCCCTGCCCACTTTTGATGACGTCACTTCCGGTTTGTAGCAACATCACTTCCTGTTAAATGGTAGTCGTCGGATTGTGAATAAGGCAGTTGCGGGTCTGGGTCGGGTAGCAGATACAAGTGGGTAAATTTGTGGTTCGGGTCGTGGGTTGCGCGGCAGGTCCGGGTCTTATAAATTGTTCCGCGCAGGACTCTACTACAGGCTGGCAAAGTCTGCTAAATGAGAGTAACAATAGTATTCTTCAGATAATAGTATTCTTCTCATTATCCACTCTGTGGGCAAGTTCAGTTTGGCCTAATTGGGCAGATCAGTCAGATCAGTGCAGCCTGTGTATGTCAAGCTTGGCTGGAGACACACGCCAGATACGCTCATCATTAGTCCTGGATTTCTATTTTCTCATATTGACTGGGGTATGATTGCCCTAGAGGTCTGCCAAACCAATCATTGTGGGTTTCAGAAGCATGGACACATGATCATGCAGTTCTGTCAGTAATTGTACACACTAGGGGGCACATTTACTTAGGGTCGATTATCGAGGGTTAATTGACCCTCGATAGTCGACCGTCGAAGTAAAATACTTCGACTTCGAGTATCGAAGTCGAAGGATTTACCACTATTCGTTCGTTCGAAAGATCATAGGAAAAATCGTTTGATCGAATGATTAAATCCTTCGAATTGAACAATTCAAAGGATTTTAATGCATCGATCGAGCGATTTTCCATCGATCAGAAATTTGTTAGAAAGCCTATGGGGACCTTCCCCATAGGCTAACATTGATGCCCAATATGTTTTAGGTGGAGAAGTAGGGTTTTTTTTTTTTTAAAGAGACAGTACTTCGACTATCATGGTCGAATAGTCGAACGATTTTTAGTTAGAATCGTTCGATTCAAAGTCGAAGTTGTATTCGAGGTCGAAGTAGCCAAAAAAATACTCTGACATTCAAAGTATTTTTTATTCTATTCCTTCACTCGAGCTAAGTAAATGTGCCCCCAAATGTGTCTGGCTAAGTCTAAGCTAAGCATAATGAATGTGTCCATTTACTGAAGTACATAAAAAATAATGGCAAAAAAAATTGCCAGAACTTGTTGACAAGAGTCACCTCTTTTTTTGGCACAAACATGTTTTCACCTATTATAGTATCTGTGGTATGTGGTATGTAAGCAATTTTGTAGGGTTTGTTGGTGTAGTCACTAGTGCACAGATTATCCACTTTTTGCACTAAACCTGACTCCAGTGTCTATTGCCACCTGAAAACTAAAAACTATATCTTATAACTAAGATAAGTCAGATTGGCCATTAGTGAGTACCATTGGGGAAGAATGACAAGCATATTCATTATTGTTGGTTAATTCACTAATCATACTTCTTTATCATTTTGGTGTTAATTGTTATCAATTTTATAATGCATTAAACATTGGACATAAGTTTAGGACTTCTAACGATACTACTACTACCTCTCGGCTGAAACTGATTACTTAAGCAAAGAAGAAAGCCCAATAGATTCCTGTGTGGGTACAGTTGGGCAGACCCATGCCCAACCTGGACACGCTGACCAGCAACCAGACCCGCAATATACTCACCCCCTCCCCGCTACACAACCCTACCTGCCCTAACTCCACCTCTAAAGGTAGCTATACATGGGCAGCTTTAGACCGGTCCTTTAGGCTGATTCAGCAGCTTAGCTGCACATGTATAGAGCCTTCCGACAGGCCTCCCTGATCAATATCTGGCCAAAAATTAAAAAAATCAGGGAGGCTTGATTTTCCTGTTGGATCAAGGATTGCATTGGCTCATTGATGTGGTCCTTGCTCATCTTTTTGTATCGCCTTCATTGTAATGGCCCTAGGTACCATAATAAACCACAATATCGCCCACCCAAGGTGTGCCTGTCGGAGGGAAGATTCCCTTGTTTGGCAACCTACCCAAATGAGTAAATCTTAGTGTATGGTCACCTTAAGCGCCTGGGGGGGCGGAGAAACCAGACGTGACATCACAGTTGCCAGAAAGTGATGTCACTCCGGAGGTAGACCAACCAGGTCAGGGGGAAAATTAATATTTCACACAGAGAGGGGGAGGATTGGGAGCCTGCAGTTGACCCGGTTACGCAGGCAGGGTATCTGCAGACCACCCACATGATCAGGGAATCTAGGACTTTTAGTCTGTAACCTGACTGCTTTGTGGGTGGTCTGAGGGTACCCAACCTGATGCAGGACTCTAGTCTATACCCCACTACACAACAGATATTCTCATAGTCACCGTCTTACCAGGAATTGAATTTCAATAAACCCACTTTCGTATGACTTGATAAGTCTTTCTTTAGCCAGATTCCTGTGCTCCTTCCTATAAATGGAAGAGGTAATTTATAGAACCTCTGTCTGCTCAGATATGTCATTGCGGTAGTCACATCAGTTGTTATTACTTCAGCATGTCCTTGTTCAACAAAAAGAGCTATAGGAGGATATTCCTGTCCCTCAGTTGCATAAAAGAGCCAAACGAAAGGTACATGATAAAGAAAAAGTACATTTTTAAATACTGGGAGGTGTCTAACAAATTGGCACCCCCATTGTTTCGAGTTTCCTTGTCCTTAAATCGGTGTTTTAATGGCATGGCTCAGTAATCCATTGATATGTGCTTTAATGTATAAACAAGTTAAAATTTTGAGTCATCCTTATTTGAGCACAGATATAGGATTCAGACTCACACATTTCAGCAATAGGAGAGGATTCTGCAAAATTACTATTGTCTTGCTGCGTTATAACCACTGATATCACATACAAAAAGTCTGCAAGATACCTCCAAATAGCTAGGCCAAAAATCAACTTGCTGAAATACGCAGGCCGATTCAGCCTCTATTGTGGGCAGTAACCACCTTCTATTATTCACATTTGGAACCACTGTGTTGGCTTCAACGCAAATGCACTTGTGCCTTTGCATTTCATGCTGAAATCCACACTGTGTTTACACTAGGGATGCACCGAATCTACTATTTTGAATTCAACGAACCCCCAAAATCCTTCACGAAAGATTCAGATACCAAACCTAATTTGAATCCTAATTTACCCAAATTAGGGATGGTAAGAGGAAAACATTTTTTTTACTTCCTTGTTTTGTGACAAAAAGTCACGTGATTTCCCTCCCGCCACTAATTTGCATATGCAAATTAGGATTCGTTTGGCCAGGCAGCAGAATTCGGTCAAATCCGTTTCGTGCATCCCTAGTTTGCACAGGAGCTGACACAATGGTTCCAGATGCCCACAGTAGGTGATGAAATTGGCTGATTTCTGCCCATGTAGCCCTAGCCTTATAACCTAAAGATGATATATAATATACATAAACAATATTGAGAGAAACAAAGAGGCTGCTGTTTTAGTTTTTTATTGCATTTGAAAAATACTTTGGAAATAACATCGTAAAGTTTGCTCACGGCCCAAATGCCAGTAGAACAGTGGAAGCCAGTCAAGATGTTCCATGTTTGTAGCCATATCAGTGCAAACTGCCAGCTGGCTTGGCTTAACTGGCTGATGGGATTCAGTGCTGCTGCATTAAAGATTATGGGTAAGAGCATGGTAGGGCTTACGCTAAGCGTCAGGTAAAAAAACGCTCTGTCTGCCATTAGCTGTAGACTCCGATGAGTAACCTGAACTTTATGGGCTTTATGGGGGTTATTTATCAAAGGTCGAATGTTAAGAGTTTTTTTTTATACCTCAAATGAAATCACAACTCAAATGGAAAAAACTTGATTTTACGAGTTTGAGTTGCGAAACCCGTAAAACTCGAATTAATTGATTTCCACCAGAAAAAACTCAAATCACTTGAATTATTTGAGTTTTCGGGTAAAACCCACAGAAAAAAACTTGAACATCATACAGGCTGTTCAAATGGTTCAAGGGAACTCTGCCATCTACTCCTACATGACCTCGACGGGTTTTAGACGGTGTATTTTCAGATTCGAGCTATTTCCAGGATCGGGGTATAATAAATCTCGAAAAATTCAAGCTTTTTTTAACCCGAAAATGTGTGTTTTGACCAAAAAAAAAAATAACCTCAAAAAACTTCTATTTTTGTGGATAACACAACTCAAACCTTAAATAACCCCCTAAGTAAATGTGTTGTATATGCACACAGCCAGCACCATGGGAAAAGATGTGCCTAAATCGGAAGATTGATTTATACGTGAATTATACACGGCACGTTATTTTGGTCTTTGGCTATGTTTAATTATACATTTCTGAGGCAAAATTAAACTGTTTACCAGGAAATTTACATGGCTTAAGGTGTAGGGTATAATCTATTGTTTTCTTTTCCAGACATGGCTTGAATAATTTCTGATACTTTTTTTTTCGTATACAGATTGACCTGGAAAGTATATTTTCACTTAATCGAGATTTGGCTCCTGATGAAGAAATTGACCCTGGGCCTGAGATGCCACCCCCTCCTACACCTACAACTAAAGTAAACAAAATAGTAAAGGTTGGTACAAGACAAAACAATTATGACTGGGGGACAATTTTGGTCAATAAGCACTTGACAAGCTACTGATCTAAAGGAAGAAGATGGGGATTCTCTAGTTAATACAATCAAGTGCTCTATGTTCGTTGTATTTTACCCTTTGCAAATTCAGCTAATGTGAGGCACAACTGAAAACTAAGGCCATGTTAATGCTTGTGATCTATCTCAATTCAATGGTCAGGCAAAATGATGGCAAATGATGGCAAAATTCTGACTTGTTTTGCTGTAGAGGCTAGCTGGGTGTAAGTATGTTTCATGTGAATGTACTTTTCACTATAGAATCGACGGACTGTGGCTCCTGTTAAGAATGAAACACCTGCTAAGGACAATAGAGGTAAGAGGATAACCTACTGGTCAGCTCACAAGTTATTGGTATCGGTGCTATGACACAATAGAGATCTGATCAAAGTGCTTCACTGTGGGTCAATTCCCATAGAGTTAGAATGCCTGGTATGCATTAACACTTTCCACAATGTGCCTGCTTTAAATAAATAGATCAATGGGTTGTCTCTCTGTTTAATGCAATACAGTACTTTGTTTCTTTAAGACTATGCTGGGATGTCAAATCTGAACTCTCGGCTTCTTCATCTTAAATTGTAAGAGTAAATCTGGTCATAGACTCAAAGATATTGTATGAAACAAAAGATTCGTATGATTTTCAGACAATGTGGGGAGTGTCCCGACATTTTTCGTGCCATGTCGGTCGTTCAGTTTATATCGGCTACGGATATCTCTGCATGTATTTCAATGGGTTACTGTAACTACTATTTGTCAGACATAACTTTTGTACGATTGTTTGTTTAATGGCCCGAGCATTGTACGATTTGTTCTCAGCGAAAGTGCTTGTGCCAGCGCCGATACAGTGGTTCCCGATGCGAATGAAGAAGGAAGGCACTGCTCGTGGAGCGGGCTGAAATCGGCCTGCGGATTTCAGCAGACTCATTTCAGCCCACGTCTGGCCCTAGCCTTACAGTTCATAATTGCAAAAGTTTACCAAATCACAATCAAGTACTATCTTTTTTCTTTTTTACTGTACAGTTCTATTTTAGTTGTACACTTCCACATTTTAGTGATTTTGTGCAATATGACATCAAACACCAATTAATAATTTCACAACACCAGCTGCATCAATTAAAACAATGCCAGTCTTTCTATCTGGAACTGGCCATCTATGGGGCCCCTCCAAAAGCTGTGCTTTGCTTGTTTTATGGGATAGAGTATTTTAACTGGAGTGGTGTATAAATGAAATTTACATTATGATGTAATGGCTTTGGTGCACATAGTTAAGTACTATGCCAAGATCTATAAGATGGGAGTTGTAGTTCATCTTCAGAGTTGTTATTGGGATTGATATTTTCTAATGGAACTGTAGCGCTCTTCTAAGATTGGAGTTGTAATTAATTTGTGTTGTTACAATGCAGCATATTACCTTTTAGGCTGGTTATTGTTCTACAGCAATGGTCCCCAACCAGTAGCTCTCCAACCCCTTGGATGTTGCTCCCAGTGACCTCAAAGCAGGAGCTTATTTTGGAATTCCTGGCTTGGAGGCAAGTTTTTACTAAATGGCCAATCACAACCCTTATTTGGCACCCCAGGAATATTTTTCATGCTAGTGTTGTTCCCCAACTCCTTTTACTTCTGAATGTTGCTCACGGGTTCTAAAGGTTGGGGATCCCTGTTCTACAAGAATGCACATTTATGGATGGCACTGACTATTTTTAGAGCTGTCACAAAGAATCCATATAATGATTTTTACAAATGTCTATAAACTAGCAATAGCTCCTAATATATTGGTATACGTTCTTGATATTGCAGTAAATATTTGATTCTGCCTTGCACTGTGATTTGTTAATCTATATTATATACTGGTTTTAAATAGTACATAGTTAAAACCTGAATCACTGACTGGCTTCATTTGTGCTTCACTGGTAATTGTAACAGTAACCACTGCCATGTCAGAGAATTAGCAACTTAATGATCGCCATTAATTTATACATCTGCATGTCGGCAATTTCAGCGTGACATCATCTGCTCCATTCCAAAAATACTGCCATAATTCACAGTGTCCTGTATGGTGTTTATTTAAAGAATATTTTACTTTCTACTTCGCTCATTGACCATAATTAGTGCAGGGCACTTTTTCCTAAAGAAATCCTCATTAGTCAACTTTTTTGTAAATTTAATACACAAGTCTTTTCTGATGTTTGTGTTGCAGTTGCAGCAGTCGGTTCAGCCCGCGGACGACCAATCCAGCCCATTGAGCAGTCAGCCTCCGCACAGCAGAATGGTAGTGTTTCAGATATATCTCCAGATCAGCCTGGAAAAAAGGACATTGGCCCTGCTTGTATGTAAACCTATGTCTAGGATTGCTTCATGTTATATGTACAAACTCATGATCACATTTAATTAACTCCAAATGGCCATTCTCACTAGTCACAGTCTACTCTTTTTCAGCTAATTGTATTCTGTTTTATTGTTCTTTTATTGTTTATTCTATGTACCGCAAGCAGTGCTATCATTGCAAGCTCACAGATCACTTTGGGACAGATTCACTAAAGGGCGAATTGTCACCATCGACCGATTCGCACACATTGCACCACTTCACCAGGCTCAAATTCGCTACCACTATGCTAATTCAATAATATGCGAAGTTGCGCAAATGGCGCTGAATGCTGGCGACTTTTCGATAGTGCTACTTTGGCAGTGCGAGCATTTCATAGCGAAGATGCGCTAGCATTCGTTTGTGTCTATGGAAAATTTGCTAGTGATCTTGCGCTTAGGTCAATTTGCATACGGTGGGTAATTTAAAGTTGTATGGACGTCTTTATTATAAATGTTGGTGCAAATGCTTGAAATACATTCAAATCAGTAAAGGTGCCACACTTACACTGAATCGCCTTTTGAAGCGTCGGGTGCACAGCTGTGTTCCTCTCTGCCAAGGAATATATCCACAGTAAAGCAATAAATCCAGCAGCACTCTGATATGTGAATCAATTATTTATTCATGCCATTAGCAGAGCGACGTTTCGGGCTATTCCAGCCCTTTATCAAGCTAAATGCACTGTGTAACAACACACTTAAGTGACTTAAAGGAAAACTATACCCCCAAAATGAACACTTAAGCAACATATATATAGTTCATATCATATTAAGTGGCATATTAAAGAATCTTACCAAACTGGAATATATATTTAAGTAAATATTGCCCTTTTACATCTCTTGCCTTGAGCCACCATTTCGTGATGGTCTCTGTGCTGCCTCAGAGATCACCTGACCAGAAATACTTCAACTTTAACTGTAACAGGAAGAAGTGTTGAAGCAAAAGACACAACTCTGTCTGTTAATTGGCTCATGTGACCTAACATACAGTGCAGTGAATCCTACGATCCCAGGGGGCGGCCCTTATTTTTTAAAATGGAAATTTTACCCAATTGCACATACTACTAGAAAAGTATATTATTATGAAAATGATTTATTTACATGAAGCAGGATTTTACATATGAGCTGTTTTATGCAATATCTTTTTATAGAGACCTACATTGTTTGGGGGTATAGTTTTCCTTTAAGGGGAGGGTTTACAACTTGGTTCCCACCTCCCAGTGTGGGACTCAATCCCCAGCATTCCCAGTGAAATAATCCAAAAAAATTTGTGAATCATATAAAATATTAGTGAATAATATAAAAACAGTAACTATTACAACATTTATATTATAACAAATGTTAAAACATTTATATTATATCAAATGTAATTTAAGTATTCTTAAAATTCCAAAAAAGTCCAAAAGAATCATTTGATTCCACCATAATCCACCAATAGTCCATGTGTTGTGCAATTGTGCCACTTTTATATAGAGAAAAAAAAGATTAAAAGGTAAAAACATTGATTCTGTTTCCATTGACATTGATATTTAAACACTTACATATTTATTCTCAACATCTGGAGTGCTGAGTACCTACAGTTGTCAAGACACCAGCAAATCCCAGGATAAGAGCAGTAAAATTCTATAAGACAAAAATATAACGTATTAAATCAGTATCACTGGGTATACTACGTTGTTTTACGTTGAAACAGCAATTTGTTACACTTAAAGCATGATTTATAGGAATTACCATTCTAGATAAACAATTCAGGGGTATACTCTCAGTTTAGTCCCCCAGGACTCAACGTACCTAATCTCAATATCCATTGCATCTCCAATTTCTTTAATAAATATGTTCTATCACCTCCACGTCTAAGAGGGCCTACATCATCTATTACTTGATATCTCAATTGACTCACTGTATGTCTTGCTTCTCTGAAATGTGACGGTATAGGTAAATGATTGTAATTACACCGTATGTTGGATTTATGTTGTTTTCGATCCTTCACTTTCTGCGTTGTCTCCCCAACATATGCTAATCCACATGGACATTTTATTAAGTAAATAACAAAAGTTGAATTGCAAGTGTAGTAATTTGTAATGTTAATTCTCCGTCCAATATGTGGGTGTGTAAATGATTGCCCTTTTGTGATATTATTACAGTTAGCACATTTTGGGGGGTCCCAAAAATCTTTGTGTGCCTTTTGTTGTAGGACCGACATCTGCTTTTATTAGTATGTCTCTAAAGTTCTTGCCTCGCTGATACGCCATCATAGGGACTTCTACAAAAGCTGGTATATTTATTGCTTTACGGTGCAAATGCTTGAAGTTACCACTTTTTCTTACAAAAGTACAGGGAACCTTAATAAAGACAAGAGACTTTATATATTGCCCTAAACATGAGCCCACTGTAAAATGAATGTTCCATATGTTATGAAATGTCTGGAGAAAACCGGTTCCCCAAAAAAAGTGTGTTAGGACTTTTGCAGGCAATCCCGCTTTAAAAAAGGAAAAGTCGCCAGCGTTTTTGTAACTTTAAGGCATTTTTGGCAGACAGCAAGTGACAGAAGATTGAGGACAATTTAGCTTCGTTTTAGCACTTTGCCTGGTCTGAGGTGGCGAAGTCAACTCTGCCGAAAGGGGTAACGTTCAGTAAAATCTGCACTTTACTGAATTTGTGGAGTAACGACCTTTCGCCAGAGCGACAGAGTACGAACGAACGCTAGCGACGGCCTCATTCACTAGTTAATTGGCAATGCCCTGCGGGTGGCAACTCTGGCGAATTGTCGCCAACGTCAGCCACTTCGTCCTTTAATGAATCTGCCCCTTAATCTCTGCAATACAGCACTAAGGTTCACTCTGTTTTCATCAGGGATGACCATAGCTTTACATTTTATATATTGTGCTGACGTTGATAAGGACTTCACTGATCGCATTATATCATGATCCAAGGGGATTAAATCATATAAGCTTTGCTCAGCCAATTAGAATGTACAATGTTCACAACAGTGTTGGGTAGAGGGGAAATGACTACATTTATGCCACGTATATAATCTTTTATTAAAGGGGTTTTTCACCTTCCAAACACTTTTTTTTTTTTTCAGTTCAGTTGTTTCCAGATTGTTAACCAGAAATTAAATTACTTTTACTTTTTTGTTTTTTACAGTTTTTTCAAATCTAAGTTTAAAGTTTTATGTCCCTGCTGTTTGTCAGCTCAGTAATTCAGGTGACTCTAAAGTTTTCTCAGCAGCGTTTCTTGTATCAATTCTAATAGCTGCCTTTAATCAAACTAGGGGATTCTGCTCAACAGAGACAAAGATAACAAATGGATCAACTTAGATCAGTTTACAGGGTCAGTGACCCCTCCCAGAGCTGCTTTAGAAGTTGAACAATGAAACTACTACAATATTAGAAAAACAGTCACAAATAGGATATTGAAAGTTATTGGAAAAAGCCTTTATTTCTGCTAAATTAAAAACCAACTGAACTGTAAAGTGTTGGAAGGTGAACAATTCCTTTAAATACTTTTCAATTGATCTATTGAAGTACAGTAGTTGTAGTGAACCTAGAAAATATATCTAGATCTTGTATACAACTATGTTAACTGGCTGTATGCAAGCAGTGAGCTTGCAGGATAAACATTTCACACAGCACTGTTCTGAAATATAGTTTTTTTTTTAAATTAAAACTTAACGAGGGCTTGTGTTTTATTGATAATCCTTCAGAAAAACGGAGCTTCATGTGTTTGTCTTGTTTTGATTATCCTGACTCATTTTTTGCTAGGGCAGTATTTATGCAGAGCGTTGCAATGTTGTATTTTATTGACAAGCTTGTATTTTTTCACATAAGCCCGAAGAAAATCGAACTGTGTGAAAGAAGTGGAAAAGTTGCAAGAAAAGAGAGAGAAAAGACGGTTACAGCAACAAGAGCTAAGAGAAAAAAAAGCACAGGTACAGGTATTCATCAGTTGCTCTCTAGTTCATTCTATCTATTTGTCTATCTGTAACTGCCTGCCACATAGAGGGAAACTGAGGGGGATGGAAAATGCTGCTTGTTATCACATGGGACTATGATATTGTCAGACTCTCTGAGGGCACAGAAAGCACCAGTGGTTTAAAGCCGTCAAATTAAAGGTACAGGGCATTGGGAAATATCTGCAGAATGGCTAGCTCTTTCTATGCTTCTATACCTCCAGTAACCTCTCAGAACTAGGGACTTATTCCATACTGGGGTTATTGTCTTCTGCCACATGTACCTGCAACTTGGATTGCTTTACTTCATGAACTTCTTCCATGATATCTACCTAAAAGGCAAGATTTTAGCAAGTTTAGACCTCGTCCTTTCTTTTACTAATGCAGCCGGCTATTTGCTGTCCTGATGGATTTCTGCTTTCTTACAGTCAAAGTTTAGGTATGCTACAGTGATGAACAACCTTCTAGAAATTTCTATAGGCAGATAGAGAGCGCGAGATACAGAGAGCTAGAGAGATACAGAGAGCTAGAGAGATACAGAGAGCTAGAGAGATACAGAGAGATACAGAGAGCTAGAGAGATACAGAGAGCTAGAGAGATACAGAGAGCTAGAGAGATACAGAGAGCTAGAGAGATACAGAGAGCTAGAGAGATACAGAGAGCTAGAGAGATACAGAGAGCTAGAGAGATACAGAGAGCTAGAGAGATACAGAGAGCTAGAGAGATACAGAGAGCTAGAGAGATACAGAGAGCTAGAGAGATACAGAGAGCTAGAGAGATACAGAGAGCTAGAGAGATACAGAGAGCTAGAGAGATACAGAGAGCTAGAGAGATACAGAGAGCTAGAGAGAGCCAGGGAGCTAGAGAGAGCCAGGGAGCTAGAGAGAGCCAGGGAGCTAGAGAGAGCCAGGGAGCTAGAGAGAGCCAGGGAGCTAGAGAGAGCCAGGGAGCTAGAGAGAGCCAGGGAGCTAGAGAGAGCCAGGGAGCTAGAGAGAGCCAGGGAGCTAGAGAGAGCCAGGGAGCTAGAGAGAGCCAGGGAGCTAGAGAGAGCCAGGGAGCTAGAGAGAGCCAGGGAGCCAGAGAGCTAGAGAGAGCTAGAGAGAGCCAGAGAGAGCCAGAGAGAGATAGAGAGAGCTAGAGAGAGATAAATACAGCTAGAGAGATAAATACAGCTAGAGAGATAAATACAGCTAGAGAGATAAATACAGCTAGAGAGATAAATACAGCTAGAGAGATAAATACAGCTAGAGAGATAAATACAGCTAGAGAGATAAATACAGCTAGAGAGATAAATACAGCTAGAGAGATAAATACAGCTAGAGAGATAAATACAGCTAGAGAGATAAATACAGCTAGAGAGATAAATACAGCTAGAGAGATAAATACAGCTAGAGAGATATATACAGCTAGAGAGATATATACAGCTAGAGAGATATATACAGCTAGAGAGATAAATACAGCTAGAGAGATAAATACAGCTAGAGAGATAAATACAGCTAGAGAGATAAATACAGCTAGAGAGATAAATACAGCTAGAGAGATAAATACAGCTAGAGAGATAAATACAGCTAGAGAGATATATACAGCTAGAGAGATATATACAGCTAGAGAGATATAAATAGATTTATATTTTAGGCCTGACTTTCCTGTTATGTGTTGTGTTTATACATGTTCTTAATGCCCTAATTTTTGTAAGTGCCAGTGTAATTGAAGAATTCATTTTACTTCTGTCTTCAGTGCTTTATAAAAAATTTGCAACCAGAACGAAGTTTAATAGCTTCTTTTTTTTCTTTTTCTCTTTACTTGAAGGATGTTGATGCTACGAATCCAAATTATGAAATTATGTGTATGATAAAAGATTTCCGTGGAAGCTTGGATTATCGACCGTTAACCACTTCAGATCCTGTAAGTTGAGGTCGTCCTCTGAAAATATCTGTGATTTACAGGGCCGGTCTTACCAACCGCGGGGCCCAATTGGAGCAACTTTGGTGGGGCCCCCCAAATTTAGCAGCCTGCCAGAAATCATTTCTCTCCTAAAGTGCAGGCACAAGTCACATGACCAGGGGCAGCTGGGAAATTGACAAAATGTCTAGCCCCATGTCAGATTTCAAAATTGAATATAAAAAAAATCTGTTTGCTCTTTTGAGAAATGGATTTCAGTGCAGAATTCTGCTGAAGTAGCACTATTAACTGATGCGTTTTGAAAAAAACATGTTTTCAGATGACAGGATCCCTTTAAATGCAAAATAAAAATTTTGAAAAAGAGCCACTTTGCTCGAAACATGTTGTGTTTATAAACCTTGCAGCACAGCATCTGCGGTTTCTGAGCCCGTTTTCCATTGGCATGTGCTTCAGTTGAGACTAGGCTTGCCACCTTTTCTGGAAAAAAAATACCGGCCTTCCGATATTCTTGCCTTTTTCCCTTTCCCCCCCAAGTTGGAGTGAAATCACCCCCCCCCCCCCCAGCAGCCAAACAAAAGAACAATTGGTAGGTAACCAGATAGCAGCTCCCTAACACAAGATAACAGCTGCCTGGAAGGTCTAAGAACAACATTCAATAGTAAAAACCCATGTCCCACTGAGACACATTCAGTTACATTGAGAAGGAAAAACAGCAGCCTGCCAGAAAGCATTTCTCTCCTAAAGTGTAGGCATAAGTCACATGATCAGGGGCAGCTGGGAAATTGATAAATATGTCTAGCCCCATGTCAGATTTAAAAAAATTAAATCTGTTTGCTCTTTTGAGGGGGGGGAAAGACAAATTTAATGAGGCAGTGCCACTGCCTGCCATGTACCTTACAATTGGGTTGGTGGTGGGACCTCAAATTCAGCTCCAGCGTCTAGGGCAGGTGGTGCTGAGTCTGGAACGAGCTGTTCTGAGTCTGACTGTTCCTGCTGTAGTCTGCGCGCTGACTGGCGTGATTTGCAGGAGAGAGGAGGAGACTGTAGTATTACAGGCAGGTAACAGTCCGTCCCATGCATGACGTTGCGTCACTCCGCTCCAGGCTCCAGCGTTACAAGTCGCGTCACGTCATGACGTCGCGTAGGCGATGTTGCGCCGGCGATATTGCGCCGGTGACGTCCCACACACTCGGCCTGGATGATGGGTGCGGGGCCCCCCATTGGCGCGGGGGCCCAATTGCGCCCAATCGGCCTAAGGCCGGGCCTGGTGATTTAGATGTTGTTGCCTTTTGCAGTACCATCTTAAGTTGTCCATTTGTGAATCGACTTGTTTTGTACAATTTTCAGTAGTGTATAGTCATCCAACAATCCCAACCGCTATTCGTATGCTATGGATATTGATGGGTTTGTCAGGCAGGTTTGAAATGAATTTGCCCTTGCACTAATGATGTGCTTGCTGGAGCGAAACCTGCAGGATCTGCCTGGCACAATGCACACCAGCCCCTCCAGCTATATGTCATCTTTGATATCCGATGATAACTGTATAGGGTTAGGTTATGTTTGGCCACCTTTAGCAATGCATTAATGGACTTAGATTGGTGTTATTTTGTGTTAGAAAGGGTTATTTATGAATGCTATGCAGTGTGCAATTTCCTAAAACAGCCTTGTTTTTACCCACAATTTCCCCAGAAAAGCTTATTTGCAAATTGAGTTGTGCCTAACATTTTCACTCCTGAAGTGCGGCATTCGCATGTTTTTCGGCACAAATCTGCTAGGTCTATCGACACAACCCATGTTGGGAACCCTGGTATTACTGCTATTTTCCGGGTGATGGTAGGTGCACTTGCATATGATTAAGCAGAAGAAGCAAGACATTAATGCTCCTTGCCCTTATAGTTGCGCTAAGGAACATTGCATTTGGGGCAGTTGCTTGCGTTGTGGCAGCAGAAGGGCAGGCAGCTGGCGTTCCTTTTAGAGTTATATTATATGTTCCTGTTTTTAACCTAATGTTGATTGTTACAGATATGAAGAGTTGTTGAAATTGCCTATTTTCATTCTGTTGCAGATTGATGAACACCGAATATGTGTATGTGTTCGAAAACGTCCACTTAATAAGAAAGGTAGAGTATCTTCCAGGGCAGCCGATTTTGGGTTATTGCATGAATATTGTAAATCCAAATAATCCCACAATCGTAATCTTAAAACCGCAATATTTCTTCTAATTGGATAATACTATGACACTCCTCAGGTCAGTTTTTAAGAATACAGTTGAATTCATTATACCTGTACAGGTATGGGATCTGTTATCCAGATACCCGTTATCCAGAGTTCTCCGAATTACAGAATGGCCATCTCCTATAGACTCCATTTTATCCAAATAATCAACATTTTTAGAAATGATTTCCTTTTTATCTGTAATATTAAAACATAACCTTGTACTTGATCCCAACTAAGATATAAGTAATCCTTATTGGAAGCAAAACCAGCCTATTGGGTTTATTTAATGTTTAAAAGATTTTCTAGTATAAGGTGTACGGTATGAAGATCCAAGTTACAAAAAGATCCATTATCTGGAAAAACCCTGGTCCCAAGCAGTCTGGAAAACTGGTCCCATACCTGTACTTAAATAATGCCATGCAGTGTTTTGCTTCAGTTTAACATACATTTACATATGTGACTTGATGTAGCTTTTTTTTATTATTATTATTTAACTAATATCCAATGTTTATTACATTTAGTTAAGGGGGTGTTTGCCTTCAGAAAATAAAGCTGCAGAACATTTTTATCTTACATACTTTTGAAGTTTGTTTCCAGCAGAGTAGCAACTTGAGGTCATCTAGTCGCCTCTACACACAGACACAGCTCGTTAGGACTCCAGATCTTAAAGGAACAGTTCAGTGTAAAAATAAAAACTGTGTAAATAGGCTGTGCAAAATAAAAAATGTTTCTAATATAATTAGCCAAAAATGTAATGTATAAAGGCTGGAGTGACTGGATGTCTAACATAATAGCCAAAACACTACGTCCTGCTTATCAGCTCTCTAACTCTTGGTTGTCGGCGACTGTAAGGGGGGCCACATGGTACATATCTGTTCAGTGAGTTTGCAATTGATCCTCAGCATTCAGCTCAGATTTAAAAGCAACAGTTATGACCCATGTGGCCCCCCCTCAAGATTGGTTACTGCCTGGTAACTATTGCATTGACACCCGTGCATGTGGAGTAGAGGGACATTTACACTACTGTGGATATGCAAATCTGTCCAAATAACATTTGGTTAAAGGACCAGTAACATCAAAAATATTTTTTTAAAAATTTGTTTGTATACCACGAGTGATTGGATGTCTAACATAACAGAATATAGCCCAAATTCCTGCTTTTCAACTCTCTTGATTTCCACTGACTGGTTACCCTAATTACCAGGCAGTAACCAATCAGAGACTTGAAGGGGGACCACATGGGTCATATCTGTTGCTTTTCAATCTGAGCTGAATGCTGAGGATCAATTGCAAATTCACTGAACTGTTATGTACCATGTGGCCTCCCTTCAAGTCGCTGACTCAGAGTTATAGAGCTGAAAAGCAGGAAGTAGTGTTCTGGCTATTATGTTACACATCAGTCACCTCAGCCTTTATACATTACATTTTGGCTAACTAACTATATTAGAAACATTTTTTATTTTGCACAGCCTATCTATTTACCCAGTTTTTATTTTCGTTCTGAACTATTCCTACAAAGTTTAATTAGTCTTGGTGGAGTTTTTTTCCGTGGTATACTAGCGAATTTTTTTTCCCCCTGTCCTTTAAGTCAGTAGGGTTGGGAGTGATGTCTTGACACTATTCAAGTGACTAAAAGTGCCCTGTGTTCTACAAACCCAAGACTAACCAAATCCGTTTGAAGTAAAATAACCAGTATACAGAACAAGATTGCAGAGTGCAACTGTCATTTTATTTGTATAAATAGATGTGTAAAGCCTTTCATATAAACACTTTATTTACACATAAAATTCTCATTGGGTCGCAGAATTGCCTTCACATTATTTTTTGTAGTAAGGGATGCTATTATTTTTGAGGCCATTCTCTCAATAAACTGTGACATTTTTTGTTTTTTCTCTCTCTAGAAACCACTATAAAAGACCTTGATGTAATTACAATACCCATTAAAGATGTTGTAATGGTACATGAGCCAAAACAAAAAGTGGATCTGACTAGATTCTTAGAAAATCAAACCTTTCGTTTTGACTATGCCTTTGATGAAACTGCCCCTAATGAGACGGTCTACCGGTATGTAGAGTGTAAGATATGTAGAAATCGCTTATTAAGGCTCATCATCCCCTTTATCTATAAATCTCATTGGGACTTGATCCTCTGCATAACTTTTTAGTATGAGTTGTTCTTTATATACAGTGAGAGTGGTTCTATAGCGCACACCTACAATGTCTGTCTGGAGTGCTAACATTGGCATAAAATGCCCTTGGGCTGTGTATGTTTAGAGTCTGGAATACTATTCTGATTTTAATTTGTTGGATTTATTTTGAATAATGAAATATTAAAGGGATACTGCCATGGGAAATCATGTTTTTTTCAAATGCATCAGTTAACAGTGCTGCTCCAGCAGAATTCTGCACTGAAATCCATTTTTCGAAAGAGCAAACAGATTTTTTTTAATATTCAGTTTTGATCTGACACGGGGCTAGACATATTGTCCGTTTCCTTTGCTGCCCCTAGTCATGTGACTTGTTGGAGTGATATCACCCCCCCCCAGCAGCCTAACAGAACAATGGGAAGGTAACCAGATAGCGCTCCCTAACACAAGATAACGGCTGCCTGGTAAATCTAAGAACAACACTCAATAGTAAAAGCCAAGTCCCACTGAGACTGATTCATTTACATTAACCAGGAGAAATAACAGCCTGCCAGAAAGTAGTTCCATCCTAAAGTGTAGGCACAAGTAACATGACTGGAGGCAGCTGGGAAACTGACAAAATGTCTAGCCTCATGTCAGATTTTAAAATTGAATATTAAAAAAATCTGTTTGCTCTTTTGAGAATTGGATTTCAGTGCAGAATTCTGCTGATGTGTTTTGAAAAAAACATGTTTTCCCGTGGCAGTTTCCCTTTAGGTAAAGACTTTCTTGACATTTGTGTGGCTCTTAATGCCTCCTGCCTAAAGCTGGCCATAGACGCAAAGATCCGATCATGTGAATCATCGTACGATCTGACTTCCCCATCTCCCGACCTGCCACTAACCATTCAGATCAAATAAAGTAGTAAAAGAACAGATGAGCCGATGTTCTGCCCCTGACAGCAATCGTACGAAAGTTATGTCTGACAAAAGCTGGTGACTCCCACTGAAAATTGTACGATCGGCAATACATGCAGATATATTATCGGCAGCCGACAGAAATCTTTTAACCTGTCCAATCGACCTCCGCCGGACGAAAAATGTCTGGACTCTCCGCACGCGGTCCGAAAATCATACGAATCTTCGATTTGTACAATCAGATCTTTGCATCTATAGACAGCTTAAGAGTTTCAGGAAGTTTCCCTTTTTAGAAGTTTCATGCAAAGGCATTTGAATTATATGAATGTGCCTCTAAGGACACCAGTGGAATGAGTATCCTGTCAGATGGTTGTAATTCCAGCCATTGCATAACATTAAACTATACATGCGCATGCAACGTGCTATAAAATACACCTTTCTCCAGTGTCCCATGTTCAATGACTTTTTCCATTTCTTTTCAGATTCACAGCTCGCCCACTGGTAGAAACAATTTTTGAAAGAGGAATGGCAACTTGCTTTGCATATGGGCAAACTGGCAGTGGAAAAACTCATGTATGTATCTGTGTGTGTGTATATACATATATATGGGGAATGCCCAGAAGTACAACTGTATGTAAAATTCGAGTTCTGTGGCAGCCTTTTATTCATAAAATATATATTCTACATTTTGTGGAATTTAAAGGGATAAAGATATGGACCCCCCTTGTACAAGACAATGAAGACAATTCATTTACATTATGTTAGAGATGGGCCTAATCTAAGCAACTTTTCTGTTGACCTTCATTGTTTATTTTGGTTGATTTTTCTTTTCTCTTCTTAGTTTTTGCCTTTCTGTTAAAAATCCTGGATTTGGTTAGTTTTATTTATAAAAAAAATCTTTTCTTCTTTCTGTTTTTATGAAAGACTATGGGTGGTGACTTCTCTGGCAAGAACCAAGACTGTTCAAAGGGAATTTATGCGCTTGCAGGTAACTTAATTTTACTCTTTTTAGACACTAAGGGGGCTTTTTATTAAAGGCCGAGTTGTGTTTTCTCAAAAAAATTGAGTTTTCGAGGGTAGTTTCGAATTTTTCGAAATGTAATGTGCCCCGAAGCTGCTAAAAGCTAGAAAATACTCCAGCTAAAATCTTTCGATGTCCATGTAAAAGTCAATGGCAGCTGTCCCTTTAATTTGAAGATGTTTTTTGCCTTCATGATTTTCGAGTGTTTTACGGTGGTTTGCGCTTGAAAACTATATAAATTTGAGGTGTTCGAGGTTTTATGGCCTGAAAATTCTGTAAATATGATCTACTTGTTTAGTGGGGATGTTTTTTTCAGCCATGTGCTGAGCCAAGTCAGGCTGGTCTGATCAGGCCAATGATTGTATCCTATTAAGCCTTTATGTAGACATGTCAGGAGAAGACTACATCAGTGTGCAAGGCTGTCCTCTGTCCTTAAGGTAATTTCTGATATGGTGAAAATTGGTCAGACAAGGGCCATTTGATGTGTCGATGTAGTCCTGTCCCAGCGGTCTGCATAGACCCATATTAGAATGTGATGTACTGGCCAGACAAGGATTGCTTTGGTTGGTCAGCCAGGGTGCTAGGAGGACAGGCCAATCAGATGCTTACTCGGTCTAGAGGGTTCAGCATCTTTTAGCTAGGAATGCACCGAATCCACTATTTTTGATCTGCCGAACCCCCGAATCCTTCACGAAAGATTCGGCCGAATACAGAGTCCTAATTTGCATATGCAAATTAGGGGTGGGAAGGGAAAACATTTTTTATTTCCTTGTTTTCTGACAAAAAGTCACGCGATTTCCCTCCCTGCCTCTAATTTGCATATGCAAATTAGGATTTGATTCGGCCTCACAGAAGGATTCAGCCGAATCCTGCTTAAAAGGCCGAATCTGGAACCAAATCCTGGATTTGTTGCATCCCTACTTTTAACAGTGCGTCCATGGCCACTTATGCTTGGCAAACAAATATGAAGTGGCTTATTGGGTACTACATTCTGCAGTTATTTGTTGGTTATAAATTTATTCCTCCCACCCTTTCTAAAATTGTCTGTTGTTAAAGGAACAGTAACACCAAAAAATTTAAATGTTTTATAGGAATGACGATATAGTGTAGTGTGGCCCTGTCTTAGTACAACTGATGTGTTTGCTTCAGAAACACTACTATAGTTTATATAAACAAGCTGCTGTGTAGCCATGGGGGCAGCCATTCAAGCACAGGATACACAGTAAATAACAGATATGTTTTGAAGAATCATATTGTATACTACAGAGCTTATCTGTTATCTGCTGTGAATCCTGTACCTTTTCTCCTTTTTCAGATTTGAATGGCTGCCCCCATGGCTACGCAGCAGCTTGTTTATATTAACTATAGTAGTCTTTCTGAAGCAAACACACAAGTTGTAACAGTGCAGTGCAACAGAACATTATATTTTCATTCCTTTAAAACACTTTTTTGGTGTCACTACTCCTTTAACTTTGTGTTGGAATTACAAGTACTGGAAATTACTTAATGACTCGTTTGTTTCCCCTTTTCCTAGCACGGGATGTTTTTCAAATGCTAAAGAAACCAAATTATAAAAAATTAGAACTTCAAGTTTACGCAACCTTTTTTGAAATTTACAGTGGTAAGGTAAGTTGTTTTGCTGCCCTTCTTCCATGTAGGTTATTCTATCTGTATTCTGTGGTTTAGCAAGGTGACTTTAATTTTACTGCGTTAAAAGAAATGAGCCCGTGCCTGATATATTGTTTGTTAAACTGACTTTAATGTGGAACGGTGTTCTTCCATGCTCACTAGAATGCAAGTGAAAATAAGATCAAACTTCTCTTTGTATTTGATCAGTGCCAAGTTTTCTGCAATTTGATAATTGCTGCCACTCCTTTTTGTATTATTTTGCCCATACTTTGCCTGCTAAACTTGTAAAACAACTTATGTAACCTGATGTCTGTTGCAAGTTTTGCATTGCATTATTACGTTATTCACAAGGGCATGCTTTGTTTATCATATTTACATTGGGTACAGCCCATGTGAAATGTAATTATATAGCAATTAATTTCTCCCAAGGATCTCCAACCTATGGTCCTTAAACTCTCCAACATCCAGAAGCCGCATTCTCATGTAACACGTGAATTACATTGGATGCAACCAACCAAACATTTTTTACAGCATTTCATTTCTGTAGACATTTGTTTCATGTCATGTGAAACCTGAGGGCCCATCATCTGTGAAACTACAACTCCCAACATTTATAAGGCCTGCAAGTAAATCACACCTGAATATGCCATAATAGACAATATTCTTTCAAATGTTGCACACAAAAAAGGACTGCAGAGATGTGTAGCTTGGGATCTATATCCAACAAAATTAATTCATGTAAAGTCATTCTGAGTGGCCCTCAGAATTTCTTTATTTGCCAACGATTATTTTACCAGTTTCAGGCTTTATTCTGTTAGCTGCCATTTAGTTGTCCATAGCTATGAAAAAAAAAAAACAAAACGAATGGACGGCACTTCTGGACAAGGCTGTCATTCACTCCTCATATCCAGTCACTTATTAAATCATGTCACTTCCACCTAAGGAACATATCCAAAATACTATAATTTATCACCTAAGACGCTGCCAAAATTCTTATTCACTCTCTCATCATATCGCGTCTAGACTACTGTAACTCTCTTTTAATTGGCCTCCCCCTCCAGAGACTGTCACCTCTCCAGTCCATAATGAACACTGCTGCGAGGCTCATACACCTCAGCAACTGCTCCTCCTCTGCCTCGCCATTCTGTCAATCCCTGCACTGGCTTCCGTTACCTTTCAGAATCAAATTCAAATTAGTGACCCTGACTTTCAAAGCACTTCATAACTCTGCCCCACCCTACATCTCTGAACTCATCTCTATATACTCACCCACTCGCTTACTATGGTCCTCTACTGACCTGCTACTCAACTCTTCTCTCATTAAATCCTCACATGCTCGCATACAAGACTTTGCAAGGGCTGCACCCCTCCTCTGGAACGCTCTCCCACGGTCTGTCCGACTTTCTCCCAACCTTTCTGCTTTCAAGAAATCTCTGAAAACGCACTTCTTTCGAGAAGCCTACCCTCACTCTGCTTAACTACCAAACGCAACACCACATACAATACCACATTTATCACCCACTTAATTCGATCTTGCCCACTCCCTCACCTTGTGTATTACTCCCTTCCCTTTAGACTGTATGCCTATGCATAGGGCCTTCCTCACCTTTTTGTACCTGTATTGATTGTGATGTTTGTTACTCCATATATTCTATAGATGTAATTCGTGTGATGTAGTTGTATAATCACATTTACTTTACAGTGCTACGCAATATGTTGGCGCTATATAAATACATGTTAATAATAATAATAAAGGCTTTATTAGCAGGTAGCTGTACAATGCCTTACTCGTTTCAGGAATCTATCCCTTAATCATAACTTCATAGGAGCTATGGGCAAATTCACTAACCTGTGGAGTTGCGCTAGCGCAAGCTTCGCCGCACTTCGCCAGGCGAAGTTTCTCCAGGGCGCCGCTAATTCACTAAAATCTGAAGTTGCGCTCAGGGAGGTGAAAGGTAGCAAATTTGCGCTAGCGTTAATTCGTCAAGGAAAGCGCAGTTACGCTAGTGATGCCTAATTTGCATACTGCACCAAGTTAAAGTACAATGGACATATATGTAGCAGCAAATACATTACACTACACAAGCCTGCGAAAGCTTCATAAAATAAAAAAGTTGTTATATTGCCCTACACATGTGGCCACTGTATAGTTTAGGTGCCATATGTTAGGAAATGTAGGGGGGAAGGAGGGTACCCCAAAAAAAGTACGATCTTTTTCAGCCTATCAAACATAAAAAAAAAAAAAAAACGCCAGCGTTTTTTGGGACTTTGAAAAAATTTAAACTTTTTTTGAAGCAATCCCTATCTACTCTATTGCACTTCGCCTGGTCTGAGGTGGCGAAGGCAAGTCTGGCATAAGAGGTAACGTTCAGTAAAATGCGCAAGTTAGTGAATTACCGTAGTTACGTCCCTTCGTCATAGTGCAACTTCGTCTGTCGTAAGGGTGCGAAGTAGCGCTAGAGAAGGTACATTTTACTAGCGAATTTACGCCAGCACCCGTTAGTAAATCTGTGAAGTAACAAAATGACGTCACGCTGGCGAATTTGAGCTAGCGTTAGACGCTTCGCACTTTAGTGAATTTTCCCCTATGATTAAGGGATACATTCCCGAAACGCTTTAGGCATTGTACAGCTAACTGCTAATAAAGCCTTGTCCAGAAGTGCCTTCCATTTGTTTTGGTTTGCCATATGTTACAGTAAGGGACAATGAGGACTGAGCACCTGGTTGGGGGAATAGCGATGAGTTGGAGCTGTCTCTTTTTGTTTTTTCACTCATAGTTATTAAAAGGCTTAAACACTTACATAAAATATGGAAGAATAATACAACAAAACAAACAACCTCACAATTATACCAGACAATCAGAACATTAATACAATTAGAAAATGAAGAACCAGGATTTAAATGGTTGACAAACGTCCCAAATATAACACAAACAGAGATCCTAAAACAACATATAATGAAACTACTCCCAGCAAGTAGATATCAAGAGATGGCTCTCTAAATACTTCACAACTCGTATCTAACTCCAGTTAGAGGATACAAAATGGGAAATCGTTCCTCTGATAAATGCCTAAGATGCTGCTCCCCAGAAGCCGATTTAATACACAGCCTTTGGTCATGCTCAAAATTACAATCCTTTTGGCAAGAGGTAACCTCATATGGCGAGCAGATAATCAGAAAATCCATTCAAATGCAAGTAGAGTGGGCATTAATTAGCAGCACCATGAAATACACCCAACTATCAACATCGGAGAAAAATATGGTCGGGAGATTAGCGAATCCTGAACTATTAGTCAAACATAAAATACACTACCTATTTCATATGGATTGGTTGGAAGCAATTACCAAAAAAGAACAAAACACAACAAAATTCTTTAAAACCTGGAGAACATACATAACATCACTTCTACAACATATTAAACACCTTACAGTTTATACCTTTAGACAAACGACATGGTATGATGAAGAAACTCTGAGAGAAAACCCACTTGTCATGGAGTCATCCCAATACCTTGACACTTGGCAACAAGAAAGGCTGGACTTTGCACCCCCCAGGTGTCATCAAATAAACAGATTGTTGTCTTTACACCCATAAAACCCTTTATAGGATCCTAAACTTATTTTTGAGCTGAAAGTTTATTGTTGTTATATACTGTTGAACAATTGTTGAAAACTGATATGCTTTAATTCTTAACTGTATGGACAAAGCATAATGGAAACAAATTTATGTGATACAAATAAATAAAAACAAGTTATAAAAAAAAAAAAGGCTTAAACACTGCAAGTCTTTACCAATAACGGTACATAGCAACAGTAGACAGCTTTGTGGATCCAATGTGTCCACTATAATCATTTTAATACGTTCTTTTTTAGCTTTCTGTGTCATTCATACATGTTTGTGTTCGTCTATTAGGACTGCCTTTAATCTGCTTCAAGTATATATCTTCTGAGCATGCAGAATTAAGCTGGTATTGGTCATTTTAAAGATATTAATTGGAGCATTCTGTTTCAAGGTCTTTGACTTGCTGAATCGGAAAACCAAGTTAAGAGTCTTAGAAGATGGCAAGCAGCAAGTGCAAGTCGTAGGATTACAAGAGCGGGAAGTTAAATGCGTGGAAGATGTGCTCAAGCTTATTGAAATTGGTAACAGCTGCAGGTAGGTTTTTAAACACTCTTATAGGACTCAACCGAAAAACTAGCATTTTAACGGTATGTCCCACATGGCTTAAATATCCAAACATCTGACTGTCCAACATCTCAAGAGTATTAATATGACGTTTCTCCTCCCTTTGCTGCTAGAATAGTCTCTTCTCTTCTGGTAAGACTAGATGTTGCAATATGGTTGGTGGGATTTGCTTCTATTCAACCACATGTTGTTGACGTTGGGGATCAGGTTTCTCTTGCAGTCAGTGTTCCCGTTCATCTCACAGGCGTTCAGTTGGGCTTAGGTCAGGGTTCTGTGCAGACCAATAATGCACAAAGTAAGGTGTTGCAGAGATGGGAGTGCAAGTGACTGGTCAGAAACCGGAAAGGGCCACAAATCAGAAATATGGAAATACCCTTCTAGTTTTAGGGTAGATCACTAACCTAAAAACATAACCCCTACTACTAAATCTATAATTAAATTAAATATAAAAGCTAAACTATTAAGGGATAATAAGTCATTCAGTTTGGGGGTTCCAATTTGTTCACCTCGCCTTGTAAATGTAACTGCTATCCTTGAACCCCAGGTTGGTACTATTCCTAAGTGATAAACTGCCAAGCCCTTGCCTGCTACACCTTCCATTAGTTTGTAATTGCCAAGCCAGAGCTGCCCAAGGAATCCATTGGAAATTAAGTCCAGAGGGTGGCCAGGCGTCCAAGGTTACACAACAGATGTGTTGAATTGTGATTGGTTTTGATATTGGGAGGGTTTATACGAGATGATATATAAGTATCTGGGCCATGTGTCCCATTAGAGATTGCCTATGACTAAGTGCTAGGTAAGCATGAAACATTTTAGGCTCCATGTGGGGTGTTTTTGATATTTTAATATGATCTAATAAACAATTTGTTTTTAGAAAATTTTATTTTGGTCACAAGAGGTTTCTAGCATGCCAATAATGGGGATTCATTCTACTTATAGCTCTATATCCTTGAATTTAGCTACAGGGGTCAAGGTTGACTTTTAATTTAATTTACAAAGTAGCTCACAAATTCAATTTGCATTTTGTTGTCCATTTTTGAATGCATTTTTTGAGAATGCTTTAGCCTTCTTTGTTTTAGCCTTCTGGCTATCTTTCAATTCCCATTTATTTCATTTCACAGAACATCAGGTCAGACCTCTGCAAATGCACATTCATCTCGAAGCCATGCAGTGTTCCAGATCATCCTGAGGAAAAAAGGGAAGATGCACGGCAAATTTTCCCTTATTGACTTGGCTGGAAACGAAAGAGGCGCTGATACCTCAAGTGCAGACAGGCAGACTCGGCTTGAAGGTGCTGAAATCAACAAGAGCTTGTTAGCGTTAAAGGTAATTTAAATAGGGACAATAGCAACTGTGGCGGAATTGTTGAATGGAGGAAACAGTGGTGATTATATATGCAATTGGTATTGTGGGTTTATTCTCCGCACTGTGTGCTATTGGTTGTGTTCTGTGTTCTATTCCACACCTACAGACCTCTCTTGCTTCTGGGGAAACAGGAAACTGAAGCAGAACCATTAATGCAGTGATTTCTATTGCTCGCTGGCAGAAACAGGAACTGTCTCTATATATCTCAAACCACTCTCATCTTATATGAGTGAGTTCTGTCCCCCTGCTGCTCATCTGAAGATACATCACCAATTCTACCCCAGAGAAACATGAACATTGAAGCAGTAGCAGGTCTTTAAAGAGAAAGCATTGCATAAATGTTTTGGCCGTGTTGGATTTTATTTTGAGCAGAAAATCTATCAACTAGAGTTTGGGGACAAGTGCCGGACTTACTCTGATGGTAAAATAACAATCTAGGCACTTGGGGGCACTTGTATTAAAGTAGGAGACAAGTGTTTTAGCTCAGATTAAAATCCATTGCAACCGCAGCTGCAGAACATAAAGCTGCACTTGAATGGCACTTACCTGGTTATATTGCTTGAATTTTTTATTTTTAATTAATTAGATCAAGAAATATGGCTAATATTACTTAAGTATGGTTTGGTAACAATACATTTTGCGTTTATGCCCCTATAAATGGTCAGTTCACTTTTATTATGGTGTAGACCGCGCTAATCTAAGACCGCAATCTTCATTTTGTGGTTTTTTTTTATGTAGGCTGTCTGTTTACTGTAAATTGACGCCTTACAGTCAATCAGGTTTTTTGTTTTTTTTTGTTGTCTGGGTCCATGACCCAACAACCAAATAACCGTTTCAGTTGCATGCCAAAAAGAGGCAGAATTAAAAGCCTAATCTTTTAGAAACTTGACCAATTGAAAAGATGCCTAACATAGTTCCATCTGTACCATACTATGTAAACGGGAATTTCCCCTTTAAGTGAAAGGTACTGCATTTAGTCGTTCGTGTTTGCTTGGTTGGCCCTGACCCTCCTGAACTGTAACAGGACCCACATGTGTGAGTAGCCTGCAGAGGGTAAGGTCAATTATAGACAGACTTGAAAAAAAAATACATAAAAAGTTAGAAAAAAAATAATATATATATATATATATATATATATATATATATATATATATATATATATATATATATATATATATATATATATATATAATTTATTTTTTACTGGTCATTTTATTCATTATAATAAACTGGAAGTTTGCCAACTTCTCTGTTCTAAAAACAGAAATAATTCTGTTACAATTCTATGTTACAGGAGTGTATTCGAGCCCTTGGAAGGAACAAGCCGCATACTCCTTTTAGAGCAAGTAAACTGACTCAAGTGCTGCGAGATTCCTTCATCGGGGAAAACTCCCGTACCTGCATGGTAAGGTTATAAATGTAGTCATGTGCTCAGCCAGTTCCACACAACTGATTATCCATCAGGGTAAAGGTACTAACTTGTGTAATTTACTAATGGCACAAATGTTTGTATGGGGTGAATTCTCTTTTAAATGGCTCCCTCCCATCATGGCTACACAGCAGCTTATTTATATAAAATATAATTGTGTTACTGCAGCAAACACACCCGTTTTACCAGTGCAAGGCAACACTACATTATATTTTGATTATTTTGATTACTTTAAAACACTTTCATTTTTGGTATTTCAGTTCCTATAACAATGGCGGGTACCATAGATTAGCCTAAAATAAGCATGTCTTAGGATTCTCGGTCCCAGCTTCCATGCTGTGTGTGCACTTCTGCAACTGAGCTAAACATTGCATATGCCCCCCCCTTTTTGAAGAGGAGGGTTGCGTTTTCATATAAAACTGTATGCATAAGTATCATCTGACCAGAGTAAGTATGGCTATAATATTTTTTATATATATTGTAAGTATTCACTACCGTATATCATTTTATAAAACCATGTTTTGTTTTTTTTGCATTTCCTACTACTGCTGAACAATTCAGACCTGTTTTATCCATTGTTATTTTTCATTTCAGATCGCCACTATTTCTCCGGGTATGGCATCCTGTGAAAATACTTTAAACACTTTAAGATACGCAAATAGGTAAGACAGGCTACCTCCCAGCTTCCATTATGTTATTGTTGGAACCTTGCATTAGTATTGCCTATTATCTCTTGAATATATATACCAAAAATGACATGGATTTTATATGTATTTTAACACAATAAGCTTTCAACTTGGCATTGTATGTCAGATTTATGGCTGTACAGTAACACTGCATCGGTCTGACATGTCGTAGTCTGGGAAGCTCCAGCTTCTGATCCAGTCAGTTGCTTCTGTGCTATGTCAGTTCATATTTAATTCCCCCACCAACTGCTCTTCTGTTCTAAATAGACATCTGCAGAACAGAACCCTGACGATGAAATTCAATTTTTTGAATAGTGTGCCAGCTGAATTTATCCGCTACCATAGAAGATTATAAAGGCAAAAAAAAAAACCAAAAACATTTATAATTAAATTTATTTTACTTTCATTTTTATTAGGTATTTAAAGGGGAAGGAAACCTAGTCGGCACAGTAACAAGTTAGGGGCATTTGCCCAGCGGGACGGGTAGGCCAGGAGGGAGGGTGGGCAACAAATGGGAGCGGGGGTGGGGGGTTTGCGCCGACTAGGTTTCCTTCCCCTTTAACTAGGATTCTGCATGTTTCAGCAGGATTTGGATTCAGTCGAATCCTTGTGTCCGGCCAAACCGAATCCTAATTTGCATATGCAAATTAGGGGCAGGAATGGAAACCACGTGACTTTTCTTTACAAAACAAGGAAGTAAAATGTTTTCTCAGCTTTTCCTCCTCTTCACCTAATTTGCATGTGCAAATTAGGTTTCAGTTTGGCGTTTTACCGAATCTTTCACAAAGTATTCCAGGATTCGGCCGAATCCCAAATAGTGGATTCAGTGCATCCCTAATTTATATAGCAATCACATCAGTGCTTTACAGACAGGAGCTTTGCTGCCCATTGTGATAAAATCAGTGGAAATAGATGGCTTATAAATACGGTGCAGTTTCCCTTTGTTATATTATAATGAGATTTTAGTGAGAAGCACTAGGGCAGTTTTTATACAGCACATACTGAGATGCGTAATCACATTCGCCGCTGCCACTTTGTGGACACAGTAATATATAAAGTGCATCTTAAAAAGTGACACTGACATGTTCTAGAAGCAATGGGAGCGAGTCAGTGTCACTAGTGATGGAGGGCTGCACAGTTATAAAAAATCTCCTCACAAAAATTTCTTTTCAAAGAGACTCACCACATAAAAAAGGAGGCTCAGGTGCTCTGCCCCAAGCCTTCAGCATACGGGGGCGGACAACACTGTGTTGTATGTAGGGAAGGCACTCAAAGAGCAATCCTCCAAAGCAGTAGTAGTAAAAAAAAATCTTTATTGAAGTACAAGTGGTGATTACAGCCTTATGCGTTTCGTGTTCTCACAACACTTAATCCATACCTCCCAACATTTTGGAAGTAAAAAGAGGGACAAAAATTTTTTTTCCGCATGTAGTGCAGCAATTTTTGACCCCACCCCTTTCTGTGGCCACACCCCCTAATTACCATGTTTGTTTTACAAAATTTGGCAGGTTATGAAAGTTTGAAAATATTTCTCCTTATCTAAACTGTGTTTTTGTGTCTCAAAATTGTTAAAAAGTATCCTATTTGCACCTGTTAGCTTTTGTGGGCTCTCTGCTAAAAGCCAATTAAGTGAGAAACTTTGTTTCTTTTTCTGGCTGTTCAGTGCAGAGAAAAGAGGGACTATCCAGTACAAATGAGGGACTGCGGGTTGAGCTGTTAAAAGAGGGACTGTCCCTCCGAAAAAGGGACAGTTGGGAAGTATGCTTAATCATAGGCGACTGACACATTGCACATGCACAGTATTTAAATTGGAGAGGGAGGCTGTCACCAGCTTTTGTTGGACAGATTCAATCGATCGGTTCTCTGCACCTATGGCCAGCTTAAGTGTTGTGAGAACACGAAACGTGTAAGGCTGTAATCCACACTTGTACTCCAATAAAGACTTTTTTTTTTTTTTTTAATACTACTGCCTAGAGGAGTGCCTACCCTACAAACAATACGGTGATATAAAAAGATCTCCCCCAAACGACCCCCTTCCATCTGTCCTTGCAGCACCTGGCTGTATGATACATGTAAACAGGGAGAGGTATCCTGTGGGCAGCACAATATTTCTGTAGGCAGGAGTAGAAATATAATTAATTACTCAACCTATTACAGGAACTCTTTGTTCCCAGATTAGAAGGACTAGAACAGTGATCCCCAACCAGTGGCTCATGAGCTACATGTTGCTCACCAGCCTCTTGAATGTTGCTCCTGGTGTCCCATAAGCAGGTGCTGAATTCCTTTCTTGGAGCCAAAGTTTGGTTGAATAAAAACAAAATGTACTGCCAAACAGAGTCTCCTGTAAGCTGACATTCTGCATAGAGGCTACCAAATAGCAAATCACAGCCCATATTTGGCACCCCCATGGACTTTTATGATACTTTTGTTGCTCCCCAAATCTTTTTACATTAAACTGTGGCTCACAAGTAAAAATGTTGGGGACCCCTGGACTAGAAGGATTAGAACCAGCTCTTCATGCTTGGTAGTTACACTGTAGCAGAGTCATACAACCTGAATATACCACCCGGCTGGCCATCGAGGTTATACAGGTATGGGACCTGTCATCCAGAATGATCGGGACCTGGGGTTTTCCAGATACGGGATCTTTCTGTATATTGGATCACCTTACCTTAAGTCTACTTAAAAACCTTTTATATCTGTGAGCCACATTCAAATGTAAAATGAGCTGGGGAGCAGCACATACAAGTAAAGTTCCGGAGGGTGCCAAATAAGGGCTGTGATTGGCTGTTTGGTAGCCCCTATGTGGACTTGCAGGAGGCTCTGTTTGGCAGTACATCTGTTTTTTATGTAACCGAAACTTGCCTCCAAGCAACGAACGAAAACACCTGCTTTGAGGCCACTAGGAGCAACATCCAAGTAGTTGGTGAGCAACATGTTACTCGTAAGCCACTGTTTGGGGATCCTTTCATTAAATAAACCCAACCGGATTGTTTATATCTAAGTTTGGATCAAGTACAAGGTACTGTTTTATTATTAAAGAGAAAAAAGAAATCTTAAAAAAAAAAATTGCATTATTTGTCCCTTCGAAGCCTTCTGGATAACCGGTTTCTGGATTAACTGATCCTATACCTGTATTGGGTGAAAAAGTGACCTCTTTAGAATAACTGACAATATGAGGTTAATGTTATGGAAGTGTAAAGCAGAGTAGTAGGGACTGGTGTGATTGGCTCCTTCCATAAATGTGGGACTTGTATACTATAATGATTCTGTAACACTATATAGTAACTTTGCTGACAGAATGAACAATTCTAAATCTTCTCTCTGTTCTTATCACACTTTTTCTTCACCCTCATTCTGCTGTATGTTGGCTCATCAGGGTAAAGGAGTTTGGCATTAGCCCATCGGATATTCCCTTCTCACAGGGTAGTGGAAGTCGCTCTGATCTCTCTCCTTCCTATGAGTACGACGACTTTTCTCCCACACTGACAAGGTCGAATTCCTTCTAAGACTTTGCCTTGTACAAAACGTCTTTATTTTCCGGGCGTATAAACATCAACACCAGCCCTTATTTTATTATCATTATTAATTCAGTGCAAGTCTTATGTTTTCCTTTTGCATGGTTTGTAGTTTTATTTCTAGCTTATTTATCAGCATGAATTTATTTCTGTTTTGACACAATTTTCCATCTGCCAGCCTTGAGAGACTTCTTTGTTCTAAAAGTGTAAAGGTAAAATAAGGAATATTTAACAAAGAGGGAATAGTTTTTCACCAAATTCTCTACAAAATATGGCCACACCACTTTTATACTGATATTTAATGGGCAGTTTGTCCTTATTATGGATGCACGGAATCCACTATTTTGGATTCAGCCGATCCCCCGAATCCTTCGCGAAAGATTTGGTTGAATACCGAACCGAATCGTAATTTGCATATGCAAATTAGGGATGGGAAGGTGGAAACATTTTTTACTTCCTTGTTTTGTGACAAAAAGTCATGCGATTTCCCTTCCTGTCCCTAATTTGCATATGTAAATTAGGGTTCGGGTTCAGCTGGGCAGAAGGATTTAGCTGAATCCGAATCCTGCTGAAAAAGGCCGAATCCCGAAACGAATCCTGGATTCGGTGCATCCCTACCCCTTATATACATTACATAAGAGCAACGAAGAGGGCAAAGACCTTAAAGGGATCATTCACCTTTATATTGATTTTTGCCATGTTATTGTAGAGAGCGATATTCTGAGACTATTTACAATTGGTTTTCATTTATTATATTATATATAAAATATATTTGGCATTTCATTCAGCAGCTCTCCAGTTTGGATTTTCTGCAGCTGATATTGCTACTTTTTATTACCGTATATACTCGTGTATAAGCCGACCCGTGTATAAGCCAGGGTACCTAATTTACCTAAGAAAACTGGGAAAACCTATTGACTCTAGTATAAGCCTAGACACAACTATAGCCCTGTCTCCCAGCAGCGCACATTCTGCCAAACGACCCCCCCAGCGATCAACCGGACTTCTTTGCAAAGCTGATGGTGACAGAGAATTGCCAAATGGATTACTGTGTGCATTGTCCCACTGTCCCACTACCATGTGCAGAGGGTGCTGTTTGATATTGCCATCACTGTTAATCTTTCATATAACCAACAGAGGGCGCTGTGTGATATTGCAGTCACTGTTATTCTTTCATATAACCAACAGAGGGCACTGTGTGATATTGCAGTCACTGTTAATCTTTCATATAACCAGCAGAGGGTGCTGTGTGATATTGCAGTCACTGTTATTCTTTCATACAACCAGCAGAGGGCGCTGTGTGATATTGCAGTCACTGTTATTCTTTCATACAACCAACAGATGGCGCTGTGTGATATTGCAGTCACTGTTAATCTTTCATATAACCAACAGAGGGTGCTGTGTGATATTGCAGTCACTGTTATTCTTTCATATAACCAACAGAGGGCATTGTGGGATATTGCAGTCTCTCCCCAAGTGAACTGTTGGTATAGGAATGATTAAAAGTGACTGCAATCTCAGCTACTCGGGTCGGGTACCGCTGACCCGCGTATAAGCCGAGGTAGACTTTTTCAGCACATTATGGATGCAGAAAAACTCGGCTTATACGCGGGTATATACGGTACTCCTCTTTCTATTCAGGCCTCTCCTATTCATATTCCAGTCTCTTCAAATCACTGCATGGTTGCTAGGGTAATTTGGACCCTAGCAACCTGATTGCTGAAATTTCAAAGTGGAGAGAGCTGCTGAATTAATAGCTTAACAACTCAAAAGCCACATATAAAAAAATTAAAACCAATTGCAAATGATCTCAGAATATCACTCTCTACATCATACTAAAAGTTAGTTTATAGGTGAATAACCCCTCTCATTGGATCTGTTTTCACTTTCCTACGCATGGTTCTATGGAGTCAAAATTTTAAGGAGTAGTAGTAGGTAGTAAAGCAAATGACCCGCCTACAGATGAGCCCTCTGTACAATGAGTCTCCTTATCTCAAAGGCTGCAGCTAGAGGAAAGGAGCATTTGGCTTATACAGAGGGAGAGGGCTTCTCTATCCGCTACCTATTTGTTTTTACCTTCTTATATGAGTGCTTGAAATAATGGAAATGTAGAGCATTTGTTTTTAGATGGAGTCAGTGACCCCCATTTGAAAACTGAAAAGAGTCAGAAGAAAAAGGCAAATAGATAAAAAACGATCAAAAATAAATAATAAAGGCCAACTGGAAAGTTTCTTAGAATTCCACATTGTATAACATACTAAAAGTTAACGGAAAGTTCAGTTGTGCTGGGTTTTGGGCTGTGTTTCTGGTCTAATGCTCCTCTAAATATCTTGTTTATGTACTGTATAAAGTGAGAATGGATTGAGACTTCTTATAACAAAGCGAGTTAGTGGGAGAGAATCATTTAGACAGAATGGGGGATATAGCAAATGGTGTTGGGGCAGTGGGGTGACCGCAAATGATTTTGTTTCTGACTTGCAACTCTAAACCTTATAGAGGTGGGACAAATAGACAGGGGCAGATTAATGCACAGACTTCCCTAGTCTAGGGGCCCTTCAGTTTATTTCTATTTTCTTTTCTTTTAATATTCTTCTTTAATAGATGTGCACACATCCGGACCCAGCAGTAACCTAGAGAGGGTGGTCTGTGAGTGTAGCCTAGGGTCCCACATGTCATTCACACTGCAAACTGGTGTATATAAAGATGGAGCTGGTTTAGCCAAAGCATGAATAAGCTTTTCCAACTGTGTATCTTGTATTTAGGCAATGCTGGTTTTTTTACAGCCTTAACCCCAGAGTATTAGGGCAGAGACACACAGTCAGATTCAGGGAGATTAGTTGTCCAGCGACAAATCTCCTCTTCTTCGGGGCGACTAATCCCCCCCGAACTGCCTGCTGCCGGCTAGAATGTAAATCGCCGGCGGGACGGTATTCAGAGCACTACGTTTTCCGAAGTTGTCTCATGAGGAAACTTTGGGCGACTTCTGAAAGCGAAGCGCTCCAAAGTGCACGCGCCGGGGTTTTAAATTCTGTCTGGCGGGAGGCAGTTTGGGGAGATTAGTCGCCCCAAATCTGAGTGTGTGCCCTGACCCTAAAGCTACACTATGTTTGGTTCTTGAGAGGTAGTTAATTAGATTACCAGTATACGGTCCCCTCCCTTTAAGGTAAAGGCACACGGGGAGATTTAGTCGCCCGACGATGAATAACCTATTTTCTGGGCGACTAATCTCCCCGAACTGCCTTCCCACCTCGTTAGGCAACTTTGGGTGACTTCAGAAAACAAAGCGATCCAAGTGCCACCCAGCCCGCGATTTACATTCTAGCCGGCGGGAGGCAGTTCAGGGAGATAAGTTGCCCCAAAAAAGAGATTTGTCGCTGGGCGGCTGATCTCTCCGAATCTGAGCATGTGTCTCTGCCCTTACAGAGCAGTGTAGCAGCTGCAAACAAAAAATACAATCCGTATGTCTGTTGAAACTTATACATGTTTTGGCAAATTTTCCTGTTTTATTTAGTGTTCAGATCTGGGTATTGATTCAGATGAAAAACTCTTCTCACACTCCCTGGCCTTCGTGTTGATTGCCCGGTGCACGGTGACAGGGGGTCGGCACCCTCCAACATCAAATGGGTAAGAAGTCACTGGCACTCAAAGGGCAGGTGCAAGCAGGGACAAGCCCTTGCGTTTATTCACAGGAAATGCAACGTTTCGGGGTCAGACCCCTTTGTCAAGCATATACCCCTTTTTTATGCTTGACAAAGGGGTCTGACCCCGAAATGTTGCTTTTTCTGTGAATAAACGCAAGGGTTTGTCCCTGCTTGCACCTGCCCTTAGCGTGCCAGTGACTTCTTAGCCAGATCTGGTTATTGCCCAGTGCATTGTCCTGCCGAGTATAAAATGGCTTTTATGGCGTCTAACAAAGAAGTCTCTACGGCTGGCAGAGAAAGAATGTGTAGAATGAATAGAACCATGTTTAAGCGTTGGTGAATATATAAAACAAGTCATATAATATATATATTTATTTTTATTCTAGGGTGAAGGAACTGGATCCGAGCGCTGTAGGAGACCTCCGCCCCATGATACATCATGCCCCAAACCAGCTGGATGACTTGGAAGCAATGTGGGGAGTGGGGAGTTCTCCTCAGAGAGATGATCTCAAGCTGCTTTGTGAGCAGAATGTAAGTGTTATTAGTAGGGAGGGACAGAGTATTTATCTACATCTAATTGGCCCCAGTTCTATCTCTGTGTGATCAGAACACAAGTACATTGTGTCCTTTAGGCTGCACTTAATATTCCAACAGCCTCATTTATTATAGTGTTCTGTAATCATCATCATCATTATATAGTGCTGTACTCATCAGGGGCTTATGTCACTGGACATACAGCCGGCAAAGGGATATACAAGTTAAAGTGGTAGTTTACCTTTAAGTTAACTTTAACTATGTTAAAGGAGTTGTTCACCTTTGAGATAACTTTTAGTATGATGTAGAGAGTGAAGTTTTTTTTTTAAACCCATAATATCAGAAAAAGGTTAATAAATGTGAAGAAAATGTGAACTGCTTGGAAAATCCCAGGAACATGCTGCTAAGAATCCCAATTTGATATTTGGTAAATCCCTTCATTGTGATTTTTTGCTTTTATAGGGAAGTGAGACTTTGTTGCTCAAAACAAAGCAGAAAGTAATAAAATCACTAATAACGATTGAGAAAATTGTATGTTAATATCAGTGGTTCATTTGCCACTTCACTGGTCTCTCTGTGCAGCTGACGTGTTTATGGAACTTTCTAACCCATTTTTCATGAGATCAGGGTTTCTTACCCATTTTGGCACGCAGAAGCCCGTGATTAAAGTGCCCTGGTGGGTACAAAACGCGTAGGGCGGAAGAAGATGCAAGTATACATTTTTTAACTTGAACTTTTCTAATCCTGTGGATCCGTTTGAGTGCAGGACAGCCCTGTTCTTTCTTTGAATTTTATGGCACCCAGAAAGCCACCTGCCCACAATTTGGTATACATTGTAAGGGTCAGGGCACACGCTCAGATTCGGGGAGATTAGTCGCTCAGCGTCAAATCTTCTCTTCTTAAGGGCGACTAATCCCGGCCCGAGCCCGACTTCCTTTTATAGACCTGCGCTGCCCCAACAATGGCGTCACAAAAGGGGCGGGAGGCAGTTCAGGGAGATTAGTCGCCTGAAAGAAGAGATTTGTTGCCGGGCGACTAATCTCCCCAAATCTGAGCGTGTGCCCTGACCCTTAATTGCTGGATTGTAGCATGAGTAGAGTTTACTGTAGTAAAGAGCATCAATGTTCACATCATAATGCATATATGTGGGTCCCAAGATATAGTTTAAAGGACCAGTAAGATCAAGAAATTAAATTGTTTTAAAGTAATAAAAATAGAATTCAGTGTTGCCCTGCACTGGTAAGACTGATGTGTTTGCTTTATATAAATAAGCTGCTGTGTAGCAATGGGGGCAGCCATTCAAAGGAGAAAGGCTCAGGTTACACAGCAGATAAGCTCTGTAGAACATAATGGTGTTATCTGTTATCCACTATTTAACCTGTGCCATATAGACTTTTTTTCAATTTCCCCCATGGCTACACAGCAGCTTGTTTATATGAACTATAGTAGTGTTTCTGAAGCAAACACATCAGTTTTACCAGTGCAGGGCAACTGTACACAATATTTTCATTACTTTAAAACACTGATTATATTTGGTGTTACTGTTCCTTTAAGACCCACTGGCCTGGATGAGTGTTGCCACTGTACCCGGGTCTGAATCTCTTCATTCTACTCAAATGTCTTTTATTCAGGAGGAAGAGGTCTCCCCGCAGCTCTTCACATTCCATGAAGCCGTGTCCCAGATGGTGGAGATGGAGGAGCAGGTTGTAGAAGATCACAGAGCAGTCTTCCAGGTCATTCTATGTGCAGTTCTGAATGATGAATAAATTGTCTACTTTTACTCAGTGTGAAGTCGTAGAACTGAGCGGTAAAGCAACACGAGAAGCTTCCTGCATTGGCTATTCTGTCTGACCCCCACCCAGAACAGCAGAGGGGGCTCCTGATACACATTCAGTAGAAAAAACTGCTAACGTCATAAAAAGATTCTGAATTCAAATCCGAATTCTAATTAGGGGGAGGGGAAAACATTTACTTCCTTGTTTTTCGACAAAACCTCACAATTTCCCTCCTGCCCCTAATTTGCATATGCAAATTAGGATTTGGATTCGGTTCAACCAGCCAGAAGGATACGGCCGAATCCAAATCTGCTGAAAAAGGCCGAATCCTGGATTCAGTGCATCCCTACATAAAACCTACGATTAAAATGATAAAGAGCTCTGAGCCATTTTACATTGTTGTACAAGTGAGTAAAGTCCCCTTTCATTTTTATTCAGCAGGTGAATAAATCAAATTGGATTTTGCAATTAACAGAGTAATATGACATTAATACAGAGGCATTTTCATAAATATTCCTGCAAGTAGAGTGTCTGTGCTCAATAAACCAAGTCTGCATGGTGTTTTATTGCATACCTTAAAGGGTTTGCATTTTCGGCAATCTGGTTGCTAGGGTCGAAATTATCCTGGCAACCATGCATTGTTATGAATAAGAGACCGGAATATGAATAGGAGAGGCCTGAATAGAAAGATGAGTAATAAATAGTACCAATAACAATACGTGTAATAGTGATGTGCAGGTCGGGTTTTTCCTGGTTCGCCCCCGCCCGATATCTGACCTCCCACCACCCGTACCCGACTTCTGGGTTCATTTTATATACCCTCTCTTGACCCGCCAATGACATCACAAAGGGGCAGGGCTAGCAGGAGTGCGGCTTTAAAACTGGAACTCGTAAGCCAACAGGAAGGTGGCGGGGAGAGCAGGAAGAAGAGCTCGACCCATGCCCGCCACCCGCAAATGGGGATGTGACGTCGGCCCAAACCCGACCGACCCACGGGTATCGGGCCAGAATGCACATCACTAATGTTTAACCATACAGAGCATTTGTTTTTAGATGGGGTCAGTGACCCCCAATTGAAAGCTGGAAAGAGTCAGAAGAAGGCAAATAATTCAAAAACTATAGAAAATAAAAAATGAAGACCAGTTGAAAAGTTGCTTAGAATTAGCCATTCTATAACATACGAAAAGTTTACTTAAAGGTGAACCACCCCTTTAAGAATTAGGTGAATCTCTGCTAGAAACTGGTATATTTCCGACTTTATCCTTCAACTGAAATGGTTTTGTGACCCGCAGGAGTCTATACGATGGCTTGAGGATGAAAAAGTGCTTCTAGAAATGACAGAAGAGGTGGATTATGATGTTGACTCCTACGCGACACAACTTGAAGCCATCCTGGAGCAAAAGATTGACATTCTCACTGAACTACGGGGTGAGTTTCTATCTACTTGTGTATTTCAGGAACTATTGCATAATAAATTCTCCGTGTATTCCACTTACAAGACACACAAAGCGCATTCACTTTCCCCTTCGTGTTTTTTATCATCTCCATTTCCTCCATTGTTCACTAGTTGTGTGGTTTAAAGGGACAGTATGCCCCTTAAAAAAAATCTTCTAAAAGTGAACATTTTATATAATTTAAAAAGAAATCCATATTTTTCTTTTTTTTTCTTTTGTCATTATAAAGCACTAATTTGAAAGTTGTGCTGTTTTCACTGAACTTACCTACCCCCCCCCTTCCTTTATAAACAGGGTCATTTGTTTAGAGCTTCTTTGAACAAACAAACGCATTCTCTAAGCAGCAGCTCATTATCAGGGGCTTCTCAGTGGACTGGCAATTAGTTTTATTAACTCCTTTGAAGTTCTTCTGGATCAGGAAGTGTCAAACTTGCTTCATATTCTTGTTTAGTGGAAGATATATATATGAGAGATGCACCGAATCCAGGATTCCGTTCAGGATTTGGCCTTTTTCAAATTTTACATTCAATTTGTTTTGGGGTGTTTAGTTCCCCCTTAAAGGGGTTGTTCACCTTCCAAATACTTTTTTTTTTTTCAGTTAAATTGTTTTCAGATTGTTTACCAGAAATAAAGACTTTTTTCAATTACTTTCCATTTTTACTGTTATTCCAAAATCTAAATTTAAAGATTAATGTCTCTGGTGTTTGAGTCTGGCAGTAGAGTCCTGCGCGGAACCAATTTCTAAGACCCGGACCCAATCCAAACCCGCATATTTAGACACTTTGATCCGCTACCCGGACCCACAACTGCTTTATCCGCAAACCCGACAACCACCTTCAAACAGGAAGTGACGTCAGCAAAAGTGGGCGGGGACAGAAACAAGTTTCGTAAAACTTTAAAAGGAGTAAAATATAGGCCAGATTACATAAAATAAGACATTTAGATGAGACCCGTGGGTATACCCGCACCTGAAAATCATCCCCTCATTCTGCAGGGTGCCCACTTTTTTGGCGGGTAACCGTGGTTACCAGACCTGCTACAGGACTTTATCTGGCAGCTCAGACTCTAAACTGTTACAATTTGCTCCATAAGTTGATCCATTTCTCAGCAGTATCTGTGGAATATTGGCAACTATTGTATCAATTCTAACAGCCGCCTGTAATGAAACTCAGAGATTCTGCTCATCAGGGACAAAGGTAACAAATGTATTGAATAAATGTATAAATTTTTTAAAAGTTTACAGGGTCGGCGACCCCCCGAGCTGCTTTAGAAGCAAAAAAAATTACACTTTACAGTTCAATATTAGAAGAAAAAAAAAGGTCACACAGAAAATAGAAAGTAATTGGAAAAGGTCTTTGTTTCCGGTGAACAATCTGAAACCAACTGAACTGAAAAAAGCGTGGGAAGGTGAACAAGCCCTTTAATGGGTCCCTACATACCTGCAGTTTCCGATTTATATGGGGAGAAATGTATCATTTAGGGAGATGCAGCTGCTGTATGTTCAATACTTGCCCTCCAGTAACACACGTGTATTTGTTTTTTTTCCCCTTTAAAGACAAAGTCAAATCTTTCCGTGCCGCATTACAAGAAGAGGAGCATGCAAGCAAACAAATCAACCCCAAGAGGCCACGAGCTCTTTAATGAACGAAGAAACTAAAAACTCTACACTGTATAATAGAGTTATCCCCACGCCGGAAGGAGACGGATACTTGAAACGTTACGTTCACTTTTATAAAGTCATTGGAAACGTCGGCTTCTCTCACCTGAATGGGAAAACAGTTTTGGGCTCTATCTAGTGTAGGTAAATCTAAAACAACTGGACTTGCTGAGTAATCCTTAAAGTTGGGCTACACGCAACTACGCGGATTCTTTTTAGAGCGACTTTTAGTGGGCGCAGCACAACTCCCATAGGACTACAAGTAGCCTCGTCTTGGATATTCAGCTCAAGTCTTATCTTCCAAGTCTCTTTCTGCTCCTTTTTCTTTTTAAATAAATAATGAATTGAAACCACCTGTGGACTGGACAATATATGGCATAACATTTTATAGCGGTGTTCCCAAAAACAACGGCTGTGCGATTTTTAAGCTCTTTGCATGCCTGCATATTCATCTGTGATTGTACAGATTTTAACTGACCCCGCTGTGCCCATATCCTACGTGCCTTAATCAAGGCTAATTATCCAGAACACTCTCTCACCACTAAGCACAGCCTTAACGTAACAACAACGCGCATTCCTTTTTGTCAGTGAAAATAATTGTTTATAACAGAGACAGAACAACAGCTGGAAGTTCCATCCTCCACCTGTAAAATACATATTTGAATACTGTTTGGTTGTGTAATTAACATTTTCTTTGTAAAGAATAAAATTTAGTTAATGTACAATCAAAAGGTCGATGGGGGGGATGTTCATTCCTTAAGAGCGATGAAAAAAATATGGTATGGGACCTGTTATCCAGAATGCTCGGGACCTGGGGTTTTTTCTGTAATTTGGATCTTCATACTTGCTTCCAATAAGGATTAATTATATCTTAGTTTATATCAAGTACAAGCTACTGTTTTATTATTACAGAAAAAAAGGAAATAATTCTTTTAAAAATTTGGATAAAATTGAGTCTATGGGGCAGATTTCCTAAAGGGCGAAGTAGCTAACGCTAGCGTCAATTCGCTAGCATTACCACCGCAGGGACTTCGCTGATTTCCTAATGGACGCATGCGTCACTTTGCTAGTGAAGAAGTTAGACGCTAGTGTTGCTTCGCACTCTTAACGCCAGGCGAATTTTTGCTCGGGCGAATGGACGTAATTCTGCAAATTCACCAAGATGCGGATTTTAATGAACGTTACCTCATTCGCCAGCACAGACCAGGCGAAGTGCAATGCCATGTAACTTTATCATTTCCCACCATATGCAAATTAGGCAACGCTAGCGCATCGTCGCTTTGATTGCTGAAGTAACGCTAGCGAAAATTCGCCAGCGTTCAGCACCCTGGACACAACTTCTCACTTTAGTGAATTAGTGTTGTCCTATCGAATTTAAACCTGGCGAAGTGTTGCGATGGCTGCGAAGCCGTCGCTGGTGAATTTGCCCCTCAGGGAGACAGACTTTCCATAATTCGGAGCTTCTTGGATAACTGGTTTCCGGACAACAAATCCCATACCTGTATAAAAAGGCCTTGATGCTTATGATATTTAAAGGAAAACAAGGCCTTTTTATACAGGTATGGGATTTGTTGTCCGGAAACCAGTTATCCAAGAAGCTCCGAATTATGGAAAGGCTGTCTCCCCCCAAACAATGTAGGTCTCTATAAAAAGATATTGCATAAAACAGCTCATGTGTAAAACCCTGCTTCATGTAAATAAACCATTTTCATAATATACTTTTTTAGTGGTATGTGCCATTGGGTAATCATAAATAGAAAATTGTCATTTTAAGAACAAAGGGCCGCCCCATGGACCATACAATTCCTGGTGGGCACAGACAAGCCAAGGGCACACATACATGATACATGTTAGGTCACATGAGCCAATTAATAGATAAAAGTTGTGTCTTTTACTCTCACACTTCTTCCTGTTACAGTTAAAGCTGCAGTATCTCTGGTCAGGTGATCTCTGAGGCAGCACACAGACCCAGGGCTGTGGAGTTTGTACATAATCCTTTGATTCAGACTCCTCATTTTAAGGTACCTCCAACTCCTCCAACAAAAACTGAAAGTGTATCAAAGTGATTCAAATATAATGCACTGTTGCTCTGCACTGGTAAAAATTGTGTGTTTGCTTCAGAAACTCTACAATAGTTTATATAAATAAGCTGCTGTGTAGCCATTCAAGCTGGAAAAAAGGCTCCGGTTACACAGCAGATCTGATGAGCTCTGTCCAATACAATGCTGTTCCGTTACCTGTGCAAACACACAGCTTTTACCAGTCCATGCAAACAGTATATTTATGTTGATAACTTTACAGTCCACACGAGCAAATTCGGGGAGATTAGTTGCCCCAGCGACAAATCGCCTCTTCTTCGGGGCGACAATCTCCCTGAACTGCCTTCCCGCTGCCCTCCGCTAGGTAAAATGAAAATCGCCTGCAGCAATTTGTTATCCAAAGTCGCCTCATGAGGAAACTTCGGGAGACTTTGGAAAACAAAGGACCGCGTGTGCAATGCCGTAGGCGATTTTAATTTTTGTTGGGACGACTAATCTCCCCAAATCTGCTCGTTTGGCCTGACACTTGCATATTTTGGTATTACTGATCCTTTAATGTACTAATGTATTTTCCATGTTGATTGAAAGAAGTTAAATTGATACGGACACGTTCCTATAAAAATCATAGAAACATGTCAGTATAAAGTAAATGCTGCACCCAGAATCGTTCCCCAAAAAAGCCCCCCACAAAGCTGCCCGCGAAGCTATGTGCTGCCGACTCGCTAACACTATTAACAGATCTTCCACGTTGCTTCCTGTTTTCATTCGTAAATCAGCCTATGGAAGGATCGCGCCGCCCCCAGCTCAGCGTCACTGAAACGGCTCAGAAGGTCTTTTATCTGTGTCGGAGGGTCGGGTGAGTGCAGGTTTGTGGGGGCGGCTTTGAGGGGAACCGGGTGCAGCGTTTACTTGATACTGACACATTCGGTATGGTTTTGAGTACACAACATACAAGGCATTTTATCACTGTCAAAGATCTTAGACTAGTCCTGATATGTTTCCCTGTCTCCTACTCTATGCTGCCTTGCCTATGCTCCTGTGTGTGCCATACTCTTATCTGCCCTAAGGGGGGGGGGGGGTGTCTCTCTCTTATCTGCTCTATGCTCCTGTTACTCTTATCTGCTCTATGCTCGTGTGTGTGTGTTACTCTTATCTGCTCTATGCTCCCTGTGAGCACCAATCATTTTTTTGTTTTTTTTTGGGTGTGTTACCACAATTAATGTGGATATGGTATTAAACGTTCTTGTGGTAACATGGGTGTTATCAGGATTGGATTTAAAACTTGTTTTCCCCTAGGCCACCTCCCGCAGCTGCTCAAACCCACCCAACACACTGCACCAACTCCTGACAGCTCTTACCCCCCAAGCCAATACTAATCCCTGGCTGCCTGCAACACCCCCATCTGCCACCAGCTCCAATGCAACCTTATCTACTGGGGACTTTGTGTGCGATTCAAACAGCTGTCAAATCTCCCACCCCATAAAGTGGTGTCCAGCAGGCAGAATGCCCCCCAGCTCTTTGCCACCCTAGGCCTCTGCGGTCTGCTCACAACTGCACGACTACTTTTAAACATTCTAAACAAGGGTGCCCAAAAGGAAGTTTGGGATCTACCAGTAGACCTTAAGCTGGGGATCAGTAGATCTCAAGTCACTGTCAACAAACTGTCTAAATCACCCTATTTCATGCTTTTCATTCAGATATTTATTACATAAGAAATAGTTGTTTGTTAAATATAGCTATATAAATTGTCATAAATCAATATAATATTTAAGTAATATTTTCCACGGAACAGAATTGGAACTATGCTTTTATGGGTATAGATCCTCAAGGGACAACATCACTAAAAGTAGGCTTTGCAATAGTAAATTATGGGCATTCCTACTTTAGACATTAAACACATCTTTATACCTGGCTCGGGGCAAGACACAGGTTGTTTGAATTGCAAGACACAAAAGTTGCACTGGTGTCACTAAGGGCAGAGTCACACGTGGAGAGTCACGTGTTTTGGGAAAACAAAGCGTTCAGACCGCCGGCGATTTAGTTTCTAGTCAGCAGGAAAGCAGTTCCGGGAGATTAGTCGCCCCAAGAGGAAATTTGTCGCCGGGCGACTAAATCTCCCCGAATCTCCACGTGTGTCTCTGCCCTTAGGGGTGCAGGTTGTTATGTGACTGTTTCAGGGTCAATGATTGGATAATGTGTTGTGAAAAAAAGTAGTCTGCCACTTTCATGTCCAGACATGTTGGAGCCAATTGAAACACATTTCACAAATGATTTAAACTCTGTTACCCTCGTGTTTTCAGAATTTCTTGTTTAAACATAATTTCTATCAAAGGCCTTAAAATACAATTTTCATTACAATCCAGCCACTCTGGGACGTTCTTTTATTCAAATCTTTGGATGAATCAACCTCATATCAGTAGGTATGGCAGCTCCCGCACATTTAAATAAATACATATATGAGGAGAAGCCTGCTGGTAGATTTTACTCTTTGTAAATACAATATCAGTTCACGTAATATTTCATTTTTCATGCATATCGGTTTAAAAATGTATAGTGCAAGTAGTGTAGAAGGGAAACTGTACAAAGGGGGAAATATTCTACACAAACTGCCGGATCAATGACGGATTCCACCCACTTCCCTGTGACAGAAATTCATTGTGACCAAACTGCCAGTTATACAGAAAGGGGCGGAGACTCTCGGCACTTATGTAAAGTGGATTCCTTGCGAATTAAATCCATGAAGGAGTCTATAAGAAAATAAAACACAATTTATAAATAATAGGCAAAGAGTTGATAGAGCTATTTATTTCCTAGGGAATAGGGAGGGAGACTTACGCCATGAAGTCATCAATATCCATGGAACGGGCACGTTTTTCACTGAACCCGGTTTCTGTGAGGATTCCTTCTATCTTCTCTGCAATACTGAAGTTTTCTGGTACTGACTGTTATGATACAAAACAGAGTCATTCAGATGATTTCTATTGGCTGTATTGAGGTACAGAACTTGGTACTGTAATCAGCCCAGGGGGTGTTAGGGTTCCACGTGCTGCATCTCAGCTTTGTTTAGTGTTTCAGTACATTTGTGTCATTAAAGGGCATGTAAAGTCTAAAATAGAATAAGGCTAGAAATGCTGTATTTTGTATACTAAATATAAACATGAACTTACTGCACCACAAGCCTAATCAAACAAATAATTGATGCTTTCAAAGTTGGCTACAGGGGGTCACCATCTTGTAACTTTGTTAAACATCTTTACAAGACTAAGACTGTGCACATGCTCAGTGTGGTCTGGGCTGCTTAGGGTTCGTCATAAACAAAGCTGCTTGAGTTCTGCATGGCTGGGAAGTAAGGCGGGGGCTCCCCCTGCTGTTCATAAGTATGATTGTTTCCCTGCTCAGCAGTTAGGGACCATCTGACAATTCCTATCCACAGCAGTAAATGAAGGGAGAATTTCACTGCATACAGTCAGGTTTCTTATAAAAACGGTACACATTTTTTAATTAAAATATATTGGAGATGGGTTTCTTTTTCATTAAAGAAAGCAAAAATGGGATTTTATTTTTTTGCCTTTACATGCCCTTTAAAGGCCCCATAGAGAAGAAACGTGTCTATTAATCTATGTGAATTTGAACCCCCCCCACCCCAAGAATATTTTACCCTCTTCAGTTGGCTGCCTGAAGTTATATTAGTCACAGCCTGGAGAGAGACGTATTGGCCCTGCACACTAACACTCACTAAACTGGCAGTCATTTTGGAATTCTAATTCCCAGTGAGACGCATACTTACAATGTTATGCAGTGAGCAGTGGATTCTGTAATTTTTCTCAAGCAGTTCTTGCACGGCTGTGGATCTAAGAAGCAATAAATGTATCATTAGTCCGATGTTGTGCTCATACTCAGCCTAATTATAACAAGCATTGAAAGACTTATCACTTGAAATGATCTCTCCGCGACAGAGCTGACAATTAACATGTCTAGCAATGAAAGGGGCTGAAGTCACATATTTATTTTTTTGAAAAAATAGTATAAAACTCACTTGTACAAAGATCTGGGGTCAATGTGCTATAACATCCATTCCACTGATGTACTTTCAAAAGCAATTCTGCTTTCCCAAAAATCATAGAAATGCATCAAGGTAAAATTATTCTGCACCCAGCTTTAGTGGAAACTGCCTATAGAATTTTCCTTAAAGGGATACGGTCATGGGAAACCATGGTTTTTTTCCCCAAAATGAATCAGTTAATAGTGCTGCTCCAGCAGAATTCTGCACTGAAATCCATTTCTCAAAAGAGCAAACAGATTTTTTTATATTCAATTTTGAAATCTGACATGGGGCTAGACATGTTGTCAGTTTCCGAGGTGCCCCCAGTCACGTGACTTGTGCTCTGATAAGCTTCAGTCACTCTTTAGGGGGGTGGCACACGTAGCGTTTTGGGGAGATAAGTCGCCCAGCCACAAATCTCCTCTTATTCAGACGACTACTCTCCCCGAAATGCCTTCCTGCCTGCTAGAATGTGAATAGCCGGCGGGATGGCACTCGGATCACTTTGTTTTCCAAAGTTGCCTCACGAGGAAAGTTTCGCCAACTTCAGAAATCCGAAGCGATCCAACTGCCATCTCACCGGCGATTCACATTCTAGCCAGCCAGAAGGCATTTCAGGGAGATTAGTCGCCCAAAGAAGAGGAGATTTGTTGCCGAGCGACTAATCTCCCCGAATCGCTACGTGTACCACCACCCTTACTGCAAGTTGGAGTGATATCACCCCCCCTTTCCCCCGCCCCCCCCAGCAGCCTAACAACAGAACAATGGGAAGGTAACCAAATAGCAGCTCCCTAACACAAGATAACAGCTGCCTGGATATAAGAACAGCACTCAATAATAAAATCCAGGTCCTACTGAGACACGTTCAGTTACATTACAGTAGGAGAAAGAACAGCCTGCCAGAAAGCAGTTCCATCCTAAAGTGCTGGCTCTTTCTGAAAGCACATGACCAGGTAAAATGACCTGAGATTGCGCCTACACACCAATATTACAACTTAAAAAAATACACTTGGGTTAGGAATTAAATTTTATATTGTAGAGTGAATTATTTGCAGTGTAAACAGTGTAATTTAGTAATAAAAACATCACTATAAAAATCACGACAGAATCCCTTTAAATAATTACAATTGGTGGCATTCTCATTCCCTGACTAAGTTCTTCTCTGCCTGCAGAGGTAGGCGGTGACATATAAGCAATGTGTTTATTAGCTATCCTATTATAGCTCCATAAATATGTAGGAATATTATCCACCCTTACGGACTTTGTAGTCTGGTATTCAAGTAATATTTAGGTAAGTCTAAAGCATTCACACAAATGGCATCCTAATTGAACTTCTGGCTAGCCCACCCCCACCCACTGCAATGGCTTAGTAGGCAGTTTATTACCTAGTGCATGCGAGCCACCCAATGGCCTGTCTGACCAATGACTTTGCTAAAAATTTGCCGGATATAAATTGGGAAGGTTTGAAAATCAAGTCAGGCAAGAACCAAATTGATCTGCTGGTGCAGTCCTCGTCCAATGGGTCACAGTTGACCCACAGTATAAGACAACTGGATTGACCTGATTTGACCCTGCGTTTGAGTGGCTAAAACAAGTACCTTGCCAAATGAGCAAACATAAGGTGTAAGGTCAGCTTTAAGAACTAAACCCATAGTTTCCATGGTGTGGAAACATCTGGTATATGAATTGAACAGAGACCGGATCTCAGCCTATTGCACTGCCCCCTGTTGCATGGATACTTAGCAACTGTAAGATTCATTAGGGCACATCCATGTTGCTCTTTTGATTCCCTATTGCAAACAATCTACATGAAAACGTGCAAAAATCGAATACAAAACCGAGTTGTATAAACAAAGATATCACCTAGTGAAACGAGCGGATGAGTTTGTGCACAGAACACTTACTTGAAAGATGCTGCAAGGGTTTTATTTTTCCGAACAAACGCAATACGCACCAGCCCATCCCATTCCTGCAAGAAAAAAAGAAGTGAAACTTCCTTTCTCAGAATTCTGCTATGGGTCAGTATGTCATGCGAGTTATAGAATAAATGTGGACTCCAAAAATATACTTGAACATGACAAATAATGCCATACTTTCTTCTACATCAAGGTATTGTTTTTTTTTTATGTAAACATGAAATACCCGTTTATGTATGTAAAGGTATGGGATCCTTTATTCGGAAACCAGTTATCCAGAAAGCTCAGAATTCCGAAAAGTCAGTCTCCCATAGACGCCAATTTAGTCAAACAATACAGATTTTTTTTAAATGGATTTTCTTTTTCTCTGTTATAATAAAACAGTACCAAACTAGGATATAAATAATACTTATTGGAGGCTAAAAAATCCAATTGGGTTTATTCAATATTTAAAATAATTTTGCCCCCTCCCAGCTCCCTCACCGCAGTATGTATTCTTTTCATAAGTCTCCCTGTATCCTGACCTGCTATAAATTTGCAGAGTTGCGCAGCGGAGTTCAAAGGTGCCATTTTCTGTCTGTCTTCTAATCCTTTTCTGTCGTTGCAGATATGGATATTGCGGGATCATGCACAGTGGAAATAGATTGAATAGCGCATGCTCCTCCAAGATCCGTGTCGCTGTTATACAGAAGACAATTCGAAGACAGACCGAAGACTGAGCATTTGAACTCTCAAAAATCTGAGAAGAATGCATTCTGCGAGGAGGGAGGGGCAGTGGAGGGGGACAAGGGTTTAGTTCTACTTTAATATACGGAGATCCAAATTACTGAAAGATTCCTTATTTAGAAAACCCCAGGTCCCGACCATTCTGGATGACAGGTCCCATACCTGTGTTATGTCCCTTAACGTAAGCATACATTACCTGAAAGTTAATTGGAGGTGGAGGATTTTTGGGTTCTATCCGGACTACACTGGATTCCACTTTCGGAGGGGGCCTGAAATTGTTCTTCCCTACCTGAATGGTAAAAAAGTTTTGTGATGAATCTCATAGAGGTGAATAAGACATTTTCTTGCCCTTTCTGCTGAAGGTGGTCGCATCAGTATTCCAGGTCTGAGCATTCTAATAGAACAGCTAATCAAAGCCATAGTGACTTAATGTGATACTGACACTAAAAAACAACTTTTCAAAATATTAATGTACACAAAAAATTACCCTATGGGTCATGTTGACCGTTTTTCGCTAATTGGTCAGCTTTTGTAAGCGTTTGTTACTTGAATACACACATACACACACCACTTACTTTCATGAGGTGGTCAACACGAGCCAAGAGCTGAGTGTTAATGGAAAGTCTGCAGTACAGTTTATCTCCTGGTTTGGCCACCAAGCGCATAGCAAATTCTCTCTGAAACATCAGCACCGCACATCTGCGAATGCATAAATAGCAATAAATATAACAAAGTACAGGTATGGGACCCGTTATCCAGAAAGCTCCGAATTACAGGAAGGCCATATCCAGTTAATTCAAAATGTTAAAATGTTTTCCTTTTTCTCTATAATAATAAAACAGTAGCTTGTACTTGCTCCCAACTAAGATATAATTAATCCTTATTGGAGACAAAACATTCCTATTGGGATATGTTTAAATATTTTTTTTTTAGTGGAGATCCAAATTCTGGAAAGGCCCCTTATCCCGAAAATCCCAAGTCCTGAGGATTCTGGATAACAGGTCCTGTACCTGTAGAATCATAACTTTTTCCTGGGCAGTTCAGAACAAAAAACAGACACACACGCCACATAAGGTGCTACAAGAACATGTTTGGTGTGCTTCCTACATTTGGGTCAATAGACAGAATTTAGTGATGTGAAGGCCGACCCGAAGCCTGTGGGACCAACGGGTCTGGTCTTTGGGCTGTACATCCCACCCGCAACCTTTTACTGCTTCTGTGCAAGTTCTTTTATATGGTGGGGCAGGTATGAAGAAGCGCACCGGGTTAGGGTCTGGTGCGGGGGTGCTGTTGGGCCAAGTAAGGGTCAGATGTGGGTCCAGATTTAGATGACTAGCACATCATTAACAGGATTATTATTACACAGCATCCCTATGCAGCCTAATTTATGTTCACTCTCCCAACTGCAGATCAGATCCTCTCCAACCCCACTGATGTCACACTACAAAAAAACAGTGGTATATTCAATTTAATCTAGGCCTATGCTACTAAAGCAATGCATTTGTCTATGGATTAAGTTTCTCTTGGGAAAGCAGCTGCACTGGAATTTAAGATTTAATAATTAGTAAAGCATGGATAATTTAGTATATTTACTAGAGAAAAACGAACACACATATATATATATATGTCACAGGATGCTCTAAATCCGGTCTCTTTAGTACATGTATTTGAAGAAATGAGGAATTGTGTGAGCATACATAGCGCCATCTGCCTGCTGCTGAAGCTGTGCAACATTTTATTGCTATATCTATTGACATTGGGCACAGAGGGAAGCCTGGAGCCACCGTTGATAACCCGGAGGGGAGACGGGAACAATGAAATTCTTGGCACCATGTTAAGCCCTTTAACCAGTGGCAGGGTACAGACCAAACTTAAGTCCATCAGGGCACAAAATGCAACATACTTCTGTAATTCTCTATCGTTCATGTATAAGCAACTACCTGTTTTATGTTTTTGAGTTCTTACATATCAAGCAATATTTACCTAAAAAAGGGACGGTGAAGAAGGAGTTTGAAAACAAATGGGGAGGAAATCTAAAAGAAAAAAAGAAACTGCACATTAAAATATTGTTAAAATACTATCGGTGAAGGTTGTAAGAAACAGGTTTACAAACAAATCTCCAAATAAACATCAATATCACTAGAAATATATCCATCAAGCACTGAGCAATATGGTGTTTTAGCCAGTATGGATTAGCAGATTGGCCTCTTCTACCCCAGCAAAAAAACACCCCTTGTAACATTAGGGTGAAGACACACAGAGCTACTAGTAGCAGCTAATTCCCTGCAATAGACAATGCTGAGAATTGCCTCATCTAAACACATAGAGACATAAGCATTAAATAAGCATTAAACAGTAAATTATAAGCATTGTCTATTTTTGAAGCGGTGACAAGTAGTTGCTACTAGTAGCTCCGTGTGTCTTCACACTTAGGGTAAGGGCATACCTGGCAATTCTGGGATATATAGTTGCCCGTCGACAAATCTCCTCTTCTTCGGTGTGACCCCTCTTCTCCCCGAACTGCCTTACCGCTGGCTAAAATGTAAATATCCAGCAGGATGGCACTCGGAGCGATTTGTTTTCTGAAGATGCCTTGACGAGGAAAATTTGGAAAACGAATCGCTCAGAGTGACACCCTGCCAGGAGCTTTACATTTTAGCTGTTGGGAAGGCAGGGGAGGCAGTTCGGGGAAATTAGTCGCCCCGAAGAAGAGATTTGTCGCCGGGCCACTAATCTCCCCGATTCTGCCTGTGTGCCCTGACCCTTAGCTTAAACGAAGCACCATTCACGCCAAATACCTGATAAGGCAAGTTAGCCACACAGAGATCAAAAAAAGGCAGGTCTGTCTTCAAAACATCGCCAACCATGACTTGGAGTTTACTTGCAACTGCCCTGGATAAATGAGATGTAAAAAGAACCTTGTTTACCATTTACTGTACATGAAAAAAAGCACTCTGGACAAATATAAAATAATCATAATTTTCTTTAAGCCCAGGGTTTCACCCACTCAATCTTTTTTTTTTTTTTTAAATTTCGGTAGCATTTATTAAACAGATTTTGCATCATAGTTTGACATGTTTGATACTTTTGTGCGTTACATTGGTAGTACATTTGGAAGAAAAACAATATTAAGGTCAGGGCACACATGCAGATTCAGGATGATTAGTTGCCGGAGACAAATCTCCTCTTCTTCAGGGAGACTAATCTCCCGAACTGCCTCCCCTGCCTTCCCGCCGGCTAAAACGTAAATTGCCGACGGGATGGCACTTGGAGCGATTTGTTTTCCGAAGTCACCCGAAGTTTCCTCGTGAGGCAACTTCAGGTGACTTCGGAAAACAAAGCGCTCCGAGTGCCATCCCACCGGCGATTTAAATTTTTTAGCTGGCGGGCAGGCATTTCTGGGAGATTAGTCATCCCGAAAAGGAGGAGATTTGTCACTGGGCGACTAATCTCCCCGAATCTGCCTGTGTGTCCTGACCCTTAGTTTACAGGAGAAACCATTATAGTAATTTAACCTTCATGTTCATATCGGAGGTGCATATACATTTTGCAGCATTGGCATATTATACATTTGTTCTGTTGGTAACATTTTTCACATACACAGCTTTCCTTCATACAGCATATGACCTGAAACAGTGGGTTAGGTGGTATTAGTGATCATTATTGAACTGTGCCTGGGGGTTTTTATCAAGCCATTTGCCTCAAATTTTGTTAAACTTGTTACACGTTTCATTTACAGTATTTACCCATATTGGAGTCTCTGGGGGAATCTACTTTTCACCCACTCAATCTTTGCTTCTGAATCCTGTGATTTTAGGGGCATGACAGAGCAAATAAAAACCGTAAATAGGTTTCCCATCACAAACCCAATCATCATTCTCAGACTTCTTCCACCCACTAAATGAACTGCCTGCTTTTCAAAGGACAGTGGCCTACTGGGAGATTCGTTACCCATGATAAAAACGCTTGTCTGTGGGCAACAAGTCTCCTGAAAACCTATCTCCAATGGAAATAGTTGAAATTAAACAAACGCATTGCTTCGTTCTTACAAAGTCGCCTCGGGAGAAAACTTTTGGTGACTTTGCAATAGGTTTGTTTTACCACCATCGATTTCAGTTATTTCCAATGGAGATACATTTTCGGGAGATTAGTGGCCTGCAGTCGTGCATAAATAATTGTGGGCAACAAATCTTGGCCACTGCCCTAAGGGTTTAAAGGTATGACTAGTCCAATCCACTGAGCTTAGTTTTTTTTAGATTCTGAGCACCTGCACTTTCTGCCATAGGTATGCACTACTGTTAGTGTACATGAAATGAAACTGTGCTTCAGAGAATAAAGAAAGATAGGCGTGGGTTTGGTCCGTAGCTGAGCTTGTCTTTGTCCCAGCATCCTTCAGGGTGCCTATCCTGTACGCAATGTAGAGAGTCCAATATCTTGTGCATATACATACCCATTTTTTTCCAATTGATACTTGGGTGGGTTAGTAACATAATACTTACGAGCCTTGGACTCTTTTTTGGAGCTCTGCAACAAGGCGCGTGTCAAGTTCACAAGCAATCACCTGTTTTAGAAACATATATATATATAAAAAATAGTCCTTTTATTTAAAACCCAAATGAATAGATCGTGTTTAACAGACGTTTCATGTGTTACAGCTAAAGTAAATAAAATATCCAGAGGTGTTCTTGCTTCACAATCAGATATCAGTGGTATGCACAAGACAACCTTATTACATGCTCACATTGGCTAGAGCTGGCCACACAAGGTGCCTGCATAATCTACTGTGTTTGGAAGCAGATGCCTGAAGTGGAATTTGAAGTGCAATTTGCTCACACAGTATATGACCCAATTGGTCTTCCTTTAAGAAGATCGAAGAGGAAGAAGAAGTGGAAAAAGTGGTGTACCCTGTGTTGGGTCAATGGCCATTCGCATATACTGATGGAAAGTACTGGCAGACCAGGTTTTCAGTCCAGACAGGTAGTTATCCAATGGCATTGATCAAAAATTGTCCAATAAATAATGAAACGATTAAGTAATTCAGTGACAAATGAGCCTAAGATGGTTCTATCTGCAAGCCTTATTTACCCTTTTTGACTTTTCTAACAGCTTCATGGTCATGTTACCAGTACCGGGCCCAACTTCAAGCACCACATCTGTAGGTCTTATCGCAGCCTGTAAATAACAAACAAAAAAAAGGGAAAACATGAGTAAAATCACAAACACGCACACATCAATAGACCTTGGGGACAGAGGGAAATTAATGACTAGGGATTCATGCATAAATCATGTTTGCCTTGCTGTGTGGTTCTGTGTGTTCACTACATGGCAATGCATAAGTAATCTCATGTCTTGCAATGGGTCTGTACCCACAAAAATGGAGATCAGCACTGAATAAAGTATTTATCATATTGACCTCCTTTCTCATGAGAAAAAAAACATTAGGTTTTTGACATTTATGACAAGCGGTGAAGGCAAAAAGTCTTTCTATGGAACTATGAACATTAAGACATTTAGGCTTCCATGTACATATTAACATGACACTTTTGCTGGCTATAGCCCGTGGGCATTTTGATCATTGCTACTTTGATTGTGACTGATTAAAAGGGCTGTTCACCCTTGATTTAACTTTTATTATGATGTAGAGTGATATTCTGAGACAATCTGCAATTGATTTTTATTTTTTATTTGTGGTTTCTGAGCTATTTCCGCTTTTTAATTCAGCAGCTCTCCAGTTTGCAGTTTCTAAAATTATCAGAATTATCTGAGTATACACCGAATTCAGGATTCGTTTTGGGATTCAGTCAAATCGGGGCCTTTATCAGCAGAATTTGGATTTTGTCAAAACCAAGAGCCTGGCCAAACCGAACCCTACAAAATGTGAACAACCTGCTACACGGGTTAACTTGTGTGCACAATTCATACACTCATCACCAGTTTCATCACCAAGGCTTGGATTTGGTTCGGTATACAGCTGGATCCAGTGCAAAGAATTCAGCTAGATCCAGAATCAAATGGTTTGGTGCATCCCTAGTCACATCATTAGCAACTGATGTATTTGCATTACCAACCTTATCAATAATGCTGTTCACAATCAGGGGATTCTTCAGAATATGCTGTCCTAGTCCAGTGTTGAACAAAACCCCTAGAAAGTCACAAAGAAAATAGATCAGTAATCTTAATTCTTCATATTAAATGTGTCACTTCCTGTTATTAACTTTCCATCCATTACTAGGCATACCAGATAAACAGAACAAAATGACCCTCTTGAATAGCAAAATTTTAATCAGAGAATGTTGTAATACGACACAACAAATCCGTATCAGAACATGGCTGACAAGTAGCAATGGATAAAGAAATCAGCTGCATTAGCATGTGTGTAAATCAGGGTGCATTGTAATAAGAGGTGTAACGTTTACTACAGGTCTAGTAACCTAAAGCAAAAATCAGCCAGTAGCATTTAGCAGTCAGCAAGGCTCTAGTCTAATTGGTTGCTATGGGTTACTGGACTTGGGCAAATATTGAGGCTTTTATTACATTATCCCATGACTAGAGGTTGTGTGCGACCCCACTCCTTCAGTATGCAGCATTCTCTCAACGTAACACAATGGGGGGTTATTTAGTAACTCAGAATTTATCTGGTCGGGTTTTTTGGGGTAAAACTCAAATGTTTCGTCTTTTTACCCGAAACGATTAAATCAAGCTTTTTTTTAATAATAATAAAGTGAAATTGGGAATGGTAGTTTGGTTGTGTTTTTTAAAAAATAACTCTCAGTGCTCTTCTCACATGGGTGATAGTGATGGGCGAATCTGACTCGTTTCTCTTTACTGAAAATTTGCTGATATTCATACATTAAGTCTATGGCCGACTAAATTTTTTTGGAAGCCCCGACAATTTTTTTTCACCCATTGGAGTCTATGGGCGTCATTTTCAAGTCGAAACTTGCCTAAAAATTTCACTCATCATTTGTGGGTGACAAAGCCTTCATAGATTCCCACTGGGTGTCAAATGGTGTGTGACCCTAGCTTTAGTAACCAATAGAATGACCTATACTGAAGCATAAATTGCTATTTTGAAAAAGTAATTCTCTTTAATAGGACTGACTTTTATAACCTTGTTTTCATTGCCAATTTCTCTAGGACATGTGTCATTATTTTCAGATATTGTGATTTATTGTAATCATGGCACAACTGCTCAGTAATGACAATGGTATTTTATGGGCTGCTGCAGAGACATGTATTGGTGCCCAAACCCTAGGGCAGAGGAGGAGATTTGTGCAACAGATTTAACACTAAAACCTTTCACTCTCCAGTGTGTTGCCCTACAGGTTTGGAAAAGTATCACTGCTGTCTGAGAGTCTGACAAAGAAACCCTTCTGTCCAACCTCCCCATATTTTTGTGTTTTATTCAGCCATAGAAACACTTGAGAATGGTAAATGCCAGAAACCTTGCATCTCAAATATCTCTACATCAGTTTTTGTAGGTCTAATTGCAACTGAAAGCAGTATTTGTCTGTCTCTTAAAATCCCTTCCTCTCCTTTCCCTGCCTACTTTTACCATTGCAACACTGAGAGCAAGAAGATAACAATTTCAAACAATTTCAAAGCTAGTTGAAAGTTGACTAAATCGGGATTCTTAATTGGGTTGTTCACCTTTGCATTAACATTTAGTATGATGTAGAGAGTGATATTCTGGGACAATTTGTGATTGCTTTTAATTTTTTTATTGTTTGTGGCTATTGAGTTATTTAGCTTTTTTCAGCAGCCCTCCAATTTGCAATTTCAACAATCTGGTTGCTAAGCTTGAAATTACCCTAGCAACCATGCATTGATTTGAATACAGGACTGGGATATGCATTGGAGAGGGCCTGAATAGATATAGGTAGGTCAGTGACCCCCATTTGAAAACCGGAAAGGGTCAGAAGAAGGCAAAGAATTCAAAACTATAAAAAATAAAGGCCAATTGAAAAGTTGCTTAGAATTAGCCATTCTATAACATACTAAAAGTGAACCAACACTGTAAAGAAGAAGCAAACCCTAAAGTTCAAGAACCCCTACCCTACATAGACCCCCCTCCCCCCAGCCTAGCTGCTACCCTGGGCAAATGCCTTAAAGGTCCCCATAGATGCAAAGATTTTTCATGCCGAACAACCGATTTTAGCGAAGTCCAACCAATCCTTCGAAATTATCATGTGGTTAGTGGGATTCGAATGATCGGACGTCTTACGTTTTTTCGGCCGACATCTGTCAGAAAATTGATCGGCCAGGTTAATAAATCTTTATTGGTCCCAGTGCAATCTATCTATGTTTGCAGGGCCAAGCTGGCAGCTCCCCTTTGTTTTCCTGGCAAATTGGTCTTTTTACTTGATGGTCAATTCGTACGATCGTTTCGAGATTATCGCGGTCTCACGATGATGATCGGATCTTTTAAAAATCTTTAAATCTATGGCCAGCAAGTCTTTACTTACCCCTCGGTGCAGATTCTGTCCAGTGGAGTTCACAGGCGACATTTTCTTCTCTTCAGTGATGTTTGTGAAGTAAGTGCCGTATCGGCGCAAGTGCAGTTGGAGCAATTTTCTGTTTCGTTACAACTGCGCATATTGCCGAATCGGCCAGAGAAGATCCGAAGATTACCGAAGATGACGCCTGTGAACTCCACTGGACAGAATCTTCACAGAGAGGTAAGTAAAAAGTTTGGGGCATTTGCCGGGGGGGGGGGCAGCTAGTCTGGGGAGAGGAGGGAGGGGTCTATGTAGGGTTTTTTTAACTTTAGGGTTTTCTTCTCCTTTAAGTAGGTTCCCTATTGAGGCCGTGGGTAAATGGCCTCCCCCTGAGGATATAGCAGGTGAGGCACAAGTAATCAGCAACAAGTTGTTATCAGCTGCAGCCGGTATAATTCTGAAAGCAAAGAGCTGAATGGTTGCTACTGGTTACTGCACTGAGGCAATTTTACTCAGGAGCCTCGGTTTGTACCTGCGGACAAGCTCAGCTGTCAGCCCTCTGGTTGTCCCCCCGCCAGGAATACATTTGCTGTGGCCCCTGCATATTTAGAGACACCTACCCTGACTCTTAACCTCCTGGTGTCTCCGCGTTTTCCTCTCAGCTCTGACTTTCGGCATTTTCCCTGTTTCTGTGACACTTACAACAAGATCCCAACGTGGTGTCGGCATAATGTCGCGGAGCAGTGACGTAAGCCCACGCGACACCACTTTGTTAACCCGATGTATGACGGGAATTGTAGTTCCCGAAGAAGAACGTGTTCCTGCTTAGCCTGGAAAGTATGTGGGGGTGTTTGGTGAAGGGATAGCAGGGCTGAGTGAGTAATGGATTTAATGGGGCTTGAGGGGCGGTGTGTAATAGGTTGTGGGCACAGCGCCTAGTGACCAGATGGGCTGTAACGCCTCGGCTCTTTGGCTGGAGGTGAGTGACAGCTGAGCAGCTCCCATCATCCCCGACGCCCGGGTGGGAGTTATAAATCCACATGAGCCGGGGAACCCGAGACTGCGCGTCACCTTGTGCCCAACTCTCGCGATACTTCCGACTGTCGCTGACGGGGGCGGGGTTTTTACACTTAGCTGGTAGTGAGTGTTGCTCATCGTAAAGTTTGGTCTTCTCAGGGATTTGAGCGTGCGGGGCACCGTAGTGGCATCACTGTGCTCTGCAGTGGATTTATAGGTTGCCCAGCCATGAGCTGCTCTGTGTGTGACTAGTGACTGGCTGAGGGCGAGTTCCAGCAGCAGGACTGTCTGTGGGAGCACATGGGCGCCTCATATAGATTCTGTTCTTCTAGTGAGGCAGGGAAGGGGATACTCACATTGGGGCAAATTTACATACCTTCGAAGTTTCGCCAGCGTTGCCTTTGCCGCACTTTGCCTGGTGTAGATGCCAGGGCTGCGCAAATTCACGAAGACGCGAAGTTGCGCACAAGTTATCGATCGTTTGCAACGTTGCGCTAGAGATGTTACGATCAGCGGTTCGAAGTTACGATAGTGAACGGAAATTTGCACGAAAATCCGCAAGTTAGTGAATTTGCGTAGTTACGTCCCTTCACCACAGCGCAACTTTGTCTGGCGTAAGGGTGCGAAGTAGCAGTAGAGTACAGTGCCGGGCACCCTAGGTAACCTGCCCGACTACGTCGCCCCAACTTGCTCACACCAATGAAGCGTTATTGCGCGTGCGCCAAACAAAGCGGTAGTGCATCTGCGCAGATGAAGCACTAGTGCGACTGCGCCGATGAAGGCATAATGCACATGCGCAGACTCACAAGCAGTTGAATTCAGCTGCCGCAGCTTCTGGGCACAAAGGCCGAACTAGGGGAAGGCGTCAGAAGAGGTACGTGCCTGGCGCCCCTCTACCCTTGCGCCCTAGGCACGTGCCTCTTCTGCCTACCCCTAGTTCCAGCCCTGGTAGAGTAGGTCCACTTCGCTAGCGAATTTACGCCAGACCCCGTTAGTAAATCGGCGAAAGTGACAAAATGACGTCATGCTGGCGAATTTTCACTAGCGTTAGCCACTTCTCCCTTTAGTAAATTTGCCCCAAAGTGTGTAAGGGAAGAAACATAGTGTGTGTGTATAGCGGCAGTGGGCTTTCTGTTTGTAACTCTCTGGTATACTGTGTATTGTAAGGCAACGGGCTGCTAGTGAACGAGTATCAATTGTGGGACTTTGTAAGTGAGTTGTGTTCAGTAAGTCATGGGAATAGGAAGGGACAGCAGCTGTTGAACAGACTAAAATGTACTGTAAGTCAGAGGGTGCCTGTAATGCCTCCCACCAAAGGATCTTGCTTTGATATCAATAACCGGCTCCAAAAAGGCTTCTTTGTAATCATGTGTGAGCCATGAAAAACAATATCCGCACCTGCCCCTAACCAGCAAATCTTAAGCTGCCATAGTTGTGCAGATTTTATTCTTTGTGTGACATACACTCACTCTAAACACCTACCACTAACCATTCAGATTAAAGGGGACCCGTCACCAAAAAAATGATTCCACATCCTATTTTATTATGTTAGTCAAGCAAAATGAACTTTCATTATACTGTATAAATTATTTGAATCTTGTTTCCATCAGTCTGGGATTTCATAATTATAACAAGCAGGCAGGAGCCATTTTGTGGACACAGTTATTAAGACAAGCCTTGTATCATCTCAGAATGGGGGACCTGATGTCCATCCCCATGTACTGGTTACACAATTAAACGGTGAAGAGAACTGGGGGAATGTGGGGAGAGCAGTGACATCTAGGAAATGCTGAATGGAAAATGACAGTAATTGCCTGCCCCGCCTCTATGCCTCTAATATTTGATGGACAGCTCAGATTTTTAAATGAGTTTACAACAGCTATGAATGCTTTAATAATAAAAAAAAGCATTTGGATTTCATGTTTAACTTGTAAATTACTTTTATTGTACAGCTTTTTATGTCTGGGTGACAGGTCCACTTTAAAATAACAGCAAATCACACAATGCTCAGGCCATTAATTGACAGCAATCGTACGAAAGTTATGTCTGACACACAGTGACAGTCGCCCATTGATATCGTCAGGTCGGCAATACATGCAGAGATATCGTTAGCCGACAAAAAATTTCTAAACGACCGATCACCATTGCAAGAAAAATGTTGGGACACTCCACACACACAGTCCGAAAATTGTAAGAACCTTCATTTCATACGACAGTATCTTTGCTTTAAGATGGCCATAGACACAAAGGGGCAAATTCACTAAGCGCCGAACGATATCGTTACTTCGCTAGCGTTTGGCATTTTCGTTACTGCGCAAATTCACTAACGAACGCTGGCGTAGTTTCGCTAGTGTTACTTCGCACCCTTACGCCTGGCGAAGTTTCGCTAGCGACGTAACTACGCAAATTCAGTAACGCGCGCAGTGTACTGAACGCTACCTTTTACGCTGGACTTCCTTCGCCACCTCAGACCAGGTGAAGCGCAAAAGAGTAGATAGGGATTGCTTCAAAAAAAGTCCTAAAAAATGCTGGCGTGTTTTCTACATTATGGGTGATAGGCTGAAAAAGATCGCAAAATTTTTTGGGGCTCCCCTCCTTCCCCCCTACATTTCCTGACTCATGGCAACTTACCTATACAGTGGGCACATGTGTAGGGCAAAATAAAATTTTTATTTGAGGTTTTGAAGGTTTTCTAGCCATTTGTAGTGCTGATACGTATTCCTCCATTGAAATTTGAATTTGGCGCCGTATTCAAATTAGCCTTCGCTAGCGTAACTTCGCTTCACTTAGCGAATCAACGCTAGCGCAACTTCGCAACCTTACGCTATCCCTGAGTGCAACTTCGGATTTTAATGAATTTGCGAAGCGCTGGTGAAACTACGCCTGTCAAAGTGCGGCGAAGTTACGCCTGGCGCAACTACGAATCTTAGTGAATTTGCCCCAAAGATACAGTCATATGGATCCTCCGATTTGTATGATTTTCGGATCATGTGTGGAGTGTCAGACATTTTTCGTGCCATGTCGTTCAGGTTACAAATTTTTTTGTCGGCTAGCGATAATTTCTCTGCATGTATTGACGATCTGACGATATCAATGGGTGACTATCACTTCTATTTGTTGGACATAATTTCAGTACAACTGCTGTCATGGCCAGAACATCACCTGATTTGTTTCTTTTATTACTTTATTTGATCTGAATGGTTAGTGGTAGGTTGGGAGATTGCACCGCACAATTGTTCCTCAGATATTAAGGCTATATCTGCACGTCTATGACGAGCTTTAGTCAGCACCCAACCCTAACCCCCAAAACCCAACTCATACATGTGTGTTCTGCTCTGTATGCGCCTCTGGTTCCAAGAAAGGGAATCTTCAGGAGCAGTGGCGGAGTATACTCAGTCTGACCCACACCCAACCCTAACTCTCAATGGCTGGCCAAATTTTAACCCAAACCCAACCAACCAGTGGTCAGCCCTCGCGCATGTCACTAGTTCCTTGAACTGGTCCCTGTCCCTGTTAAGTGTACCTGCCCCATGGTCTAATCACACAGACACTGATATCAATAGGAATTGCTGCAGGTTGTCCCAGGTACACGGTACCAATATAAGGTCTAAGACAAGTTTTGTGAGTCCAGTAGCAGATGTTCTGATAACTCTCACATGTCGTCTTTGTATATTGCCCAATATTTCACTTGTGTTATGGTACGGAAGCAGCCCCAGCACCCACATTACCAGCGCTTCACTCAGCCAAGTGGAAAAAAAATCGCTTGGCGACCAACGTGGATATTAGTGCATCAATTGGAAATGCTCTTAATGCAAATCCTAGGTTCCACCTAGACTTTCAAGAATAAAAGGTTGAAAATATAAAACTGTGTATATCGCTGCTTCATACTATCCCATTATTATTATTATTTTTTACAACCAGTACTTCTAAAGCACAAATGTATTTCACAACAATGTATAATAAAATCCCATCTACAGCAACTCCTCTACAGTTAATCTGTGTTGTTCTGGGGCCCAAAACTTTGTTCCAGTTGGTGCTTGTGCAACATTGTCTCCCCATTGTCTATGAAGACTAACATATTCCAAACATCTATGAATAAACCTGTATAAAGGCATTGTGCTTTCCGTTTGCTCCTTTCTCAGGGTTGTAGATACAATGCAGTGATGAGATTTAAACAAACCCCTGGTGAGCAGGGGGAGGCTGGTAAATGATATCTCAGAGACAGTGTAAAGGTAAACAGTGTAAGGGGGCAAAATGATGGAATATGTCTAGTCTTAAACCATGTTATTGTAATCACATACAGTGACCATTAGGTGTCAGTATAGGAGCACATGGAACATGCTTTTAACAAAATACTCATCACCATTGAAGACATTACATAGCAGCAAATTATGCAATTCAGCAATTGAAAGGGGACCTAAACTGACCATAAAACTTCCACTGTGCCCCACTATTGCTCTAAAAGCTCCATATTAGTCTGTTTGCTATTATCTGACATATGGAGGTTGTTTTGTCACTTTGGCTTCATGGTCTTGTTCTGCAATCAGGAATCGTAAGGGTGGGATTCTCACTGGAGGATTTGTTTACTTTTTAATGATGTTGCTGATCCAGAAGAGTTTGGGAAAAGTTAAATACTCTTAACTCAGCCATCCCTCAGTTTCCCATAAACACTATTATGCAGTATTAGTGTAAATAATGAAATAAAATGTAATACTAAGCAACTTTCTAGGATACATTCATGTACTGGGGCAACAGCACCCAGTCGGCCATAGAAATTCCAAACTGTTGTGCTGCAGATCAAACCAAATAATACATTAAAGGGGAACTGTAACGAAAATGAAATTACAATCAATTAAAAGTTCTGTACCATTTCTGAAATAATCAAGTTTATTTTCACAATCCCTCTCTCGGGCATCTGTTTCTCTTCCTTCTGTCTTCATGCAGCAGTTGGGTGTCAGATATTCATTGACAGTGAGATCCAATATATCTTATAGGGAGGCTCCTTTTGCCTAGAAGATGTATTAGAGCTCACTCAAATAACTGATGCCAGTACAGGTATAGGATCCGTTATCCAGAAAAGGACATCTCCAATAGACTCCATTTTATCCAAATAATCCAATTTTAAAAATGATTTCCTTTTTCTCTTTAATAATAAAATAGTACCTTGTACTTGATTCAAACTACAATATAATTATTCTACTAGACTTAAGGTATGAAGATCTAAATTATGAAAAGATCCATTATGTGGAAATACCCCAGGTCCCGAGCATTCTGGATAACAGGTTCCATACCTGTACAAATAAAATCTAAAAATGTTGCAAATGTATTCTGCATGTAGAGAGACATGATGTCTGGTAATTTTTATAGAGTGATCTCTAATACATCTTCTAGGCAAAAGGAGCCCCACTATAAGATATATTGGATCTAACTGTCAATGAATATCTGACACCCAACTGCTGCATGAAGACAGAATGAAGATAAACAGATGCCGAGAGAGGAATAGTGAAGATAAACTTGATTATTTCAGAATCAGTACAGAATTTTTAATTGACTGTCTTTAGAATTTTTTTTATTTCAGTATGATGAAGGTTACATAAAACTTTCATTTTTGCGATAGTTCCCCTTTAAAAATTAAAAACATTTGCTCATGGTGATAGAATGCCAGTGTCTACAGCATATAAAGTAAATTATAAAGGGAAGTAACCCTCTAATACTTTTCCATTTAATCTGACATCATTAAAATTAGGCACCGCTTACACAAGTCATTCACTCCCAAAGAAACGTATATAAAGTTTGCTCATATTCTATTCCTCGTCAAGTACAGTTCTTCAAAGTCAGCATCAAACACTTATAGCATCAACTTTATTCTGATAATGACAGAGCATTTCAGGTGATAGATACACATGGCATTTGTATTTGAACTGAGATGTTCAGACCCCAAACTTTAAAGTATAAAGGGGTAGTTCATCTTAAAACTTAACTTTAGTGTAATGTAGGTAGTGTTTCTTTAAGATACATTAACATCTTTTCTGTTTTGGTCTTTTTTTAATTAACATTTTTTTTTATGTATCAGGCCTTCATTATGGAATTTCAACATTTTCTGGTTGCTAGCATCCCCGTTTATCTAAGCAGCAAGACAGTGATTTGAATGACGGACTGGGAAATTAATTGTTGAATTGTGTCCCACCCCCCACCCCAGGTACTGTTATCCAGAAAGCTCCAAATTACAGAAAGGCAATAGACTCCATTTTGTCCAAATAATCCAATTTTTTTAGAATGATTTCCTTTTTCTCTAAATCAGTACCTTGTAGTTGATCCAAACTAAGATACAATTAATCCTCATTGGAAGCAAAAGCAGCTCATTGGGTTTATTTAATGTTTACATTGGAAAACTATACCCCCAAAATGAATACTTAAGCAACAGATAGTTTATATCAAATTGAATGACATATTAAAGAATCTTACCAAACTGGTATATATATTTACATAAATATTGCCCTTTTACATCTCTTGCCTTGAACCACCATTTTGTGACTCTATCTGTGCTGCCTCAGAGATCACCTGACCAGAAATACTACAACACTAACTGTAACAGGAAGAAGTGAGGAAGCAAAAGGCAGAACTCTGTCTGTTAATTGGCTCATGTGACCTTACATGTGGTTTGTATGTGTGCACAGTGAATCTTACGATCTCAGGGGGCGGCCCTTATTTTTAAAAATGGCAATTTTCTATTTATGATTACCCAATGGCACATACTATTAAAAAGTATATTATTATGATAATGGTTCATTTACATGAAGCAGGGTTTTACACATGAGCAGTTTTACTCAGTATCTTTTAATAGAGACCTACATTGTTTGGGGGGTATAGTTTTCCTTTAAGGTATGAAAATCCAGATTACGGGAAGATCTGTTATCTAGAAAACCCCAGGTCCCGAGCATTCTGGATAACAGGTCCCATACCTGTACATGATTCTATTAGTTCGACTAACACAAACCTGATATAAAACACCAAGGATTGTTTGAAACTGCTTCCTTTTACAGTTTCTGAGATTTTTGGTACACACAAAAGCGCAAATTGCCCAACAAAAGGCAATCCCCCAGATGTAATAAATGGCACTAAGTTTGCCCAGAAGCAGTAACCCACAGCATCTTATTGGAGAAACTGCTGATTGGTTGCTATCGGTTACTGCCCCTGGGCAAACTTAGTGCCATTTATTACATAACCCCAAAGTCTTCTAATACTGTAGATGCCGTTAGTTAAGTACTTCATCTTGACAAAAGTAGCAGCATCAGCATAAGACGGAAGTAGTATACAGAATGCAGCAGGTCACCTCCACTAGTACTACAGATATGCCTCAGTACTCCGCCTCCTATTCATTTATTCTGCACTTGCACACGCTCTTTAAACTCATGTAGAAATTCCCAGATAGTCGGTGTGCATAATATTAACAATTTGCAGATCATAGATTTATGTTTTGCATCTGTATATTAAATCATCACTGTAAATGTGTTGATGAGATTGTGTTATTGACTGTACAATTTACTGAACTTTAATGTGTCCTTTATTTTATAGTACCTTCTCATGGATCTAAATAGTGCCAGCAGAGTGGTGCTACAAGTATTCACACAAGCAGCCAAGATTTAGCTGTCTTGAAACCGGCCGAGGAGCAGCTCAAACAGTGGGAGATGCAGCTTGGTTTTAATACCGTACTCTTAGAGGCATATTTATCAAGGATCGAATTTCGAAGTAAAAAAAAACTTTGAAATTCGACCATCGAATTTGAGTACTTTGATAGTCAAAGTATTTTTTATAGGCGAAAACGGCCATATTCGATCGAAGTATGATCAAAGTAAAATCCTACGATCGGACGATTTAATCCTTCGAATGGAACGATTTGAAGGATTTTACAAAAAAAAAACTTTAACTTCTCAAAACTTGCCCAAAAGCCTTAGATAGGTACTAGGAGGTCCCCCATAGGCTAAACAGAAATTCGGCAGGTTTAAGGTGGCGAAGTGTCGAAGTTTTTTAAAGAGACAGTACTTCGATTTTCGAGTGATCGAATTTTCTAAGGTTTTTCAATTTGAATCAAAGTCGAATTTGGCCTATTCGATGGTCGAAGTACCCAAAAATTACTTTTAAATTCGAAGTTTTTTAATTAGAAAATTCACTCCGACCTTTGATAGGTTCTAGGAGGTCCCCCATATGCTAAACAGCAATTCGGCGGGTTTAAGGTGGCGAAGTGTCAACGTTTTTTAAAGAGACAGTACTTGGATTTTCGAGTGATCGAATTTTCTAAGGTTTTTCAATTTGAATCAAAGTCGAATTTGGCCTATTCGATGGTCGAAGTACCCAAAAATTACTTTGAAATTCGAAGTTTTTTAATTAGAAAATTCACTCCGACCTTTGATAGGTTCTAGGAGGTCCCCCATAGGCTAAACAGCAATTCGGCAGGTTTAAGGTGGCGAAGTGTCAAAGTTTTTTAAAGAGTGATCGAATTTTCTAAGGTTTTTCAATTCGAATCAAAGTCGAATTTGGCCTATTCGAAATTCAAAGTTTTTTAATTAGAAAATTCACTTCGACCTTTGATAAATCTGCCCCTTGGTGAGAATTTATTGTGTATGTTCTCTGCAATGTACAGTTTATTAACAATATGTAACTAAGAACTAAGATGTAACAATAATCACTGAGAACATGGTCTTTAGAAGCTGGCTATTTTTGCCTTTAAGATACTAGGAATGTACCATATTCTCAAGCTTGGGAAAAAGACCTGGGAGGGCCTCTGGGTGAGCGGGAATGGGGGAAAATATTGAACTTGGCGGCACCCAGCTCGATCAACACCACCCTGTTTGAAGCAGAATACAAGGTCCCGTTAAGGTGGTACTTAGTACCAGCCAGATTACACAAAATAAATATCTGTTATGAACCTCACTGTTTCAGAGGTTGCAGAGAGGAGGGTACGGTATACCATATATGGTGGCAATGTCCCAAAGTACAACGATTCTGGATTAGGGTCTACTTTCTGTTACTACGATTAACTTACATAAATCACCGGTCCAAGCACTATTAGGGTGCAAAATCCAAAATATAAATAAATACACAAGAATACTCATAACCCACATTTTCACGGCTGCAAAATTGACGATTGCCAAATCCTGGAAACAAAAAAAAATAAAATGGGTCCTAGTCAATGAGAAACTGTCTAGCATACTAAACGACAAACAAGAACTATTTCAAAAAATATGGGACCCATGAGTACTTTAGTCCTCCCCATCTGGTACAACCCGTGCCCTCCTCTCTAGCTAGAAAGGGTAATAAATATAACATAGCTATATAGTAAAAAACGGGGAAACAAATGGTAACAAAATTGGGAACATTTGTGCTTCCCGTTTGGAAAAGCCGGAGACAGAGTGGGAAAGTAGGAGGCACCACAGGCACTATAATACGCTGTTTAGAATTGTTTCGTATCGTTTATTATTGTTTATAATTTGTACTTAACATGTGCAGACAGATTAGACAATAGTCCTAATGGTTACAAATCCTGAAATCTCAACTGGAAGAAACCCAGGAACTTATCATCGGAAACAACTTGGACATTACATCCTCACATAACAACTTTTTGAAAACATTCTAACGTCAAGAAAACACAGAACACGGAAATAGTTTGAAGATAGATAATCTTATTGTTGTTTGCATTTGTCAATGCATAGGACGATATTATGCTGAATCCTTAATAATCCTATTCCAGGATTCAACCAAAACCAGAACCTTAAGATGGCCATAGACTCAAAGATAAAGTCAAATGAAAATTAATTTCAGACGATTTTTGGACCATGTGTGGATTGTCTCAACATTTTTCATACCATGAAGATTGGTTGTTTAGTCAATGGGACAGGTTAGAAGATTTCTGTCGGCAAACGATAATATCTCTGCATCTGATTTGTTCTTTTACCGCTGTTTCTGAATGGTTAGTTGCAGGTCGTAAGATTGTGCCGTATTATAGTTCAAGCGATATGAAGCTAAAATTTGCAGGTCTATGGACAGCTTTACTGGAAGGATTCGTCTGAATCCCGAACTCCTAACTTGCATATGCAAATTAGAGAATGGAAGGGGAAATTAAGTCCCCTAAAGTCACAGGGTTTTAAAGGAACAGCTTAGAGTAAAAATAAAAAAACTGGGTAATTAGACAGGCTGTGCAAAATACAAAATATCTCTAATATAGTTAGTTAGCCAAAAATTTAATATATAAAGGCTGGAGTGAACGGAAGTCTGACATAATAGCCACTCCAAAATAGATCAGATGGCACTCTGGATGGAAATAAGAGTCTTTATTGTAACAAGTCAAAGACCTGCATTGCCTGTCGCTTTTCGGGCGATAACCCCCTTAATCATAGTAGCTGCATTTCCTGATGCGCTTTGGGAGATAACCCTCTTAATCATAAGCTACGATTAAGGGCTCTTACAGATGAGCGTTGCGGTTTCATGCGTTCAGCCGCACGGGAGCGCAGGAGTAGACACACTGAATTCCTTTCAATGGTGCTGTACTCACAGAGACGCATGTAAGCTCCAAACGCAGGTTGGAAAGCAGCATGTTGCCTAATCTATTTTGGAGTGGATATAAGTGACAGCTGGGATGCTGGTGGCTGAGCACCCGGGATTTTTGTGGAATGGAGTACAAAGCATCGTGCGGGGTGAGTCTGGAGCGGTCACTTTCATTTGACTGTTTATGGCTCACATAATAGCAAAAACAGAATCCAGGATTTAATGCATTCCTAGTAAATACATTCAGTTATCAACCAAACAGATTAATTTTACACATAAACGCTTTGGTCAACCTTTTATAAGCCTCAAATAATTTGTTAGCAGGACATACTGGACGTGGCATGCTATGATAGGATGTTGTTGAGGGGAAGCTATATATGTATATGGAGAGCAGACTTTAGAAAAAGAATTGAAACAGTTTATTTAAAGGTAGACTAATATATTGCTTTTCAGACTTTTTTCAGGTTTTTTTGAGTTCAAAAGATCCTTATGATGGTTAATTGTACAATAACTCTTTGATGGAGTTTTGTATCCATTCCTCTGCAGTCCTGCCTCCCTGTTGGCATTCAGTTAACGACAATTGCTTCATTTATCTTATTTTAGCTTGACAATGCCTACTTCTATTGCCAGCTGCCTTGTCACTATTTGTGTTTAAATGGAGTGATTTAATGTTTGTTAATCTTTTAGTACTGGATACTTTTGTACTTGTGTGTGGGTGAAATTATAAATGGGCAACTTGTGGCTTTCCAGCTTCCAAACACCACATGACGGCATCAACAGCAGCTCCTAAGATTTGTTTAGGCCATCTGTTGAGTGTCAGCGACACTGCACGTGCTCAGTTTGCTCTGGGTTGCTGTTAATATGGGGAGCTTTGCAGTCCTTTGAAAAGCTCCCTCTATGCCACGAGCCTTGATGATATATATATATACATACTCTATATTTATTGCTTTCCATGCTTTATTTCAGCAGGAGAATTTCCCTGTATTTAAACCAGTTAATTTGCAACAAATATGATGGAGGAAAAAGTTCTAGTTTTGCTGTATTAGCAGTCTGTTTTAATTTAAAGAATGGCGTCTTCTGTCAGCATTTCCTACGTGGCACAAAATCATAAATAGTTACTGGGCACGACTAGTTTCCATCTAATAAATAATTGAAGAACTGTAGCTGACAGCTTTTCCATATCAAAGACATTGGTGTATTTCCTGTAATCATTAGTAAAACAAATGTCTGGATACATAGCTGTGGAAAGCTCTAATAGATGTACTTACTCATTTATACAGCCAGCAGGCCCTTCTTCTACACAGGAAATTTCTCCTCTGGGTCATAAAGTAAACGGGGACAGCAAAATGAATAGGGGCAATAAATGAAGGTACCCTGAATGTAATATATCCTTGTAATGCTATGCCTTTGATTGCAGTTGTGTGATCACAGCTTAATGACAACTGTGCACCCGAAGGTGAAGCAATTATGTGTCTTGATGGGACACAGGATCTCATGTATTATGAGCAGGAGGTTATTTGTGTTTGTTATTAAAGTAATGCTTATTTTTCAATATGAGCTTTCTGCTGCAATGTGTTGTTTGTGCCTTTCAGGGAAGCTGCCATCGTTTATGACAATACTGAAGTCAGAGCTACAAATGTTTCAGAAAGTTGTAAGCGGGTAGCCATCTAACTGCGTCTCCTGTCATAGGCTTTGAGCAAGAGAAAAGGATAAGTGATACATGCAAGTTATTCATCGGTTTTCTGTCGAGTTTCTGATGTGAACCTTTCTTGATGTTGGAGAAACTTCACCTTATTTTTGAAGGAAAGATCTAGTACACTGACTTTATCCCTTGGCATAGACTTCTCTTAGGTTCAGGGCACACGCTCAGATTTGGGGAGATTAGTCGCCTGGCAACAAATCTCCTCTTCTTCAGAGCGACTAATCTCCCCGGACTGCTTCCCTCCAGCTAGAATGTAAATCGCTGGCGGGATGGCACTGGGATTGATTCATTTTCCAAAGTGGCTCGAAGTTGCCTCACGAGGAAACTTCAGACAGCTTTGGAAAATGAAGCGATCCGAGATCCGATTTACATTCTAGCCGGCGGGAGGCAATTCAGGGAGATTAGTAGCCTGAAGAAGAGGATATTTGTTGCCGGGCAACTAATCTCCCCGAATCTGAGCTTGCCCTGACCCTTAAAGACATTTGGTCGACTCACTCACAGGAGTAATGTTCAGTGCTGCTGGGAGTTATTTAGGCAAAACACGCTTTGCCACATATAAAAAGTATTTGGAGTGTTCGCAGAGTATCCTCTGTTATGTGTTATCATTTGCAGGTCACATGCTTTTAGTAAAGTTACCTTCTCAAAAATCAAATACATCCTCAGCACATTTAAATATGATCCGAAGGATCTGAAGTAAACCAAATATTTATCATGCATTGTCCTGTCATTAATAATGCACATTCATTTGTTTGTTCCCATTTTACAGGGGTAGTTCACCTTTAAATTTGCTATGATGTAGTTTACAGTTAGGGGCACATTTATCAAGGGTCGAATTTCGAATTCATGTGAGTTTTTTTTAAATGAATATATTCGAAATTTCACTGGGGGTTTTTTAATAAAAAATAGAATATCTAAAACTCGGACGAATTTTACCGACCCGAAAACTCGATTGGAATTTGATTTGAATTCGACCAAACTGGATTCGAGTTTTTTCTCCAAATGTTAGGAAGGCTACAAAGATTGATCTCTGCACCTCTCCCATTGACTCATACAGGTATGGGATCTGTTATCTGGAAACCCGTTATCCAGAAAGCTCCGAATTACAGAAAAGCCATCTCCCATTATAATCCTATAATCCAAATTTTTTAAAAATTTCCAGTCTGTCTGTAATAATAAAACAGTAGCTTGTACTTGATCCCAACTAAAATATTAATTTATCCTTATTGAAAGCAGAACCAGCCTATTGGGCTTATTTAATGATTACAAGATTTTCTTGTAGACTTAAAGTATGAAGATACAAATTACGTAAAGATCCGTTATCTGGAAAACCCCAGGTCCTGAGCATTCTGGATAACAGGACCTATACCTATACAGTTATTCGGCAGGTTTAAGGTGGCGAATAGTCGAATTTGAATTGTTAAAGGGCATGTAAAGTCTAAAATAGAATAAGGATAGAAATGCTGTATTTTGTATATTAAACATAAACATGAACTTACTGCACCACAAGCCTAATCAAACAAATAATTTATTCTTTCAAAGTTGGGTACAGGGGGTCACCATCTTGTAACTGTTAAACATCTTTGCAAGACCAAGACTGTGCACATGCTCAGTGTGGTCTGGGCTGCTTCGGGATCGTCATAAACAAAGCTGCTTGAGTTCTGCATGGCTGGGAAGTAAGGCGGAGGCTCCCCCTGCTGTTCATAAGTATGATTGTTTCCCTGCTCAGCAGTTAGGGACCGTCTGACAATTCCTATCCACAGCAGTAAATGAAGGGAGAATTTCACTGCATACAGTCAGGTTTCTTATAAAAACGGTACACATTTTTTAATTATAGCATATTGGAGATAGGTTTCTTTTTCATTAAAGAAAGTAAAAATGGGATTTTATTTTTTTTTTCCTTTACATGCCCTTTAAAGGGCCAGAGTTTGATAAATTTTGAAAATCGAATTAGAATTTAAAATAGAACTCAAATCGAGTTTGGATAATTCCCTAGTAGAATTTGACAGTTTTGACCATAATAAAAAATTGAAAATTCGAATTCGAATTTTCAATTCAACGCTTAATAAATCTGCCCGTATTCTTGATTTATTTTTTTTGAAAGCAGGGTTATTTAGCAGCTCTCCAGTTTGTAGTTTCAACAGCTATCTCGTTGCTAGGGTTCAGTTTATACTACCAACAAGACATTAGTTTGAATGAGAGACTGGAATATGGCCATACTGTTATGTACGTACAAGCTAAAGCCTAACACGGAGTCCATCCTGTCTTCTAATTTTTCTATTTAAAGTAAGATAAGGCTATCAAATTAGATTTATAGCAGAAAAACCCTCAATGATTTCCTTGTACATTCTGCATAATGATAGACCGCAGTATATCTGGCCCTCTGAAATCTAAATATATATATATATATATATATATATATATATATATATATATATATATATATATATATTTGAATTTTAACTAACCAGCAGGTGTCACTGGAGTTTCATGGTTGTCGGGAGGTCAAGAATGTTTCATATGAATGAAGATTCTTAACAAGCAATTTTATTTCTACTTGATATAAATCTGCCCAGTATTTTTCTGCATTAAAATGCCCAAATCAACTGAATACACTGCATACAACTGTCATTTGTATCTCTTAAGTGAGCAACCAATTGCCACTTACAGCCAGTAATTGCAAAGTTTAAGGGATATGTATTGTACTGAGCTGGATTGGTTGTTCATTTGCTAAAGAGGTGCAAAGTGAGGAAAATTATCATCAACATTTGCACTGTTTTTTTTCACCCACAACACAAAATTTCTTCCCACATTTGCAACAGATACTGGAAATTTCCGTTATGAAACTGCGTACAAACGGGTGCAGTTTCCTGGCAAAGGTTGGCACATGAGAGGGGCTTGGGCAAATATTTACAGTCTCCTCAGTTTACGTGTGTTTCACATATCGATACAAAACACTAGTATAATGCAGTCCAAGTAGGCGCAAGTGCATTGTCTATGGCATTTTAATCAATAGTGTTGGGTTGCCAGCCTGGGACTTGCGGATGGGTTTGAGTTGGCACAACATCCTTTCAGGAGGTGGGGGGCTAAACTATGCCCACAGCCCCACCTCACCCAAGGGTCAGGGTGCTTTTATTTCTCCTTCTGTAAAGCCCATTGCATCCAGTTGGGATCGGGCAATACCCAGTGGCAATTTGCACAAATTTGTCAGGAAACTACAATTTATATTTTCCTTTGTGAAGCCGAAGCTGTGATTGGCTACCCACTTTCTACGGTGCATCTAGGACTGAAGCACTAGGACTCAACAACTTCTCATTTGTAACACAGACTCATCATTGCGACCATGATGAAGGTGATATTTAGAAATGATATGCATCTCCATTAAGTATCAGGTTTTTTACTCACAAAGCAGCAGTGTGTCCAGCTTTATGGTTATGCTTTAAGCTATAAGGCATTCATAGATCCTATCCCAAAACAAATCAAGCCTATAAATGGGAATAAAAGCGATAACTGTTTTGCCACTATTCAGTTCTGCTAAAATTATTGATCGAAATACAGAATTAATTATATCTTAAGTGGGATCAAGTACAAGCTACTGTTTTATTATTACAGAGAAAAAGGAAATCATTTTTAAAAATGTAGATTATTTGGATAAAACGGAGTCTATGGGAGACAGCCATTCCGTAATTCGGAGCATTCTGGATATTGGGTTTCCGGATAAGGGATCCTATACCTGTACTAAGAATGTCAATATTGTTCTGTTAAAGTACTGGTTATACTGGCTTATACTGCAGCATTATTGCTTGAGGCATTCTGTAAGGCTTTCATTTTTCTTTAAGAGGATTCTGTCATGATTTTTATGATGTCGTTTTTATTTCTAAATTACACTGTTTACATTGCAAATCATTCACTTTACCATGTAAAATCGAATTCCTAACCCAACAAGTGTATTTTTTCTTAGTTGTAATGTTGGTGTGTAGGCGCCATCTTGGGTCACTTTGCCTGGTCATATGCTTTTAGCAAGAGCCAGTGCTTCACTATGGAAATGCTTTCTGTCAGGCTGTTGTTTCTCCTACTCAATGTAACTGAAGGAGTGGCATTGGTACATGGATTATTACTATTGAGTGCTGTTTTTATATCTACCAGGGAGCTGTTATCTTGTTACTTTTCTCATTGTTCTGCAGATTGGCTGCTGGAGGGGAGAAGGAGGGGGGGATATCACTCCAACTCGCAGTACAGCAGTAAAGCGTGACTGAAGTTTATCAGAACACAAGTCACATGACTGGGGGCACCTGGGAATCTTAAATATGTCTAGCCCCATGTCAGGTTTCAAATTTAAATTAAAAAAATCAGTTTGCTCTTTTGAAAAATTAATTTCAGTGCAGAAGTCTGCTGGAGCATCACTATTAACTGATGCGTTTTGGGGGAAAAAAAGTTTTTCCATGACAGTATCCCTTTAAAGGACAAGGACACCCATATTCACTCATGGAGGTTTTGTTAGGCACCTCCCATTGAAATGAATAGATATGTTTCCCAAAGGCTTGTGCTTCCTTTTTGGAATGCACCGACCCAGGGAAAGAACGAATGCAGCAGCGCTCCACAATCATACTTACCTTTCCCTCTTCAGACTTAGGGTAGAACTACACGGCCGATTTCAATGTGTTTTCGGCAGATCCGACACGCTGTGCCAAAACAGTCGGATAAATAAAGGTAAGCTATAGCAACGTCGGGTGGTGTTGCAGCGTTTATCCGTTGTGACACGACTGTCGGATGCAAACGCAACGTGCAGGATCCAACAGCACGAGTCTTAATGGGTGTTTCACCTTTAAGTTAACGTTCATTGGAAGTTATTTATTAACACTGGGCAAATTTGCCTATGGGCTGTAACCTGTGGGAACCAATCAGATTGCTGCATTCATTGTTCTGCTTGCAGCTGGCTTTAAAAAGCTAATCACTGATTGGTTGCTATAGGTAACAGCCCATGGGCAAATTTGCCTAGTGTTGATAAATGAGCCCCAGTATGTTATAGAATGGCTAATTCTAAGCAACTTTTCAGCTCACCTTCATTTTTACTTTTTTATAGTTTTGTAGTTATTTTAGTTATTCTGACTATTTCCAGCTTCAAGGATACAAATGTATTGTTATTGCTGCTTTTTATTACTCACCTTTCTATTCAGACCACCCCCTATTCATATTCCAGTCTCTTATTCAAATCAATGCATGGTTGCTACGATAATTTAAACCCTAGCAATCAGATGAAAATTGCAAACTGCAGAGTTGCTGAATAAAAAAACGCAAATAATAAAAAATTAAAACCAATTGAATATCACTCTGTACATCATACTAAAGTGAATTTAAAGGTGAACAACCCCTTTAAGTCTGTGCTAAGAGATGTATTTACCTTTTGGTGCTGCTATTTTTTTTTAACCCATTTTTTCCTAAAAGTACTAGCCCTGGGGGAAAAAATTAGTGATTGTTTTCACTGGGGGGAAGACTAACATATCAAATCCCCCTCTGTGAATCTGGGTTTCTATTTCCTTTAAAACACAATTGATGAGCAAGAGAAATTTTTTATATGATATTATCACTTTAAACTCTGAGCTGGTGTGTGTTCATCCCTCTGGCAGAGGTGAATAGTATTCAGACTGCTCTGTTTTTATGACTGGTTCATGTTCAGTTTAATGAGGCAGCAATGTAACATTTCCTTATGGAATATACCAACACTGAGATATGGATTTGATTCGTATTAGGATATCTGCTCTTTTTACTTTTACTTTTCACGCTTCGCTGATCATTGGTTCTCAGAATACCAATGCAGTCGTCTTGCTTTCTGTTGGACTGGTCATTTTGAGCTGCTATATGGGTTTAGAATGTGAATGCAAAAAAATATAATTTAGCACAAAATTGTTATTGAATGACCCTCCACTTTGATTCAAAAGAGGCCTAGTTTGGTTTTATCAACTTTATGGACAAATCAATTCATCATTGGTAGCACTATATATATATATATGATCCATAGTGAAGAGGAAGCACAATGAATATAATGATAACAAACACTTCCTTATGATATGATAACTGTGTCTTTTTTCAATCATTTTTGTACAACAAATGTCCGTTCTCTTTCAGTATAAATGCTTATTTTGAATATGCTTTATTTTACTTAGGTTCATCTTTATGTTAACTTTTAGGGGCCCATTTACTTAGTTCGAGTGAAGGAATAGAAGAAAAAAAACCACATTTCAAATGTTTTTTTTGGGTACTTCGACCATCGAATGGGCTACTTTGACCCTCACAGTGCAATGCATTATGGGTTATGTAGTTCCTGCATGCTGTCTGTAAGCTGTGGAGAAGTTGTTACAATTTGTAACATCAGTTTTTAGTCCCTCCTTCCCTGCCAGGATTTCAAATGATGCAGAAAGAGAAGAACTGTTAAACAGCTGGATTTCAGCATAGAAAATGGCCTTTTTTTCATACTTTTTGAAGAAACAGGTAACTGTATATTAGGGGTTTCTGTATTATGTGGGACTTTTATCAACTTATCAGAGCTCCCTTTTAAGTAATGGTTGATACATATATTTAGGCTGGCCACTAGGGGGGAGCTAGAGGATTACAGTTGTAATCTACCACATACCTCCCAATTGTCCCCTTTTTCACTGGACAGTCTCAATTTTGACAGCTCAATCCACAGTCTTTTATCTTCGATCTCCTGCACTGAATAGCCAGAAAAAGATGCAAAGTTTCTGAAATGTAATTAAATAAGAGTCCGTAATTACATACAAGACCTGACCCTAAAACCCCAGAAATGTGTTCAAACTTTCCATAACCAAATTTTGTAAGATATGGATGTTATTTAGGGGGGGGCATAAAATGGGTGTGACTTGACAATTTAAGCCTTCATTCTCGATCTTTTTGTCCCTCTTTCTATTTTTCAAATTTTGGGAGGTATGCTACCAGATTTGTTGCATTTGTTTTATTGAAGAGTGAAGTTCGGACAAGGGAGGCGGTGGCAAAAAAGTGCCGGATGATCCTCTAGGTAAATATACCCTATGGAGGATATTGTATTAGGTTTAATGTTGGTATGAAAATCCAAATTACTGAAATCCCTCTTATCTGGAAGGCCCCAGGTCCTGAGCATTCTGGATAATACTTTTCAAAATTTTATTTGAAGAGAGACTAGCCGTATACTTTATAGGTATAGCTGACGTTTTTGCAAAGGAATGCACTCAGCATATTTTACATCCACAGATCTTACTTAATTGTTCTTCCGTTCTGTGCAGTCAGCATTTACAGTTTGGAGAGACACAATCATTTTCTGTTATTTTCCAACTGTTGAACTCTTATTATCCGAAGTCTGCCATGAAAGACTCCCAGTAATCCTTGCTGATGCAGGGCATTAATCACGAGTTGCTTCTCCTGCTGACTCAGAAATGAATCTGACTTTTCTAAATCCCTAACATAGTCATTTCTGTGTTAAGGATGTGTCAGGCTGAGTTTTAAAGAGACGTCTTTTGTAGGGGGTTCTAAATATATTTCAATAGAGAGCAATTGTGCGCCATCGCTATAATGGTTCTGTCACTTTGTGCTGATCAAATGTTTACTGTCTTTTTTCATTTTCAAACCCTAACCCAATTTACAGACCTTGACGCTTTATTTTAATTGAATTTTACATAACGCCTTGGGAAGACGTGACTAAGAATTAATTGCATGACACAACTAAGACATGTAGGGGCCCATTTACTTAGCTCGATTGAAGTAATAGAATAAAAAAAAACTTTGAATTTCAAATGTTTTTTTTGGCTACTTCGACCATCGAATGGGCTACTTCAACCTTCGACTTCGAATCGAACGATTCAAACTAAAAATCATTAGACTATTTGACCATTCGACCATTCAATAGTCGAAGTACTGTCTCTTTAAAAAAAAACTTCAACCCCCTACTTTGCCACCTAAACCTACCGAAGTCTTTTTTTGGTAGAAGAAAAATCGTTCGATCGATGGATTAAAATCCTTCGAATCGAACGGTTCGAAGGATTTAGTCGTTCGATCGAACGAATTGCGGTAAATTCTTCAACTTCGATATTCGAAGTCAAAGGATTTAACTTCGACAGTCGAATATCGAGGGTTAATTAACCCTCGATATTCGACCATAAGTAAATTTGCCCTGTAAAGTACATTTCCCAGATCAGACCAGATCTGGGAGACAAATTGATCATAAACACTGGGAGTAGGATATGATCTGTCTTCATATGCTGGTCTGTATTGCATGATAAATAGTACATGTCAAGCGTCTGTTTTAATTAGGAAAAAGTAAATCAGTCAGCAAATTCCAATACTGAGACTAGCTTCCCTTGAGTACCATGGCACATGTTTAGCACAAGAGCAATTGTAATTATCCATCCGTTGCCGTTGACACAAGAGAGGGACTGTTACTTTTAATTCCATTAAAAGTAAAATCTACCCCCCCCTCCCATTCAGTTGGGCTCATGTAGAAAAAGTGTATAAACATTGTCTGAACTTCCAAAAAGTTTTTACACAAACATACCTGATTCCGGAAGATTGAAAGGAAGCCATGCTTCTTGTAATAACCATTTGTCAACCCCCTTAGGCTCACAGTGTAATGTCAATCCACCCTCACCTTGTTCATTATGAAGTGATGGATTCTGGGATTGGAAGTCCCTCTAATTTTCATAGTGGGCAGTGCACAAATTCTCTGGAAAGCAGAGGAACTTCAAGTCCTAGAATAAGTTCATGGTGGAACAAGATGAGGAGGGATTGTATCACTTTAGGGGGCAGATTTATCTAGGGTCGAATATCGAGGGTTAATTAACCCTCGATATTCGACTGTCTAATGTAAATCCTTCGACTTCGAATATTTACCGCAAATTCGTTTGATTCGAAGGATTTTAATCCATCGATCGAACGATTTTTCTTCGACCTAAAAATTGTTAAAAAGCCTATGGGAACCTTCCCCGTAGGCTAACATTGGTGCTCGGTAGGTTTTAGGTGCCGAAGTAGGGGGTCAAAGTTTTTTTTAAAGAGACAGCACTTCGACTATCGAATGGTCGAATATTCAAACGATTTTTAGTTCAAATCGTTCGAAGTCGTAGTCAAAGGTCGAAGTAGCCAATTCGATGGTCGTAGTAGCCAAAAAAAACCATTCGAAATTCGAAAGGTTTTTTTCATTCTATTTCTTCACTTGAACTAAGTAAATGGAGTCTAAGGGGGTGGGGCAACTAGTGCCTGCAGCACAGATAGGTTATCATGATTTATTTTAATCTGTGGCATTAAATATGAATACCTCCCAGTGTTTGAAAAACAGAAAGAGGGTCAAAAAGTTCTGGCATGTGTAGTGCTGTGAAATTGATTGACCACACCAATTTTTTGGCCACACTCTCTAAATACTATGTTCATTTTACAAAATTAAGCAGGTTATGGAAAGTTTAAACACATTTCTGTGGTTTGACGATCATGTTTTATGTGTTATTACAGTTTTGCTAATAACGGTGAATTGCCCTTTAAGCTGAGTCTCAGTTCTCCAAAGAGACTTGCTTATCTTAAAGGGGTTGTTCAACTTTAAATTAATTTTTAGTATGATGCAGAGATTGATATTCTGAGATAATTTGCAATTAGTTTTCCTTTTCTATTAATTGTGGTTTTTGGGTTATTTAGCCTTTTATTCAGCAGCTCTCCAGTTTACAATTTCAGCAATCTGGTTGCTAGGGTCCAAATTACCATAGCAAACACAATAAGAGACTGGAATATAAATAGGAGAGGAACTGAATAGAAAGATGAGTAATTAAAAGTAATAAAAAGTAGCAATAACTATAAATTTGTAGCCTTACAGAGTATTTGTTGTTAGATGGGGTCATTGACCCCCATTTGAAATCTGGAAAGACTCAGAAGAAGAAGGCAAATAGACAAATAATTAAAAAATAATAATAAAGAAAAAATTAAATCCAATTGAAAAGTTTCTTGGAATTAGCCATTCTATAACATACTAAAAGTAAACCACCCTTTAAATAGTTACAATTGTATCTTTGCTTTTCTTAAATAGTTACAAATGTATCTAAGTGCAGCTGCCACGTATTCTGGGCTCTCTGCGAAACGCCTCTTTTAGAAACATTGTATCTTTTTCTGGCTGTTTAGTGCAGAAGATCCAAGAGAAACTCAAGACTTTTCAGTAAGAAATCAGGACCGTGACATCTGTCAAAATCGGGACTGTTGGGAGGGATGAATAGGGAATACCGCCATAGCTTAGTTTTGTTAAAAATCATTTAAACATGAAATAAACCCAATGTTATATTTTTGCTACCGATATGGATTTATGCAGCGTAGTTACCATCAAATACAGTTTCATTAGTACAGAGAAAAAGAAAATCATTATAAAAAAAAGACATTTCCTTAAGATGGACTCTAAGGGGCAGATTTATCAAGGGTCGAAGTGAATTCAAGGGAATTTTCGAAGTAAAAAAATTCGAAATTCGAAGTAATTTTTTGGATACTACGACTTTGACTTCGATTTGAAGTAAAATAGTTTGAATATTTGACCATTCGATAATCGAAGTACTGTCTCTTTAAAAAAACTTAGACTTCAATAATTCGTCAAGTTAGACCTGTTGAAGTGCTATGATAGCCTATGGGGACCAAGTTTTTTGTAGTCAAAGTAAAATCGATCGCTGAAAACGTTCGATTTGAACAATTTTACTTCGACCGCAAATTCATTAAAAAAAAATTCGACTTTGATATTCGAAGTCGAAGTATAGCCATTCGGTGGTCAAATTTCGAAGTATATTTCACTTTGAAATTCGACCTTTGATAAATCTGCCCCTAAGATATGACATTTCCATATTTTGAATTTTTCTGTATAATATCTCTGCTTACACTGGGGAATTGGACCAATAACCAGTCAGATATAACGAGCCATTCTACTGACCTAATACTGTTGAATATGAAAGACATTTTTCTTGCTGAGTGCTATGTGTTTCAGTAAAGCCAAACAAGTTTTCTACAATTGTGTATGATAATTGGGTGAGTAATATCCATTGGATATGTTTGCTCATCAGAGCAGCTGTTGATACTCCCACGCTTACAAATAAAAACAAAAAAAAAACGTGCTTTACCAACAAGGATTTCTTGGCACAATTATGCTTAAACTTATAATAGAGTACTTCAGTTTCCCTTTAACAAGCCTGTGCTTATAAACTACAGTGGCATTTATTATTATTGTTTCATGCCTACCATGACCTTTTATCAAGCTGCAGCTTTTTTGCTGTTTAGTGTATATTTATGTATAGTTTTACAGTACAGTGCTCCAGCAAATGGTACACTGCAGATTAAAGTACAGGTATGGGATTCGTTATCCGGAAACCTGTTATCCAGAATGCACTGAATTAGAAAAAGGCTGTCTCCCATTGACTCCATTTTATCCAAATAATCTATCATTTTAAATATGCTTTCCATTATATCTGTAATAATAAAACAATACCTGATACTTGATCCCAATTAAGATATAATTAATCCTTATCGGAAGCAAAACCAGCCTATTGGGTTTATTTAATGTTTACATGATTTTCTAGTAGCCTTAAGGTCTAAAGATCCAAATTAAAGAAAGATCGGTTTTCCAGAAAACCCTAGGTCCCGAGCATAATGGATAAAAGGTCCCATATCTGTATTGGCTACTGCCTTTATTCCCTTTGAAGAATAAAGGCAACATGTTTTGCAAGGTGCTATCAAGATTACTAGTACCCTGTAAGTAATAAGGACCGATATTATGATCCCCAGCTGTTGAGGCTAGGCCTCCATAATAATGTTTAATTAATAGAGTGCAATTAATTGCATTAATACCATAGATTATTAGAATTTCAGTAGAAGTTGCTGTATTATTTAGTAATTTAAAACAGTCCTGTGCCTATTAAGTAACACAAAATACATTACATTACAGAAGCCCAGGGAACCTTAATAAATAAAATAAAGTTATTATATTGCCCTACACATGAGCCCACTGTATAGTTTATGTGCCATATGTTAGGAGATGTAGGGGGGAGCTCCGTTACCCAAAAAAACATTTTAAGGACTTTTGCAGCCTATCACTCTGAAAAAAGGAAAAGACGCCACCATTTTTTGGGACTAAAAAGATGATGTAAGTAACAGAAGATTGAAGAAGATCTATACACTCCAATGCTCTTCGCCTGGTCTGAGCTGGCAAAGGTAAGTCTGGGTGAAAGAGGTGGTTATTATTTTATTATTAACGTATTTATACAGCGCCAACATATTGCGTAGCACTGTAAAGTAAATGTGATTATACAACTAAATCACATGAATTATATACATAGAATATATGGAGTAACAAACATCACAATCAATATCGGTACAAAAAGGTGAGGAAGGCCCTCACACAAGGTGTGGGAGTGGGCAAGATCGAATTAAGTGGGTGAGAAATGTGGTACTGTATGTGGTGTTGCGTTTGGTAGTTAAGCAGAGTGAGGGTAGGCTTCTCGAAAGAAGTGCGTTTTCAGAGATTTCTTGAAAGCAGAAAGATTGGGAGAAAGTCGGACAGACCGTGGGAGAGAGTTCCAGAGAAGGGGTGCAGCCCTTGCAAAGTCTTGAATGCGAGCATGTGAGGATTTAATGAGAGAAGAGTTGAGTAGCAGGTCAGTAGAGGAGCGTAGTAAGCGAGTGGGTGAGTATATAGAGATGAGTTCAGAGATGTAGGGTGGGGCAGAGTTATGAAGTGATTTGAATGTCAGGGTCATTCATTTGAATTTGATTCTGAAAGGTAACGGAAGCCAGTGCAGAGATTGACAGAATGGCGAGGCAGACGAGGAGCGGTTGCTGAGGTGTATGAGCCTCGCAGCAGTGTTCATTATGGACTGGAGAGGTGACAGTCTCTGGAGGGGGAGGCCAATTAAAAGAGAGTTACAGTAGTCTAGACGCGATATGATGAGAGAGTGAATAAGAATTTTGGCAGTAAAATCTGCATCTTAGTGAATTTGCGGAGTAACGTTTATTCGCACCGATAATAAAAGAGGAGTCGATGGCGGAGCTCTCCCCACTCCTTCCTCTCTCCCTCGTCCATTCGCAAGAGCGAAAATTCGCCTGGCGATAGAGTGCAAATCACCTCTAGCGTCTGTCGCTAGTTAAGTGACGCCTGCGCCTGTTAATAAATTGGCAAAGTCAATGAAAACAGTAACACTGGCGAATCTTCGCCAGCGTTAGTCGATTTGCCCTTTAGTAAATCTGTCCCATGGATCTTTACCTCATTTGGCCAAAAACATGGTTGACAAAATCAGGATGATCTAATCGTTTGGCCCGGGTAATTGATCAAAGTCATAATGGGGCCTACAGATGTACCAATGTGGTCCTCATCCAAAGGGCATCTTAAACCTGCCCCATCAATACCTGTCAGCTTTCCAGTCTTCTCTAGGGCCCAATACACAAGCTGATAAGCTGCAACTTGGCCAGGAGAGGCTTGATTGCCCATTTTTATCAGCCTAGCGACTAAATTGATGAGTGACTTACAATATATGTTGTACTCTTTACAGCGTCTATGTGTATACTGTTTATGTTTGTATACATCTCTATCTGCTTAATTCTGGGTGCGTGTTATATGTAACGTGCATGTAATAGAAGACTATCTTTAATTTATGTATTTTTTTCTCTTCCTTTTTTTACAGGGCATTATCAGAGGAGGAAAAGGCAACATTGCGTGCAGGACTCATCACCAACTTCAATGAGCCAGTAAATCAGGTTAGTGTTGAGGTGAATTCTGATGAGACACTTACTTCCATTAACTCCATTCCCGTGGGAAACTAATTGTGCCGTTTTCCATCTGAATTAATACTTGAAATGAAATGAATCGGGAGAAGAGCTCTGAATGTTCATTTCCAGTGACAGCATTTCCAAAACTTAAACCTAAATGTATTTTTAAACATTAAACAATGCACTGTTTTATTATTTAGTTAATTTCTAGTAAAGGAATAGGATTTTATACACCCGTTATCCAGAAAGCTCTGAATTACAGCACGGCCATCTTCCAAAGCGTTTTTAAACACGATTTTTCCCCCCTAAAAATAAAACAGTAATTTGTACTTGAAGGGTGACTATGAGTTTATTGAGGGGCAAATTTATCAAAAGTCAAATCTCAAATAAAAAAAACATCTAAATTCGAATAAAAAAAGATCAACCGAAATGTATTAAAAAAATTTCGGGTGAATAGGCCGTTTTTGTTCAGATTGAAATCATACGAATAAATTAACATCGTATTCGATTCAAAGTTTTTTCTAAAATTGACTCCAAATAGGTTCTAGGAGGTCCTACATAGGATAAAACAGCAATTCAGCAGGTTTTAGATGGCAAATGGTTGAAGTCAAATTTTTAAAGAGACAGTAAATGATAAATTTGATATTAGAATTTTAGAATTCTTTTCAAATTCTAATCGAATTTGGACTATTCCCTAGTTGAAGTACACAACAAAAAGCTCGAAATTCGAATTTTCACTTCGACCCTTGATATATCTGCCCCTTAATGTTAATGATTTTTAGTAGATTTAAAGGGGCTGTTCATCTTCAGTTAACTTTTAGGGGGTTATTTATCAAAGTCCAAATTTATCTCAAATTTTCTGCTACAAACTCCCATCAAATCCGCTCAAGTTTTTATGTTTATTTATTATTAAATTTTTCCAAAAATTTGCTTTGCGAGGAAAAAAATCTGATTTTCAAAAATTTTTCGGACTTTTTCATCCGATTTTCACGATTTTTTTTTTTGATTTTTTTAAAAGTCTGATTTTATATTAAGAAAAATCATGAATTTTTCATGATTTTTGCATTCGGAATTTAGTAAATAACCCCCTAAGTATGATGTATATAGTGATATTCTGACACAATTTGCCATTGGTTTCTTTTTTTTTGTTATTCATGGTTTTTTAGTTATTTAAGGGGGAATGTATCTAAAAATCCCAAGAGTTGGTGTTAGCGATTGTTACATCGCTAAGCAAAGGCTCTGTTTTGCTAAATATTTTGTTGCCAAATTCGCTTTGTTATTACGAAATTTTATTACATACGCTACGAATGTTCACTAAAGCCATTTGGTTGCAAACTTTGCAAGGAAGTCGCGGAGGTCTGTAATTGGTCAAAAAGGACGCAAACATGGTCGCTAACATTCGCAGTGGGCTTTGTGAACGTTTTTTACTCTAAAGAAACTTATTACATTACCCCATTAGCTTTTTATTCAGCGGCTCTCCAGTTTGCAGGTTCAGCAATCTGGTTTCTAGGATACAAATTTCCCTAGCAACCATGCATTGATTTAAATAAGAGACTGGAATATTAATAGGAGAGGGTCTGAATAGAAAGATGAATAATCAAAAGTAGCAATAACAATAAATGTGTAGCCTTACAGAGCATTTGTTTTTAGGTGGGGTCAATAACCCCCATTTGAAAGCTGTAAAGAGTCAGAAGAAAGAGACAAATAATTAAAATACTATAAAAATAAATAAATAACTGAAAAGTTGCTCAGAATTGGGCATTCTATAACATACTGAAAGTTAACTTAAAGGCAAACCACCACTAAGGTATGGTTATAAAATTCCCAGAAAGATCCCTTATCTGGAAAACCCCAAGTCCCAAGCATTCCTGAGTAATAGATCCTATACCTGTACAATGAGTTCCCAGGTTTGTGTCCATGTTAATTAAAGAGCCTATACAAATGAGATACTATAGGGGGAATGTAATTAACAGTCGCAAGCTTTGTTTAAAATGGCGCCATTACGAATGTTTAGCACTGCTCGTAATGTGAAATCACTCGCTGGCGAATATTACTTTGCACATTTTCGCTAAGCAAAGGTTTATCGTTAACATGCGCTCTGGACTTTCATTAAATATATTGTCGATTGTGAAATTTTATTACGCCCACTGCAAAAGTTCGCAAAAAATCGTGTGTTTGCAAACTTTGCAATGAAGTCGTTTAACCAATCAGAAAGGACACAAACATAGTTGCTAATGTCTTAGCGTGGGTTTTTTGCACTAGTGAAACATATTACATTCCCCCTAAAGATCTTAAAGGGGGATTTTATTAATCGTAAGATCGTATTCCGATCGTAGTACGATCATACGATCGTACTTCGAATCGTACGATTTTATCGCACGATTTTCCTTCTACACCCAAAAACTTATAAATATGCTCTGGCAGATCCCCATAGGCTAAAGCTGGCCATAGACGCACAGATCCTTTATACGAATCGAGGATTGGACAGGTTTTATTTTGACCCGACCGATCCCGTCGGAGCCCATTGCGCATCATAATCGGATTGTTCGGCCGTACGGCCGAACGTTCAGATTACCCCCGATATAGCCATGCTCATTAATGGCATATTGGGGAAAGATGTCACCAAACGAGCGGATCTTTGCGTCTATGGCCACCTTTACATAGCACTTTGGCAGGTTTAAGCTGGCGAAGTATTGAAGTCAAGGTTTTTTTTAAAGAGACAGTACTTCGACTATTGAATGGTTGAATATTCAAACGTTTTTTACTACGATCGAAGTCAAAGTAAATTTAAAGTCGTAGTATCCTATTCGATGGTTGAAGTGCCTGTATCAGTATTTGTAAAGGTTATTTGTAGGAATCTGTGCTAATTACAGTCGTATCTACAGTAAAACCCCAATTGAACATGTTCCAGGGAACCACAGTAATACGGTTGCAAAAATCAAAGTTTGACTAGCAGTGTGAGAGCAATAGAATTGTAAATTGTCTTTTTAGGTTTAATTTAAATTAAAATATCTGTTGCACATTGGCCTGTATGTTCATGAACAATTGCACTGCTTATTTACAATGTCTTTAAAGGAGAACTAAACCCTTAAAATCAATATGACTAAAAATGCCACATTTTATATACAGAACTTATTGCACAAGCCTAAAGTTTCAGCTTGTCAATAGCAGCAATGATCCTGGACTTCAAACTTGTCACTGGGGGTCACCATTTTGGAAAGTGTCTGTGACACTCACATGCTCAGTGGGCTCTGAGCAGCTGTTGAGAAGCTAAGCTTAGGGGTCGTCACTAATTATCAAGCAGAAAATGAGGGTTGTCTGTAAAATAAACTGATGCTACAAGGCTGATTATTAAATTCTGATGCTAATTGCACTGGTTCCTGTGCTGCCATGTAGTAATTATCTAATCAGCCTTATATTGTGACATTTCTATTCTGTGTGTACTGTATATTGTGAGTGGGTCCCTAAGCTCAGTAAGTGACAGCAGCACAGAGCATGTGCAGTGAATCAGCTAAAGGGCTGTGGTTGCCTTGGGCTGGTTCATTAGCACAAAACATAACGTACAACATTTCTACCTACTTCTTTACTTAGGCTTTAGTTCACCTTTAAATTATGTTCCCTGAGTTGTATATGTATACAGTAAAACAACAGTTTTTGCATCCCCCGATTTTTAATGGTACCTCATTTTTTTGTGGTCCCTATATATATATATATATATATATATATATATATATATATATATATATATATATATATATATATATATATATAAACACATATCACTAATTTGATGTATTGCCGTATTTGATGTTTTCCTGAATTTGACACCAATTTTTTCAGGTCCCATGAAAAACTAAACTGAAATGGGGTCTCTACTGTATTAGTACAGAACATGAATTATGCTCTCTTTTGTCTTTTTCGGCTTACTTCTCGTTTGCCTGTATTTTATTCCTCTTTCCTCCTTTTTCTAATGCCTGATTTTTCTACACATGCCCCCCTCTCCTCTTTATGTATGTGCTCCACCACCATTGGTTTTAATCTTCCACTTTTACTTTTGCCTCTTCCTTCTATTTTTAACTCCCATTATTAAAGGACCCCACTTGGCTAAATTTTCCTGCAGAATTGTGCTTTGTGCAGGGCAGTATTTTTACTGCCACAGTTTTATATGTGTGTAGAGGCTTTTAGAAAGCCTAGTGAGAAAAGTTGTGAATGCAGGTGAAAACCTTGCAGAATTTTTATTACTGGAAGTGCAACGTTTCGGGGCAAACCCCTTTGTCAAGCCCCGAAACGTTGCACTTCCGGTAATAAAAATTTCACCTGCATTCACAACTTGTGTGCCAGTGTGCCTTTTCTCCGTATCTGATTTGAGGTTGCCGGTTACCTCTATCACTGAGCACCAAGTGGACTTGGATTTATCTGCACAGACAGGTGTGCGGGAGCAATCACCAATTTTTAGAAAGCCTAGGATATGGATCCACAACCTTTTTTTTATCATATGCAGATGTAAAAAGAGTTGGGGAGCAACACAAGCTTGAAAATGTTCCTGGGTGGTGCAAAATAAGTGCTGTGATTGATTTAGTAGCCCCTATGTGGGCTGACAGCCTACAGGAAGGTCTTTTTGGCAGTACACTTGTTTTTTATACAACTAAAACTTATCTCCAACCAGTAATTCAAAATTAAGCACCTGCTTTGAGGCCACTGGGAGTAACATCCAAGGTGCTGGTGAGTAACATGTTGCTCACAAGCCACTGGTTGGGGATCACTGGCCTAGGGTATTGTCCCTGCTATGGAAAGTTGTATTCCATTTGTATTTGATACAAATATGTAATTCTTTAAATCCTCCCAAGTTTGCATGAAGGTGTTACTGCCTCAGGCAGGACAAGAACTTGCTTCTGATTTCTCATAACCCTCCTCTTATGTTATAATCCCCTTGCAAAGAACCAGCAGGAGGGATGACCTAGTAGTGCAGGGATGACAAAGTGAATAGAAGGGTAGAATTAAGAAACCAATTATTGTTGGGGAAGTAAACTTATGCGGGTCTTACTGAAGTGATCCCTAGCTATCCTAGTGAGCACAGCAAAATCTAACAATGATAAAGTCAGAGTATGGCCATTATATCACAAGATTATACATGGGGTCTTCACATTTTGCCCCCCAGTCATTTAACACAAATGCTTCATCATTATGCCTTCAAATGAAATGCAACATTAAGCTTCATGCATACGGAATTATGATGATGCAAGTTGCTGCTAATCATTTTTATTGTCTTGTATGTAATAGACATCTGCCTCTGGTCTCTGATCCCTGTTGGTATTTAAAATCGCACTGAGTTTAGAGCCCCAGCTGGAAGCTAGAGAATATATCATTTCTGAGGTTAATCCTTTTGAACTCCTTCGGTTGCATCTTCTTCAGTCATTTAATGATTCTGATTGGGAATTTCCTTTACATGGAGTAAACGCACAATAAGAGTGAACCTGAAACTCATTCAGCTCGGTTTGCATTGTGCTAGCAATTTGTATTTTGTTTCCTTGCACTTTAGGGAGATAGATCAATGTCACATACTTATGTTTCCCTCTTTCATTTATGTACCAGCTGACCTCGGAAATCTGCAGCTTTACCTGCTCCCTGTGGAACCATCACACCGACACATTGCTGCAACAGATCTGCTCCGGCGGGAAGCCTGCAACTCTCCATTCCCCCCCATTGCAATTATAAGAAATTAGTGGAAGCGATTGTAGTCAATATAAAAACACAAAATGAGCAGTAATATTCATGCTAGACTTAGTCACTAAGGTTCTGGCAGAGAGAGACAGAGATTTGCAGCTTTTTGACGTCCCACTGATTTAGCTTTCAGAGGGAAGGGGACAAAATGCTGCAAAAAAAAACCCCATTAAAGATTTTTCATGTAGACCATTATGCGGGGTACCTCTTGCTGATTTGGGTGCACAAGCCTAAAATGAAATAATGTGGTAAACCATTTAAAGAGACACTGACACCAGAAATTAAAATCTTTTTTTACATCTATCATAATATTGGCTTTGCAAGATTCTTATAACTTTGCCATAAAGTATTTGCACTATGCTTTTACATTGTCTGATCCCCCATGTTCCTGTATAAGAGGGCTGCCATATTTGTGCAGCAGTAGTCGGTTGCATTAGAAATTCTAACTGACACGCTGAGATGGGACAGCCAGTTCGGCAAAACAGTCAGGTTTAGGAACTTCAACTAACAATTGCTTACAAAAACAAACCTTTCAGCAAAAAAACGATCAACATGACCTATGGGTAACTTTTAATGTATATTCATATTTTAAAAAGTAGTTTTTAAGTGTCATTATCCGTTTAAGAACATATGGGGTGCACCCCCTTCATTCACCTTCTCCATTCACATTTCCTTGTGTCACCTTTCCTTTTCTGTCTTTGAAATTGTATGTGTCGTACCTTTATCTCCTGGTTCTCATTATATTCTTTTTTTCCTTTTTTGCACTTTTTTCCTTTTATCTGCTTTTCTCTCCTGATTATACCAATGTCACACGGCACACGCTGGTGAGAAACGGCTGATTTGGCCCCCTATCATTATGAAAATGCACGGTTGAACTATGCCCCCTGTTCTCAGGGATAGGTGGACTCCATTCCTCTTACTTTACCCCTAATCCAGAAGGTGAAAAAATGCTGGTGGAGAAATGACTGCAAGTGACATCAGTTTTCTTCTTAGGAAACTCTTCTTCCTTTTCCTTATGTACGTGTTACCTTCTGTTTCTCCGTCCACATTCCCCTTCTCTTTTACCCCTGTTTTGCTCCCCTTATTCATGTATTATTCTCTCCCGGGCCTCACTTTCTTTTTCACATTTTCCTGGTCTGCTCTTCTTTTTATTTTCTTATCCTCTGCACTCTCCATTTTCTTTTCAATTTCCTTCTATCTTTATATCTATCTATATCCTTTCCATCGTCCAATAGCCTTTTCATCGTCCATTTTAACTCTTGCCTTTTCCTTCCTTTTATTTAGTTATTCTTTCTCTTGTCACTATTCCACCTCAGTCTTGCCTCTTTTTCTTTTCCATTTCTTCCCTATCTCTCTCCTGTTCTTGCTCCTAATCAACATCTCATCCCTATCATAAATTACTTCTCATTGTGTTTCCCTTGATGCAGGGAAGAATGCAATTTTGAATGAAGAAATAAGTACAAGGTTCATGTTAAACCTCCTGCTGCCAGTCCAGTGAGAGCCGCTTTCTTTTTCACCAAGGGAAGTGCACTGCCAGTAGCATATAATAAAGAAGCCACTGACTCAAGCTCTTTATTTCCAAGCTCATATTATATTACTTGCATTATCAGTAGAAAAGCACAGCACTCATTCTCTGTGCAGTTAGGGCAAACTAAGGAATATATATAAATTTGATGAGGAGCGTGGGACTGAATAAAAGACATAGTTAGGGGATTGCTAAGCCCCCCGACCCTTATAGAACATAATGCAGGCTGATCATCCTGATAGTCTGCAGTGTAACAAAGGTTGTTCTTTAGGCAATGTAACCGTATTATAAAAAGGAGATCAGGTTCCATGTATCTCTGCCAACATTTATTGGTATGTCAGTATCTCAGTATCTCAGGAAAACGTTTTCTGGTCAGGTTCAGAGTTTCCCATGGGCAGAACCTGTGCAATGTCGAGATAGGAATTGTGTGGGGAAAAAGATGAAAAGAAAACATAAAGTTCAAACTAGCCATTTTGCTTTCAATTAAATACTGTATATGCTTTCATTTTTATTTTTCAGTTCTTCGGAAACTTACTGTTCATGGATTTTGAGATCCCCACCAAAATGCTGATGTCACGATAAATGTTGTATGCCCTTGTTATCTCTATGCAATATGCATATATCCTCTATTACGTTGCTGTTTTGTGTGGACTGTGTCTTTAATGCTATTAATACTACTGTTTTGTCCCTTATAGAGATATTGTCATTACAGAAGTACTAAAGCTCATTGATTCTATCCTTGTCCAGTTGGTCTCTGTAGGCCAGCTGTATAAACTGATTTGATCAGTCCAATTTGGCTCATCATCTTTGTGGCCAAATCAGGCAGGGAGCCATTTGTTTGGTGGCCTCGCAAAATGAGAGGATGGCAACATGCATGGTCAGCTTTGGGATTAGTATAACACTGCATTTTTAACAAAGGGTGAAAGAAAGAGTTAAATAACAAAAATGGTTTATGGGTACTGAAGAAAGTACCCATATTGGTCTTCAATATTTATTATTTTCTAGCTTTTTCATTATTTGCCTTTTTTCTTCTGACTCTTTTCAGCTTTCAAATGGAGGTCACTGACCCCATCTAAAATGCAAATGCTCCGTAAGGCTGCAAATGTATAGTTATTGCTACTTTTTATTCCTCATGTTTCTATTCAGGCCTCTCCTATTCATATCCTAGTCTCTTATTCAAATCGATGCATGGTTGCTAGGGGAATTTGGACCATATTGCTGAAATTGCAAACTGGAGAGCTGCTGAATAAAAAGCTAAATAACTCAAACACCACAAATAATAAAAATTGAAAACCGGTTGCAAATTTTCTCAGAATATCATTCTCTATGTTACACTAAGGGGCAGATTTACCAAGGGTCGAATATCGAGGGTTAATTAACCCTCGATATTCGACTAGGAATTGAAATGCTTCGACTTTGAATATCGAAGTCGAAGGATTTAGCGCAGAAAATTCGATCAAACGATCAAAGGATTATTCATTCGATCGAACGATTAAATCCTTCGAATCGAACGATTCGAAGGATTTTAATCCAACGATCGAAGGAATATCCTTCGATCAAAAAAACTTAGGTAAGCCTATGGGGACCTTCCCCATAGGCTAACATTGACTTCGGTAGCTTTTATCTGCCGAACTAGGGGGTCTAATTTTTTTTTAAAGAGACAGTACTTCGACTATCGAATGGTCGAATAGTCGAACGATTTTTAGTTTGAATCCTTCGATAGTCGTAGTCGAAGGAGCCCATTCGATGGTTGAAGTAGCCCAAAAAAAACTTCGAAATTCGAAGTTTTTTAACTTCGAAGCCTTCACTCGAAGTTAGTGAATCAGCCCCTAAAAGTTAACTCAACCCCTTTTGTTGAAGACTTCTTTGTTTACCCGTGGCCATATATTTGTGTTTATCTGCCTAAACTAATCTTTGAATTGACCTTTACAAAATGTTCTTACAAATGTTCAAATGTTCTTTTGCAACAAGGAAATCGCAGAAGTTTCAAATTACTAATCTCTGTTAGAAACTAAATGGATAAAAGAAACATTTTTTTAGCCTTGTGTTAATGCAGGAAATTATCGATTATTTTCAGAAATAACAGAACTCTTTCACACCTGGACACCACCAACTTTTCACACTGTTAAGATGAATGAATGAGCAACACTTTCACTATACTTGATTAGCCTATTATATGTAGTAGGCACAACTCAGAACACAGTGACTGAAAGCCTAATTATAGAAGACTGTGCAGCCATTATTCTTACACTGGGGCATCCAACACTATAACAATACCATCTTAGTTAGAAATGTTCCCATTTCCTCTGATTAACAGTGGCAGAGACATGTTTGAAAACTCACAATAGAAAAGCTAGCCTATAGAAGCTCATCTCTATCAGTGATTAAGTAATGTACAGGTATGCGATCTGTTATCCGGGAACCCGTTATCCAGAAAGCTCCGACTTACGGAAAGGTCGTCTCCCATAGACTCCATTTTATCCAAATTTTTCAAAATGATTTTCTTTTTCTCTGTAATAATAAATGAAACATTAGCTTGTTTGATCCAAACTAAGATATAATTAATCCTTATTGGAGGCAAAACCAGCCTATTCGGTGTATTCAGGGGCCCATTTACTTCGCTCGAGTGAAGGAATAGAATAAAAAAAACTTCGAATTTCAAATGATTTTTTTGGCTACTTTGACCATTGAATTAAAATCGTTCGACTATTCGACCATTCGATAGTCGAAGTACTGTCTCTTTAAAAAAACTTTGACCACCACCTAAAACCTACCGAGGTGCCATGTTAGCCTATGGGGAAGGTCCCCATAGACTTTCTATCAATTTTTAGGTCGAAGAAAAATCGTTCGATTTAATCGTTCGTTCCAACAATTTTTCATTTGATCGAACTATTTGCGGTAAATCCTTCGACTTCGATATTCGAAGTCGAAGGATTTACATTCGGCAGTCGAATATCGAGGGTTAATTAGACGTAAGATCCAAATTACAGAACAATCTGTTATCCAGAAAGCCCCAGGTCCCAAACATTCTGGATTACATGTCCCATACTTGTATTAGAAAACTGTAGCACCAAATGGGCTACACCCTAAATAATACAAATCCTTAAGCCCAGAGATTCCTCTCCATTGAGTGACTCTTTGGTTGAGACCAAAGATGGCCTGTGAATTCAACACTGTTTTATTAAACCAGTTTAAGGAGGCCTTCGCTGCACATTTAAAGCACACAGACGTGCAGACCTACTTTATATCTTTAATGAATCAAGACTTCAAAATGCTAACTGTGAGAAGTTGCAGGGGTATTTGTGCAGAGGTATGTGAAAATAACTCACATTAGGAAAATTGGATGTGTTTCTTCTATCTGGTTTAGGTTTTTTAGCAGCGTTCTTTCTACTGCAATTTCAAGTAGGAATTGGTCGAGGGGCAAAATCCTCAGATAGAAAGTTGCCTAGAATTGGCCATTCTATAACATACTAAAAGTTAACTAAACCCTAAAAATGAATGTGACTGAAATGCCATATTTTATTTACTGAACTTATTGCACCAGCCTAAAGTTTCAGCTTCCAAATAGCAGCAATGATCCAGGACTTCAAACTTGTCACAGGGGGTCACCATCTTGGAAAGTGTCTGTGACACTCACATGCTCAGTGGGCTCTGAGCAGCTGTTGAGAAGCTAAGCTTAGGGCTTGTCACTAATTATCCAGCAGAAAATGAGGTTGGCCTGTAATATAAGATGATGCTACAGGGCTGATTATTAAATTCTGATGCTAATTGCACTGGTTTATGTGCTGCCATGTAGTAATTATCTGTATTAATTACGAATCAGCCTTATATTGTGACATTTCTATTCTATGTATACTGTATATTGTGAGTGGGTCCCTAAGCTCAGTAAGTGACAGCAGCACAGAGCATGTGCAGTGAATCAGCAGAAAAGAAGATGGGGAGCTACTGGGGCATCTTTGGAGACGAAAATCTTTACTGCTAAAGGCCTGTGGTTGCCTTGGGCAGGTACAGAAGCCCAAAACATAATGTATAACATTTCTAGCTACTTCTTTGGTTAAGCTTTAGAGAACCTCCGCTTTAATTCAAAGACTTGACAAGCTGGAGACACTTTTTTTTTCATTGGGGCTTCAGTCTATCATGTCTTTGCATCAGCCTCAATCTCTCAATCTCGGTAACATTGGCAGAAAGTGCTGGCAGTATGGTAGCTAAAGTCCTAAATGGGTTAGTGCATTTATTGGTTTGGAACTATTTCCCTTTTTGTTCAGAAGCTTCGACATTTCATCAACTATCTGGTTGTTATGGTCCAAAGCACCAACTTGGCAGTGGTCTGAGTGACCCGAATCGCCCCAACACAGATGAGAAAAAGAAACTGTTAAAAATAGAATGAATACAAATTGAAACGTTTCTAAGAAGAGTATACTTAAGGAAACTTAAAGGAAAACTATACCCCCAAAATGAGTATTTAAGCAACAGATAGTTTATATCAAATTAAATGGCATATTAAAGAATCTTACCAAACTGGTGTATATATATGTAAATATTGCCCTTTTACACCTCTTACGTTGAAGCACCATTACGTGATGGTCTGTGTGCTGCCTCAGAGATAACCTGACCAGAAAAACTACAACTCTTAGGGGCAGATTTATCAAAGGGCCGAGGTGAATTTTCGAATTCACGAATTAAAAAAATTCGAGTTTCTAGCAATTTTTTGTGTACTTCGACTAGGTAATAGTCCAAATTCGATTCAATTTTGAAAAAAAATCGAAAATTCAGAATTTATCATGAACAGTCTCTTTAAAAATTCGACTTCGACCATTGGCCATCTAAAACCTGCCGAATTGCTGTTTTAGCCCATCGGGGACCTCCTAGAACCTATTTGGAGTCAATTGGTGAACTTTGAAAAATCTGAATACGATCGAATGCATAATTACTTTTATTCGTATTTGCCGAATACGGACCTATTCGATCGAAAACTGACCTATTCGGCCAAAAAAAACTTAGATTTAGAAACATATATGGTTTGCTTTGTTTATTTGTGTGCACCGTGATCATACGATCCCAGGGAGGCGGCCCTTATTTTTTAAAATGGCAGTTTTGTATTTATGATTACCCAATGGCACATACTACTAAAAAAGTATATTATTATGAAAATGGTTTATTTACATGAAGCAGGGTTTTACATATGAGCTGTTTATGCAATATCTTTTTATAAAGACCTACTTTGTTAGGGGGGTATAGTTTTCCTTTAACCATGAAGAATTGCTATGTTATGAACTGAACCACAACTCTTACTTTTTGAGTGTGATTATTATTCCCGAAAACTAAAATCGTATTATTATTATCCAACCACTTCAAAGTTGTTTTTGAGTCTATAGATGCCATCATGTAGCCGTGCTGAAAAGCCATTATCCATGAGCTTCAGACAACTGAATAGGAATAGGAATAGGAAAATGCTTCCCTTACAAAAAGAGCACAGACTGCAGTTCAATATAAGTTAGTCTTGCAACATACAGGCAGCAAGTGCAATGTGATATTATTGAAGTAATGATTTGTTTTTATTTTTTTTTTGATGGCTTTATTTGTTAGATTAGATTTTAGATTTCAGTACGTATCTGCCTTTAACAATATATCTGTCTTTAATCTTAAAAAAAGATCATTCAAGCTGCCACAGAGAAGTACCCCAGAGTGTAGAAAACATGATGGGTCATCGGCAAACTTTTACCTAGTCTGTAACCCATAACAACTGATCAGCCAGCTTTAGCTTTGTTTAGCCAGCTGTACAAAGAACAGTGAAAGAAAGCGTTTGATTGGCTACCTTGGATTACTGCCCAGGTGCCCATTTGCTCAGTGTTGAGAAATGAGCCCCATAATAAAATGCCTTTATTTAGGTTGGGCTGGTTATATATAGACTTAAAAGGTTGATGGAGTGTCTTTTTTTTCTATCTAGCTACTGTATATTACAAGGAAAAGTGTCCCTGATTGTAAATGCAGGCACCATCTTCTGGTTTTCTGTGGATCAGTTCACGAGTAGTCTGACATGAACAAAACTCCATGGCCTATGGTGGAAAGAGAGTTAATGTAGATTGAATATGTGACTTCTTATTTTACAGGCAGAAATATTGGTGCTGACCATGTAAAGACTCGAAAAGATTATTATTAAAGTGGTAAGATGATCCATGAACATTTTTAAAAATAAATATTTGCAAAAACGATCCAAATCTTCAGGGAAATTGGAACTTTTGGGCAGACTGTTCTATAATTGGAGCTTTGCAGTCAGGGCCATTTTTATATTTATTATATTATTATTATTTTTCTTTTTTAAACCCACCCCACCCTCCGCCAGTAACGTAACTAGAGGGGGAGTAACGTAACTAGAGGGACGTGCAGCTGAGCCCCTCCCCGCCCCCTCCGTACGCTATTTTTGGCCGAAATCCAGTAGTGCGTGAGCTGCCGGGGGCCCTAAGGGGGTGCAGGCCCTGGCCCAATTGCACCCCCTGCTCCCCCGGTAGGCCCTGGCGAGGGACGGGCAGCCAGGCCCGCCACCCCCCTCCGGACGATATTTTCGGCCGGAATCCAGTGGCGCGCGAGCTGCCGGTGGGCCCTGAGGGGTGCAGGCCCTGGCCCAATTGCACCCCCTGCTCCCCCGGTAGTTACGCCACTGCCCTCCGCCACGGATTTCCTAAGGAAATCCAGTGACGAAGCTGAGGGGGACCAAAGAAGAATGCGGAAGTGACATCATGTGCACGGCACGTTGATGTCACTTCCGCTGAATATGTCGTGTGATGTCATAGCGCACAACGTGGGGGTGTGTTTAGGTCCGATGCCTAGGACGGCATCGGACCTAAATACGGCCCTGTTTGCAGTGAATGAATCTTTCAGTGTGATTTTAATGTTATTACAATTATTTATTAACAAGACAATTTGCACATGGTCTCATGTTTTTGTTTTTATTTAGTTATTATCATTGTTGCACTGTTTAACTTTATGTTTTGTGTCTATATCATTTATCTACAAACCGTATGGTTGCTAGGGTCCCCATTACTCCATTAGTTGATACATTTCTCAGCAGCATCTGTGCAATATTAGCAACTATTGTATCAATTCTAACAGCTGCCGCCTTTAAAGGGAAAGTAAAGTCTAAAATAGAACAAGGCTAGAAATGCTGTATTTTGTATACTAAACATAAACATGAATTTACTGCACCACAAGCCTAATCAAACACATGATTTATGCTTTAAAAGTTGGCCACAAGATGTCACCATCTTGTAACTTTGTATATCTCTGTAAGACCAAGACTGTGCACATGCTCAGTGTGGTCTGGGCTGTTTAGGGATCGTCATAAATTATCAAAACAGCACAAGTCCAATAATTTCCGCCATAATTAAGTAATTAATAATCAGAATATGCAGACTGCACTGGGTCCTGTGTTGTCATGTAATCTAATCTGGATTTTATAGTTTTTGTATTGTTTAGTACAAACTTTCTCCAACTCTGCAGAACCAGTGGCTGCAACAAAATAATCCTCCAAATAGAATCCCAGTTTATCTGTTTAAATCCGATCTTTGTCCCTGCAGCTGGAGTTGGAAACAGTAAAGGGGATGTAAAGGCAAAAATAAAATCCAATACAAATCTCTACACAGTCGCCGACTGCTCTACAGGGAAACAAACAAAGCTGCTTGAGTTCTGCATGGCTGGGAAGTAAGGCGGGGGCTCCCCCTGCTGTTCATACGTATGATTGTTTCCCTGCAGAGCAGTTATGGACCGTCTGACAATTCCTATCCACAGCAGTAAATGAAGGGACAATTTCACTGCATACAGTCAGGTTTCTTATAAAAACTGTACACATTTTTTAATTAAAGTATATTGGAGATAGGTTTCTTTTTCATTAAAGAAAGTAAAAAAATAGATTTTTTTTTTCCTTTACAAAGATAAGAACTGTATCAACTAAACGTATCAATTTAGAATGGTTTACAGAGTTGGTGACCCCCTTCTCAGAGCTGCTTTAGAAAGACATAAGAAGGTGACAAATGAAAGTTGAAACTTCAATGTTAGAAAAACGGTCACAAATAGAAAGTAACTGAAAAAGCGTTTTATTTCTGTGAACAATCTGAAAACAACCGAACTGAAAAAGTGTTGAGAGGAGAACAATCCCTTTAAATATCCTGGAACCCAGAAATGAACAATCTGTGTGTTGGAATACTGTAACTTAAATCTACAGTCTGCCGCACATAATGGGTTAAAGGACTGTTAAATATCCAACAAAAGAATTTAAATATACTATTTTAGTTAATAAAATCATCATTGATCAATATTATGACTTTCAGCAGCCTGGAATACAAGTTTTGTTAATCAGAAAAGCCTTGCCCTGTTGGTTACCCCTTAATGTTTTAGAACTGAACCCTTTTATTGTGAAAACCAAATAAAATATTTCAAACCTAAAAGAACTGAACCCTCTGCAGGGTTTTTATTTTTAATTTTAGATCTCAATGACACCAGAGACCACAATTATTCAAGACTATCACATTCGCTTTGCTTTGAAGTGGAACATGTTGCGCAATATATTTTTTTTAACTCCTGCATTTATATTTTATAACACCTAGACTTTCGGGATCAGCATCCAATTTCATTCATCCCCTTAATCCAGAGATCACTGGAGTTTGCAGGGAGCTATATGTTTACAGAAGCTGGTGATGGAATTGTATTGAATGTTTCATTGTGCAGTGCATGGGGTCTCATTAAGATGATCGTTAAGGAAGATTCCTATATACCGTCCAAAAATGTTGAAGATACGCTATACATTTCTGTGATCTTCTTGAGAACGATGGTGATGACGTTAATGCAAAACATTTTTCAGACATGCAGAGTTTCTTGTTCAAATTTATTTTCTGGTGGTAAAAAATGCAACCTCATTTTATATATTATCTTTATATTTGCCTCATATAAATATTAAGAGGGTAAGTTGAAGAGGATGAACTTATTGCTGCATCAGCTTGCAGCTTTAGTAATGTTGTTGTGTGGGACTGGGCACCAACAAACTTCTCCCATAACCTTTTTATTGGATTACAGTCGCATTGCTAGACGCTACCTGAGGAATAGCCATTATGTCACTAAAATCACCGTCATAACCTGGATTACTCTATTTTAGGGACTACTCCCTAAAGTGGCGGTTCCTAAATTATGAGTCTGGCCACATTGTGGGGACCTTGAAAAGTAGAACTAGGGGCCCAGTCTGAAGTTTAATTTAGGGATACAAGTATGGGACCTGAGATCCAGGACCTGGAGTTTTCTGGATAAAGGGTCTTTGATTAATTTGGATTTTCATACCTTAAGTTAATTAAAATATCATATCAGCATTTATTAAATCCAATAGGCTGGTTTTTGCCTCCACTAAGGATTACTTGGAGTAAAAGTACAAAGTACTGTTTTTTTACATTGAATTTGGCCATTTGCGGTCGAAGTAAAATCATTTCATCGAACGATTAAATACTTCGAAGTATTTCATCCATCGATCGAACGATTTTTCTTCGACTTCAAATAACTTAAAAAAAATGCCCTAGAAGGTCCCCATAGGCTAACATAGCACTTCGGCAGGTTTAATTTGGCGAAGTATTGAAGTCGAAGTTTTTTTTAAAGAGACAGTATTTCGATTATCGAATGATCGAATATTAAAACTATTTTACTTCGAATTGAATTTGAAGTCGTAGTATCCTATTCGATGGTCGAAGTATCCAAAAAATTACTTCAAATTTTTTTACTTCGCAAATTCGTTTGAATTCACTTCGACCCTTGATAAATCTGCCCCTTAAAGTTCTAGATATTTTGGGATTTATTTGTGAGTTCCATAACTAATTTTGTGTGTCACTGACCTGGTCCAATGGATTCCAGCATTCGCAATTTAAAAAGCACCTGCTGACTTGCTACATGGACAAGTTGTTTGCAGCAGGAAAAAATGAGTAAAGACACAATAATATCTCAAAATCTGTAAAACAAAATAATGAGATGTATGAAATAAAATAATCTCTACAATATAGATGAATGTTTATAGTAATGACAGTTCCCCTGGGCCAATATTATGTGCCTACTCAACAAAAACCAGGGGTGGCCAAACTGGACAAAGATCTTGTTTACTAGTAGCAGCTACTTGTTGTGGCTACAAAATACCCTGCCATAGACAATACTGAGAATTTCCTCTGCTAAAACACACCTAGGGGGTTATTTATTGAAGTCCAGATTGATCTCAATATTTTCTGCTATAAAGTCTGATCAAATCCACTCGTGTTTTTTATGCTTATTTATTATTACATGTTCCCGAAAAAAAATTCAGATTTTTCTTCCGGTTTTCACGTTTTTTTTGGATTTTTCATCCAATTTTCACCATTTGTTTTGATTTTTCACCAGAAAACTTCAGGGTATTGCACGAAACCCAGCGCACATCAAAAAATTATTGGGACTTCTCCCATTGACTTATATGCAACCTCGACAGGTCTGAGATGCCGGATTTTCTAATTCTGACTCTTCCATCCTCGGGGTTTAATAAATTCCGTGAAATTCGTGATTTTTTAAAAGTCCAATTTTATAAAAAAAAAAAAAAAAATTGTGATTTTTGCATTCAGAGTTTAGTAAATAACCCTCGTAGTGTTTTAGCAAAGACAATGATCACTATTGTCTATTTTGTAGCCGTGTAGCTCTGTGTGTCTTCACCTTTATAGTTACTCTTGCAGTACAAAGGAACCTCAAGAATAAATATCTGTTACCCTTCAGAGCAGTGAGAAGTGAGGTAGGACCCTTTTTAAACTGTTTTACATTTAGACTGTAAGCCTTATGGGGTAGGGTCCTCTAGCCTTTTGTTTCCTTGACACTGAGCACTTAATCTGTATTGTAATTATATTTTTTATATTTATGTGAATTGTATTTCTAATAAATGCAATGTTACTTTTTATTCCAATTACCCCTTGTTTGTTACTACTAATTATTGTTCTGCTGTACAGTGCTTTGCCCTCGAGGAGCGCTTTACAAATAAAAATATACATACATACATTCATACATACATACACTGTAGGCAAACACTATGACCTGATACAATGTTTCTAACAAGTATAGTTTGAAGGCAATGAAATTAATTTTAGAGTTATAGTATCATTGCAATGAGTCTTACCATTTCTAGAACTGTGTCCTGATGGCAAATATAGATTTTTTTTTAAACTTATTCACTCCTGCAATTTCATTATCTAAGGTACAAGCTGTTACGTCACAGAGTAATATGGATGATTGGACAGCAATTCTCACTTTGTTGCACGATCCAGATATAGTGGTAGGTATATGTAAATTGGCTTAATCCAAAATTGATTCTTAAATCAGGTGAATCCCTAGGGATAACCAAAGCTTCATATATGAATATTCACCTGTCACACTGAACTACAAACTCTAGAATGAGGTACAAAGTGAAAATTGAATGGGAGAAATTTAGGCTGTCCATTCGGGAATTCGTTGCTCGAAGTTGGATATTAGAAATACTGAGATAAATTTGGACCTTGATAAATAACCCCCTAAAATGGGCTTTGCTAATAATTTTTTTTACGTATTCGCAGACTGCTTGTTTGTTATTAATTTAATTCTCTGTCTAAATAAGGTTATTTAACAAATCAGATCAGTCATATAATAGGAAACATGATACAATTTCACTTAATGCTTATTACTATATATTTGACTTTCACTTATTTTTTAATGACAGTCTATATTTCTCCCATTCAATTTTCACTTTGTACCTCATTGTAGAGTTTGTAGTTCAGTGTGAAAGGTGAACGTTCATATATGAAGCTTTAGTTAATTTAGTAATTTAGTAATTTAGTAATTTGGCCAAACCTTTCATGAAGGATTTTGGCCGAATCCTAAAATAGTGGATTTGGTGCAAACTTATTTAAAAGCCTATACTTTTTAGGGAATTTACCACAGCCCCACTAAACCACAGAAATCAGATCAGATATTTGATATAATATTTGTAATTACTTTTGATTTGTAAAAGTTGACTTCAGATTGGAGGTTATGGGTTATTATACCTAAGCAATTAGCACACTTAGGGGGAAATTTATAAAACATTCACAAAGTGAACAAATTTGTGCCCAAATAATAGGGATGCATGAAATCCACTATTTAGGATTCAGCTGAACCCCCGAATCCTTTGCGAAAGATTCGGCCGAATACCGAATCCGAACCCTAATTTGCATTTGCAAATACAATGGAAATGCAATTTAGGGATGGGAAGGGGAAATTGTTTTTACTTCCTTGTTTTCTGACAAAAAATCACGCGATTTCCCTCCCCACCCCTAATTTGCTTGTGCAAATTAGGATTCGGATTCGCTTCAGCTGGGCAGAAGGATTCGGCCAAATCCGAATCCTGCTGAAGAAGGCCGAATCCTAAACCAAATCCTGGATTCGGTGCATCCCTACCAAATAAGAATAAAAATTTGCACAATGCTATGTAAAATCAGAATCGTGCTGAAAGGCCGAATCCCGAACTGAATCCTGGATTCTGTGCATCCATATTGTTAAAGACATATACATGTACAGGACCTGTTATCCAGAATGCTCGTGCCTGGGGTTTTCCGGATAATGGATTTTTCTGTAATTTGGATCTTCATACCTTAAGTCTACTAGAAAATAAATATATAAACCCAATAGTCTGGTTTTACTTCCAATAAGGATTAATTCTATCAAGTACAAGGTACTGGGTTTTTTTTACTACAGAGAAAAAGGAAATTATTTTTGAAAATTTCCATAATTCTGAGCTTTTTGGATAACAGGATTCCGGATAACAGATCCCATACCTGTATGCGAGTCTCTTCTTCCACAAATGTTAAAGACTTGGGCCAAATGTGTCCAAGTTGGAGAGCACTTTCACAGAGAAGCAGACAAACATTACAGTAGAACCCTGATTTTATGTACCGGATTTCACTCTTTTTAGTTTCACAGTCCCATACTGACACCCTGTCTCTTTTTTTCCCCCCAAGTTTTACATTTTGCAAGAATTTATGATGCTTTGATGCCGTCCCCAGGAAACATAAAATCGGGGTTCTACTGTAATTTAGGACTGCATATGCAGGATCTTCATGCAAACAGAGGACACATGCTTTACTTGGGTCTATTACATTCCAAGGGCTCATGGTCCAAATTTTTCCTCTTTAGAATGGCCTCTGTCTGGCATTTCAATTTCTTTATCGTTTGGGCCCTGAACTTTCCTTATGAATGTGTGCTGGCTGCAGGTTTAAAGGGGAAGGAAACCTAGTTGGCGCAAAAACCCTCCCCCCCTCCCATGTGTTGCCCACCCTCCCTCCTCCCCCCTGGCCTACCCGTCCCGCTGGGCAAATGCCCCTAACTTGTTACTAACCCTTCCTGCTTTGACCGGCGCATGCGCAGTAGGAGCATTTCGCCGGTACGGATCTACTGCGCATGCGCCAAAAGTACATCGTGACTTTTGGCGCATGCGCAGTAGATCTGTACCGGCGAAATGCTCCTACTGCGCATGCACCAAAACGCCGTTCAAAGCGTTTTGAAGATGGCGTCTGTGAACTCCCTGGACTGGACCTGCGCAGAGGGGTAAGTAACAAGTTAGGGGCATTTGCCCAGCGGGACGGGTAGGCCAGGGGGGAGGAGGGAGGGTGGGCAACACACGGGAGGGGGGAGGGTTTTTGCGACAACTAGGTTTCCTTCCCCTTAAGCATTTCATAGTACAGGTATGGGACCTTTTATCCAGAATGCTCGGGATCTGGGGTTTTCCGGATAAGGGATCTTTCCATAATTTGGAGCTTAAATCTACTATAATAAACCAAGTAGGCTGGTTTTGCCTTCAATAAGGATAAATTATATCTTTTTCCGCAAAAAGATTTTTGCGTAGTTTTCTGAGATTTTTGCTCCAAACCCCCGCAATTATCGGATATCAGTACGGACATCAGCGCAGACATTGGTACCTTCCCCATTAGTTTTTAGACCATCGGACTTTAATGAATCTCGAATAATTCGTAGGTTTTTTTTGCTCCGAAAACAACGAATTATTCGAGGTTTGGATATTCAGAGCTTGGTAAATAACTCCCTTAATATCTCACACCATATTTATTGTACAGTTATGGGACCTGTTTCCCGTATAAGGGATCTTTCTGTAATTTGGATCTTCATACATTAAGTCTACTAGAAAATCATGTAAACATTAGGGGGCCGATTCACTAAGGGTCGAATATCGAGGGTTAATTAACCCTCGATATTCGACTAGGAATTTAAATCCTTCGAATTCGAATATCGAATTCGAAGGATTTAGCGCAGGAAATTCGATCGATCGATCGACCGATTATTCATTCGATCGAATGATTAAATCTTTCGAATCGAACTATTCGAAGGATTTTAATCCAACGATCGAATGAATATCCTTTGATCAAAAAAACTTGGGCAAGCCTATGGGGACCTTCCCCATAGGCTAACATTGTGTTCGGTAGCTTTTATCTGCCGAACTAGGGGGTCGAATTTTTTTTTAAAGAGACAGTACTTTGATTTTTATTTCGAATCGTTCGATAGTCGTAGTTGAAGGTCGAAGTAGCCCATTCGATGGTCGAAGTAGCCCAAAAAAAACTTCGAAATTCGAAGTTTTTTTAATTCGAACCCTTCACTCGAATTTAGTAAATCTGCCCCTAAATAAACCCAATAGGCTGGTTTTGCTTCCAATAAGGACTAATTATATCTTAGTTTGGATCAAGTACAAAGTACTGTTTTATTTTTACAGAGAAAAAGGTAATCATTTTAATAATTTGGATTATTTTGGATAACATGGAGCGTACAGAGACAGCCTTTGAGAAACTTTTGGATAACTGGTTTCCGGATAACAGATCCCTTACCTGTACTTTCATACTGCTTGTTTTGCCAGATGAAGCTCATATGCGCCTTAATCTTTTATAGTATTTCCTAAACCCCCTATTCTTGTAATTACTGAAAATGAAGTTCTTGCTTTTGCTTTAAAGAATATTTACTTACAGTATATCCACTGGGCATATATATTTGAGCTGGGCTTTAGAAAGCAACTTTTCAGGTACTTACTTTTGCAAGAAAGAGTTTGTCTTTGCCCCTTTACTCTCGCAGGCACTGCAGAAGGAGACGACAAAATCATATTATCCGCAATTTCTGTAATTGAATAAATATTGGATGGTGATGTCAGCATTGCTTGTGACAGGCAGCATAATGAATATGTATTTACTGCAATACACTGGCACTTGAATAGCTGCCAAACGTCCCCCAGGGGAATTCAACTTGATTTTAGCCTTTTAGCTGTAAATGCAGAAGACAGTAATTGAAATAATAGTGGTTAAAATGCTTTACATGTTCCACTGAAAACGTTCTCCTCCTAAAGGAGCTATACGGCTTTTAATTATTTCTAATCTTAAACATTTGCCTCAACTCTATTCACCAATATACCTGTTGAAGGCACAGATTAGGTTATTCATTTAGAAATTCATGCTATTATTATGATTATAGTCGTGAGGGTTCCGGTTATGTTTGCTGTCAGTGAATCATACTGTTGATGCCAGCAACCTGATAGAATTTTGAATAAAGGCAAACTGTACTGTTCTTTTTGATTTGCCGTGTTTGAACAGTGCCTGATCTGGACATATGCCTGTGTATGGCCACTTCAATATTGTTCTGTTCCGGCTCAGGAGAGCAGGAATTGAAGAGTCGTTTCTGAGTTGCACCTCTTCTTCACTTCTTTTCATCTGATCAGTGGAAAATTTCTATCATAATCCTTGATGTACCAGGATCACAGGGTTATCATTTTAAAGGGGTGGCTCACCTTCAATTTAACTTTTAGGGACACATTTACTTAGCTCCAGTGAACGAATAGAAGAAAAAATACTTCGAATTTCGAACGTTTTTTTTTGGCTACTTCGACCATCGAATTGGCTACTTCGACCTTTGATTACGACTTCGAATCAAACGGTTCGAACTAAAAATCGTTTGACTATTTGACCATTCGATAGTTGAAGTACTGTCTCTTTAAAAAAAACTTCGACCACCTACTTCGCCAAGTAAAATCTACCGAACATCAATGTTAGCTTATGGGGAAGGTCCCCATAGGCTTTCTAACAAATTTCTGGTCGAAGGCAAATCGTTCAATCGATGGATTCAAATCCTTCGAATCGTTCGATCGAACGAATTGCGGTAAATCCTTCGTCTTCGATATTCGAAGGATTTATCTTCGACAGTCGAATATCGAGGGTTAATTAACCCTCGATATTCGACCCTAAGTAAATGCACCCCTTAGTATGTTATAGAATGGCTAATTCTAAACAACTTTTATTACTTTTCTTTTTTTCATCATTTTTGAATTTTTTGCTTTCTTATTCTGACTCTTTCCAGTTTTCAAATGGGGGGGGGTCACTGATCCCATCTAAAAAAACAGACGCTCTTTAAAGCTACAAATGTATTGTTATTGCTACTTTGTATTACTCCTCTTTCTATTCAGGCCCTCTCCTATTCATATTCCAGTCTCTTATGCAAATCAATGCATGGTTGCTAGGGTAATTTGGACCGTAGCAACCAGATTGCTGAAATGGCAAACTGGAGAGCTGGTCAATAAAAAGCTATATAACTTAAAAACCACAAATAATAATAATAATAATAATAATAATAAAACAATTTAAAAATGCAAATTATCTCAGAATATCACTCTCTATAAATCATACTAAAAGTTAATTTAAGGGTGAACAACCACTTTAAACAACCCCTAATTTACCATACATTGTCATGTATTCCTAATTATATCTGCATCTGTAGAGAACTCATTGATGGTTGGTACCTCCTTTAAAAACATCTGCTTTATTTTTTTACAAATTTTTATTGAAAGCAGCAATGGCATAAATAACTTGGAAGTATATATTCTTTACTATACGGTGCTTTCACCTGTTGTGCTCAATGTTTATGGATGTGACTTATTGTGCATGATTGACTAAGGGGCAGATTTATCAAGGGTCGAAGTGAATTAGAGCGAATTTTCGAAATAAAAAAATTCGAAATTCGAAGTAATTTTTTGGAAACTTCGACCATCGAATAGGATACTACGACTTAGAATTTCCTTCGAATTCGATTCGAAGTAAAATAGTTTGAATATTCGAATATTTGATAATCGAATGCATTTTTCTACGTTTTTTTGTAGTCAAAGTAAAATCGTTAGATCGATTGCTGAAATCGTTCGAATCGTTCGATTTTATTTCGACCGCAAGACGGTCAAATTTGGTAAAAAAAAACTTCGACTTCGATATTCGAAGTATAGCTATTAGATGATTGAATTTCGAGGTATATTTCACTTCGAAATCCGACCTTTGATAAATCTGCCCCTAAATCTTATGTCATTTAATATTTCACCTCTGAGTTCCATGAAATGCATAAAAGCACTTGGCCTGTGGCCTCTTGCTTTTATGTAGTCATGGATCTCCTGGGTAACCTTAAAGAGAACATTCTTCATTTAAATTACTCCCTGTCCCAGTGGAGATTATTGTTACATTTTCTTATAAAAAATCACACACACCAGTTTGTTTCATCAGTGGCCAGTAGTGATGAGTGAATTTATTCACCAGCCAGGGATTCGCTGTGAAATTCCGAATTTTGCATGTGTGAATTTTTTCGCGAAACTGTGGCGAAGATTCACTGCGGGAAAAGTCGCCGCCAAAAAACAGCCTTTGACTTTAATGCATTTGGAGAAAAAAAGTGGCCATAAGAAAAAAAACGCCCATTGACTGAGTTTATTTTTGATTAATGACAATATTTTACCTAAAAAATAGTATATTTAGAGGCCCATATATCAAAGGTTGAATTCATGTGAGTTTTCTATAAACTCGAAATTCGACCAATCCAAATTTATTATAGAAATCGAATATTGAAACTCGTGTGAATTGATTCAACCCAAAATTCTCGAATCGAATTTGATTTGAGTTTCAAAAACTCGATTTCAGTTTTTTTCTCAGAAAAAACTTGAATGTCAGGAAGGCTACAAACAACTCAAAAATGATCCCTGGATGTCTCCCATTGACTTAAACAGCAATTCGGCAGGTTGTGGGTGGCGAATCATCGAAAAACTTGAATCGAATTTGGATAACTCCCTAGTCGAATTTGACAGTTTTGACCATAAAAAAACTTGAAAATTCGAATTTGAATTTTCAATTCGACCCTTGATAAATCAGCTCCTTAAAGTGCATGTAGTTTACAATCCCTGTCACATTCACATACACTATGGTCAATTTTATAAGTAACCAATAACCTCCCTGTCAGACCCGCTGGCTGCTGGATGGGAGATTCTGACTAGGGATGCACTGAATCCAGGATTCGGTTCGGGATTCGGCCAGGATTCTGCCTTTTTCAGCAGGATTCGGTTGAATCCTTCTGCCCAGCCAAACCGAATCCTAATTTGCATATGCAAATTAGTGGCGGGGAGGGAAATTGTGTGACTTTTTGTCACAAAACAAGGAAGTAAAAAATGGTTTCCCCATTCCCACCCTTAATTTGCATATGCAAATTAGATTTTGGTTCGGTATTCGGCCGAATCTTTCGCAAAGGATTCAGGGGTTCCGCCGAATCCAAAACAGTGGATTTTGACATCTCTCACCCACCCAGTCCCCACTGCAAAAGATCACAAAAGGGCGCTGCATCTTCAAATCCGGCCCTGCTCCCTGTGGGATGAAACCCACACAGACACTAAAACACACCAACATCCTTGCAGATGGCTTACAATGTAGTAGTGGGAATTACATAACAAGGCAGAATAACTGTTGTTTACATTTTTATTTTGTGTCCACCCAACATGTTTCTCAAGGACCAGATGGCTGGAATTGAACATAGGGCCACAGTGCTGCAAGGCTGCAGACACTGTAAAAACAGGTGCTTTAGGTTATTGGTACGAAGCCGACTTCCGGTTCAGCGCGCAGAGGAATTCAAGCTGCTGATTTCTCCCATGGGGCACTTTGCTTGCCAAATTCAAGCTGAAGATTTAAAAAAAAACCAAGGGGAAGTAAGCCTTACCTATTATTATAGCTATGTTGGAGGGAAATAAGTATTAAAAAACATTTGGTGTGAATTTTAAGTTGAGCCAGAAAAAACATTTTGTTTGGAATTAAACTCGTGAACGAGCAAAGTTAGCACTCCCACTAAAATCAATATCATAGACGCACAGATAATATCGTACGAAACGAATTTGCGTGTATGGTGGAAAAAGAGCAGACTGATATCAGCAGAAGACTTGGATATCGGTCGGCTCGTCGATCGGGCTGGACTGAAAATTTTGATCGGGTGCCTTTGAAGGGACCCAAACATCGGCCATAGTTAGTGCTGAATCGTCAGATACGGGTAGAATTCTATTGTTTCTTCCCGTATATCTGACGATTCAGCTCTACACGTGTGTATTGAAATGAACGATCTTTCTTGGAAAGATCTTTTCCAAGAACGATCGTAATTGTTATGTCTGTTGTCCCCATTAGGGTAGGACTCCACAAGCGATTTTGTCACGATCCGACGCGCTGCGACAAAACGCATGCGACTAAAATAAGGTAAGAGATAGAATTGTTGCATTCTGTCGCAGCGTTGATCTGACGCGACACGACTGTCGGATGCAGACGCCGTGTCGGATCGCGACAAAACCGCTCGTGAAGTCCTACCCTTACTTTGTGCATAAGCCTAAAGTGCGGCTTCTGATACTAATCAAGGAACAAAAGGGGTTAGAGGGCGCACACCACATCAAATGAATGTCAGATGCGAGCCTAGCGGGACTCCCCAACAGAGTCATCAAAACATAGTGAACATTCAGAAAAATTGAAGACTCCTCACTCAAAGGAAAAATAAATCCACTTTTATTCTATACAAAAAGTGAAAATACATGGGCCACCCCATAGCATATTTTTTTCAGGCTGAGAGAAGCTCCATGCCCATCTCCAGATCCGCTACACACAGAGGAGAAGAGGTCAGCCTACTTTTGCCTATTTGGGTTGACCTCCGCTGTGTGCGACTGCACGTGGGCAGATCTAATTTAAATCAGCAGAGCTGGGGCATGGAGCGGATCTGCTTGTCTCAACCTGAATTCATTTCTTAGTGACAGCTCACTTTTGGTCACACACAGGGGTCCGTTTACTGAAGTGCGGTAAATCTGACTTTAAGTTTCCGCATGTTATCATGAATATTTTTCCGCCAGAATATTCGCAGCAACTAAGTTTACTAAACAGCGATGCGCTCAGAAGTCATTGCGATCACGTTCGGTAACTACGTTAATGAACCAGCTTACGTTAGTGGTAATTTTAGCGAGTTGCGAATTTTCTGGCGACTAATTACGTTTTTGCGAATATTTATGCTATAAAATAGTCTTGTTTTATGGCGGTTATTATGACAATTTTTACTGTGACATTTATGGCCAGAAATTCATCTTCAAAACTCATAAACTTTATTGACTGATGATTATACCATCCAACAACATTACCAGAGTAACACCAATCAAACATGTCTGCATCATATAAACCCTTCTGCCAATAGAATCATAGGAACAAGAAATCATACCAGTCAATCTCTTTGCTTCATAGAAATGCACAGTTTAATGTAGCCAATCACAATGAAACCAAAAAAGTGTAGAGGCTGACGAATCCTTGGACTGTGATGGCCGCTGCCAATAATACGCCTCTGAGCTGAAACTGCAGCAGATAGAAGCAGAAGCCAAAACATTGTGTCAGCAATAGCTATAGATCTGTCTCCTGTCAGCAAAGAATGATGGGTAAAAAAAAAAGTATTATGGGATATTTCCTGCCCCTTGAGAATTTTCTGGCGAAAAAATACTATTACGCCTCTACATAGGTGGCAGTGATAATTTTCAAATATTCTTGCATAAATTTAGTCTTTTGCACATTTCGCTGTTTATTAAACCAGGCGTTAATGTGTAGGTAGCGCACGAAAATTCGCAAATTTAAATTTACCGCAGTTTAGTAAATTGGCGAAAACATATTTGGCGACAAATTCGTCTATATTTTGTAGGGATGCACCGAATCCACTTTTTTGGATTCGGCCGAACCCCCGAACCCTTTTTGAAAGATTCGGCCGAATACCAAACCAAATCCCACCCCTAATTTGCATATGCAAATTAGGGCTGGGAAGGGAAAACATTTTTTACTTCCTTGTATTGTGAAAAAAAGTCACATGATTTCCCTCCCAACCCCTAATTTACATATGCAAATTCGGTTCGGCCAGGTAGAAGGATTCGGCCAAATCCTGCTGGAAAAGGCCGAATCCCGAACCGAATACTGGATTTGGTGCATCCCCAATATTTTGTGTGAATATTTTTATCGCGCTTTAATAAACAGACCCCATAGTGATTTTTATTATATTATGTAGACCAGGGGTCCCCAACCTTTTTTTACCTGTGAGCCACATTCAAATGTAAAGAGAGTTGGGGAGCAACACAAGCATGAAAAAGTCCCTTAGGGTGCCAAATAAGGGCTGTGGTTGGCTATTTGGTAGCCCCTATGTGGACTGGCAGCCTACAAGAGGCTTTACTTGGCTCTATACTTAGTTTTTATGCAATTAAAACTTGCTTTCAAGCTCGGAATTCAAAAATAAGCACCTCCTTTGAGGACCCTGAGAGCAACGTCCAAGTGGTTGGAGAGCAACATGTTGCTCGCGAGCTACTGGTTGGGAATCACTGATGTAGACAATATGATGCGTACTTTATATTAAAAAAAATTAAGTTTTTTTCCCCATAAGCAATGGTAGATGAAGCAGTTAAGAGTTAGGCTGATTTGTCATCTCTTCATCTATGGATCCTGCAGGTTACCTGACAAAATGACTCTGTGAAGCTACACGCATTAGCACAGTTGGATGGAGCTTTGTGAATAGTCATTGACTATAGTTATTTTTTTGCTCTATTCCTGAATGCAAATGCATGCTGTGTGGATATAGCAGACCATTATTAGCAAAGTTAATTACATTGCTTTTCGTTGTGTCGTGCTGTTGTGACGCTATTCATGTACTTATGTCGATAATGTAAAAAGTTATTTGTAAAGTACTGAAAATAAGCACAGACACATTTGCGTTCTGATTACTTGAATAGGCGCTATCAATCCTGTGGACCAATAGTATCAGGAATGCACTGTGTGGCTGATTGGCAGTGAAGGAACCAGACAGCAGGTCTTGCAACAGAATGTTCAGCTTTCCTTTGATTGGAGTTTTTACATCAGACAATAGGCTGCCTCTTTAAAGGGGACCCGTCACCCAAAAAAAAACATTCCAAATCCTATTTTATCACATTAGTCAAGCAAAATTAACTTTAATTACACTATATAAATTATTTGAATCTTGTTTCCTTCAGTCTGGGAATTCATAATTATAGCAAGCAGGCAGGAGCCATTTTGTGGACAGTTTTATTAAGACAAGCCTTGTATCATCTCAAAATCTTGTTTGTGCACCAGAATGTGGGACCTGATGTCCATCCCCATGCCCTGGCTACACAATTAAACGGTAAAGAGAATGGGGGAATGTGGGGAGAGCAGTGACATCTAGGAAGTGCTGAATGGAAAGTGAAAGTAATTGTCTGCCATGCCTCTATGCCCATGGCATAGAGGAGTGGCAGACAATATTTGATTGACAGCTGAGATGTTTAAATGAGCTTTACAACAGCTATGAATGCTTTAATAAAAAATAGAAATTGGATTTCATGTTTAATTTGAAAAGGACTTTTATTATACAGATTTTTGTGTCTGGAAGACAGGTCCACTTTAAGGTGCAAGCAAAATAAAATCCTACTCCTGTCCAGAGGCTAACTAGACTTATGGTCAGATGTTCTGATTCTGACGTACACCCCTGAAACTAATGCCCTGAGAGACTAAAATTTTATTTAAATTGTCATTTTTTATAACTTTTTTTTCTATTCAGGTCCTCTCTTATTCCTATACCAGTCTCTCGTTGAAATCACTCGCTGGTTGCTAAAGTCATTTTGACCCTGGCAACTGGAGAGCTGCTGAATAAAAATGGAATTAATTATAGAAAAATAGAAATGATAAAAAATGAAAACAGTACCTGAATTACAGACTAGAAGGAAAAAAGCATAAACAAAAGCACAAAATAGTGTTCTGAACCTATTGATAACATGTTAAAGGGGACCTGTCACCCAAACATAACAACCTGCATAATAAATGTCCTTTTCAAATTACACGTGAAACCCAAATTCTTTTCCATACCCATAATAAAGATATTTAAAAATCTCAGCTGTCAGACAATTACTTTCATTTTCAATTCAACACTTCCTAGATATCACTGCACTTTCACATCCCCCCTCCCACTACACTGCCTATAATTGTATAGCTTCTGCATGGGCATCTTTGAAAAACAGATTTCAGTGTAGAAGTCTGCTGGAGCAGCACTATTAACTGATGCGTTTTGAAAAAAAAAAAAAATATTTTCCCCATGCCAGTATCCCTTTAAAGGGCATGTAAAGGCAAAAATATAAAATCCCATTTTTACTTTCTTTAATGAAAATGAAATCTATCTCCAATATACTTTAATTAAAAGATGTCTACAGTTTTTATCATAAACCTGACTGTATGCAGTGCAATTCCCCCTTCTTTTACTGCTGTTGAGAGGAATTGTCAGATGGTCCCCAACTGCTGTGTAGGGAAACAGATCATACTTTCAAATGGCAGGGTGAGCCCCCCCACCTTACTTCCCAGAACTCGAGCAGCATTGTTGGATTCCCTGTAGAGATTTGTATCCAGAGACGCAGTGCAGTCTCTATATTATGATTATTAATCAGCCTTGCTGTATTGGCTTCTATGGCAGATATTATTTGACTTGTGCTGTTTTGATAATTTATGACGATCCCTAAGCTTAACCTCCCAACTGCAGCCCAGACCACACTGAGCATGTGCGAGTCTTGATATTGCAGAAATGTCTAACAAAGTTACAAGATGACAACCCCCTGCACCAACTTTGAAAGCATAAATCATTTGTCTTATTAGGCTGCTGGTGCAGTAAGTTCATGTTTATATGTAGTATACATAATACAGCATTTCTAACATTATTCTATTTTAGACTTTAATAACAGTGTACACAATATGGCACCAGCCTGCTTACTGTGTAATTGCAAGACTGAAGTTATTAAGATATAAATAATTTTTGTAGTGTAAATTAAGCTTATTTTGCTTGACAAACACAGTTTTATTTTTTGGGGTGCTATCATAAAGTTATACTAAGCAAATGTTTAAAAAAATATGTAAATATACTGTATATGTATTTATAATTTAGAAAATGTGTTGTCATTTCTGCTGGAAAGTATATGTTACAGTAGTCTCATGGCTCTTTAAGGACATCTGTACAGATGTTTATTGTGACTTTTTTTTTCTTTGCCAATAAACTACTCATTCTCAGAAGCCACTTTGGGCTGCATGGATCATTCAAAATGAGTATAGGATTAGTTACCTGGGAGCACTCCGATCTACTACATACTCCATGTGCCACACGTGAACAGCTCCCTGGTACAGCTCGAAAGTCCTGAACCTTTAAAAATAGAAACGGTGCACCATGGAGGGAGATAAATGTGTAGACTCAAAAGTCGCTTTAAAAATCCATATTTATTATTCCAATTTCATTAGTAAAAAAGACAAAACATATGAAGGAACCATAGCTTAACGCGTTTCGTGGCTATCCAGCCACTTTCTCAAAAGCATACTGGTTCACACAGGAGTCAGACATAAATACCCATGAGTGCAGGTAAAACCCACCCCATAAAACCATTAACCCCTAGTTCACCACAACAACCATATTAACCCTAGGTTCACTGCAAGCAACATGTTAAAATAACACAAGTAATGAATACCTAAAAACATTATACATCAGATACACACTGTGCAAAATGACAAAATATTAACAGAGAAAACAAGACAATTCCTAATCCCGGTTCATACCACCATGTTCCTCTATAGTCTTAATATGGTAGATCCAGTATGCCTCCCTACCCAGAAGCCTCTTGTTCACATCACCTTTCCTGATCTTCGTACGTGGTTTATCAATTATTTGGAACGAAATATCCACAGGGGCTGAATGTTGCAATTTCATATGTCTGGATATGGCTGATTTCTCATCTTATCTATAGCTGAAAGATATTCTAGAATCCTAACTCCTGCTGCCCGAGTGGTTTGTCCCACATATTGAGCCCCACATTGGCAGGTAGCTAGATATATTACCCCCCCTGGGGTATTGTATATTGCTTTTGAATAAAAGTACTGACAAAATTTTGTGAAACACGGATCACACTACATGCCTTACATCTGCTACGTCCACACTTATAAGATTCTTTTGTATTTTAACCAATTTTTATTTTGCACATTTTTATCAGAACGATACAAACTTTTTGTGAGGACTCAGCGCGCATGAGCGCGCACGCCAAGACGGACGCCGGCGCAAACACATGTGCGTCATCGCGCGTCGCTCGCTGAAACGGATGCAGGCGCAAAAGCGCCCGCTAATGTGAACGTGCGCGGCGTGATGACGCAGGACGCAGGCGTCATTACGTCTGGCGCCAAAATACCCCTTTAAAAGGACGCTCAAGGAAAGGCTCTGTGCTTGTTGATAATTTAACCTGCTCCTGAACTTTTGGAAACTTTGACTCTTGATTCTGGTTTTGACTCGGCTTTGGATATCGACTTTCAACTGAACTCCGCCTGCATTTGACCCCAGCCTGTTTATCCGTTACGACTGAACTCTGCCTGCATTCGACCTCGGCCTGCTTCCCGATTACGACTGAACTCCGCCTGCACTGACCCCGGCCTGCCCCTCGACTATTCTTCTGCCTACTCCATCTGATTACTGTTGTCTGCTATATCTTGTGTCACTCCTGCTGGACCTTGTCTCCTCACATCTGGACTCTGGACAGGTGAGGCCTGACACTTTTAGAAATCCAAGAGGCTATATTTTTCCCTTTTCGAAAAACAAATGAGGGTACCTCATCTAAAACATTTGGTGTAAAAAAGGTGCTTATTCTTAGATTTCCAATATGGCTAACAAACATGATTTCAGTTAATGGTTAAATTGCTAACATGTATATACCACAATTTAAGTATTGTGGTATAGGGTAGTATATGTAATGCTTAGGAGGCTCTCCAGATCAGGAATTTTTATAATTTCAACCTCCATATCTTAAGTCTGCTTAAAAAAAAATACTTTCAAACATTAAATAAACCCAGTAGAATTGTCTTGCCTCCATTATGGATTCTTGCAGCTTCAATATCATTTTGAAAAACGTAAAATATTTGCTAAATGGCCTTCCATATGAGCTGAGCCTAATTTAATATACGGTATCTGTGTGTTAGTCTTGCGTTGCCACCTCTACTACTGTCTAAACACTGCTAATTGTATTATAGTTACTTGGTTTGAAAAAAAGACCAGAGTCCATCAAGTTCAACCCCTCCAAATGAGCCCCAGTGCACATATATATACACATACTTATACCGACCTATCAATACATTTATATATACTGTATATGCCAATACCCTTCCTAACAGCAGTTAGGTTGACCTTCCAAACACTTTTTTTTTCAGTTCAATTGTTTTCTGATTGTTCCCCAGAAATAAAGACTTTTTTCAATTACATTCCATTTTTTCCTGTTTTTTTCAAAATCTAAGTTTAAAGTTGAATGTTCATGTCTCTAGGATTGTTTGAGTCTGGCAGCTCAGTAATTCAGGTGCAGATTCTGAACTGTTACAATTTTGCAACATTTAGGGGCAGATTTATCAAAGCCAGAGGTGAATTTTCGAATGAAAGCAATTTTTTGTGTACTTCGACTAGAGAATAGTCCAAATTCGATTTGAATTTGAAAAAAATTCAAAAATTCAAATATCGAAATTTATCATGTACTGTGTCGTTAAAAATTCAACTTCGACCATTCGTCATCTAAAACCTGCCGAATTACTGTTTCAGCCCATGCGGGACCTCCTAGAACCTATTTGGAGTCAATTGGTGGACTTTGAGAAATTGAAGTTTTTTCTGGGAAGTACTTCGAATTGAATTCAATTGAATGCGCTATTCCTTCGACTCGTACGATTCAAATACGGCCGAATATGGACCTATTTGATAAAAAACGGACCTATTCGACCAAAAAAAACTTTGACTTAATTTCGGTTGGTCTTTTTGAATTTCAACGTTTCTTCAATTCGAAATTCGACCATTGATAAATATGCCCCTTAGTTGATACTTTTCTCAGCAGCATCTGTAGAGTATTAGCAACTATTGTATCAATTCTAACAGCTGCCTTTAATGAAACTCTGGGATTCTGCTCAGCAGGGACAAAGATGAGAAATTTATCAACTAAGGGGCAGATGTATCAAGGGTCGAATATCGAGGGTTAATTAACCCTCGATCTTCGACTGCCAAATTAAAATCGTTCGACTTCGAATATTGCAGTCGAAGGATTTTGAGCAATTCGTAAGATCGAAGGAATAATCGTTCGATCGAACGATTAAATCCTTTGAATCGAACAATTCGAAGGATTTTATTCCATCGATTGAAGGATTATCCTTCGATCAGAAAATTGTTAGCAAGCCTATGGGGACCTTCCCCATAGGCTAACTTTGGCCTTGGTAAGTTTTAGGTGGCGAACTAGGGGGACGAAGAAATTATTAAAGAGACAGTACTTTGACTATCGAATGGTCGAATAGTTGAAAGATTTTTCATTCGATTCGAAGTCGAAGGTCGTAGTCGAAGGTCGAAGTAGCCAATTCGATGGTTGAAGTAGCCAAAAAAAACCATTCGAAATTCGAACTATTTTTCCTCTATTCCTTCACTCGAACTTAGTGAATGGGCCCCTAAATGTATCAGTTTAGATCAGTTTACAGGGTCTGCGACCCCCCTCCCTCCTTTCCAGAGCTGCTTTAGAAGGTGAAAAATGAAGCTTTACACTTCAATATCTAAAAAACAGTCACACATAGAAAATAGAAAGTAAATGGAAAAAGTGTTTATTTCTGGGGAACTATCTGAAACCAACTGAACTGGAAAAAGAGTTGGAAGGTGAACAAACCCCTTTAAGATCACTACAGTCTTGGAAGAAGGAATCGTCCAAGACATACTTAGGCTAGTTTGTATTCTACTGAACTCCACTTTATCACATTCATCTGCATGGATAGCTCGGATACTTTATCTAGCTCACTTTAGATAAAGTACCTGAAATTCATTTTCAACAACCTTTATAACAGTCAGAGAGCAGCAAGAATATAAATTGTTTATTACATGGTTAGTTACCCAAGATTTTCCTAGAATATCCCAGTAGATTGCCATGACAGTTGGAACAATGCTTATCCACATAAACTGGTTATATTATTGTAATGGTTTTACCCTTTTTATTAGTTCTGGCTAGTTTAAGTGAAACAAAACAGCAGTTTAAATTAAACCCACCAAACCTCTGATAATGTATTACCTGTTCTGCCATTAATCGAACTGTGAAGAATCACAAAAGTTTGTAGTTTACGCTTGTTAGAAAGTTGCGCGGCATTATCTGCTTTCATAATACAAAATGTAATATTTGCATTCTGCAATCAGCCAGTCAAAGCAAAGGAGATCTGTCAGTGACTCACAGCATGAGTGTGTTGCATGCAGACAGAAAAAAATATTAGGTACATAATATAGCTATTCTATTCGGTTTCTATGTCCACTACAGTTTAGTGGATTTTTTAATAGTAAGGATACAAGGTAATAACTCACCACATAAAGGAAGAGGCCCGGTGCACTACCATGAGCCTTCAGCAAGATCAAACCAGGAAATATTGTAGAGCAGGCACTCAAAATTGTACCAAATCCAGGATTCTGCCTTTTTCAGCAGGATTTGGTCGAATCCTTCTGCCTGTCTGAACCAAATCCAAATCCTAATTTGCATATACAAATTAGGGGTGGAGAGGGAAACCACATGACTTTTTGTCACAAAATAAGGAAGTAACAAATGTTTTCACCTTCCCATCCCTAATTTGCATATGCAAATTAGGATTTGGATTTGGTTCAGTATACGGCCGACTCTTTTGCAAAGGATTCGGGGGTTCAGCCAAATCCAAAATAGTGGATTTGGTGCATCCCTACTCAAAATATATATAAGGCATTCTTTCACCAGGCAAGTAAAAAGCAAGTAGAAAAAGTTTATTATGTCCAAAAATACAGCCTTACGCGTTTCGTGATACAAGCACTTAGTCATAGTCATGACTGAGGGACAGATTTATCAAGGGTCAAATTGAAAAATCGAATTTTTAAATTAGAATTTCGAGCTAGTGTACTTCAACTAGAGAATAGTCCAAATTCGATTCGAATTTGAAAAAAAATCGAAAATTCAAATGTCGAAATTTATCATGTACTGTCTCTTTAAAAATTTGACTTTGACTATTCTGCTTCTAAAACCTGCCAAATTGCTGTTTTAGTCTATGGGGGACCTCCTAAAACCCATCTGGAGTCATTTGGTTGACTTAGAAAAATCAGTTTTTTCTTTCAAATACTTCGAATTGAATTCGATGGACCTATTCACTCAAAGTTAAAAAATGTATTTCTATTGATAAATTTCGATTGGTCTTTTTTTATTTGAATTTCGTGTTGATGGGAGTTTAAAAAAAACTCCCATCACCTCGAAATTCGACCCTTGATAAATGTTTGTAACTCGAAACTATTTAGGGGAAACAGCACATTTCCATAGAACATATAGACTAGCCTTGCTGCAAAAGCTTCAATGCATCTCTGTGTCCAGGTCTCAGTGTCATAGCACCTTTAACTCAAAATAGAATTCTTATAAAGCTGTAATCGAAATTAAAGCGCCCAATCATTTGGGGAGAGAGATGATCATTGGCAATTACATATGTAATACTGCAGGCACTAAAAGGAATGCTTGGATATGCCTAGTATGGATATGATATCCGTAAACCCGTTATCCAGAAAGCTCTGAATTACAGAAAGGCCATCTCCCATAGACTCCATTTTATCCAAATTTTTAAAAATGATTTCCCTTTTTATTATTTTATTAACATGTATTTATATAGCGCCAACATATTGCATAGCACTGTAAAGTAAATGTGATTATACAACTACATCACATGAATTATATACATAGAATACATGGAGTAACAAACATCACAATCAATACAGGTACAAAAAGGTGAGGAAGGCCCTATGCATAGGCATACAGTATAAAGGGAAGGGAGTAATACACAAGGTGTGGGAGTGGGCAAGATCGAATTAAGTGGGTGAGAAATGTGGTATTGTATGTGGTGTTGCGTTTGGTAGTTAAGCAGAGTGAGGGTAGGTTTCTCGAAAGAAGTGAGTTTTAAGAGATTTCTTGAAAGCAGAAAGGTTGGGAGAAAGTCGGACAGACCGTGGGAGAGCGTTCCAGAGGAGGGGTGCAGCCCTTGCAAAGTCTTGAATGCGAGCATGTGAGGAGGTAATGAGAGAAGAGTTGAGTAGTAGGTCAGTAGAGGAGTGTAGTAAGCGAGTGGGTGAGTATATAGAGATGAGTTCAGAGATGTAGGGTGGGGCAGAGTTATGAAGTGCTTTGAAAGTCAGGGTCACTAATTTGAATTTGATTCTGAAAGGTAACGGAAGCCAGTGCAGGGATTGACAGAATGGCGAGGCAGAGGAGGAGCGGTTGCTGAGGTGTATGAGCCTCGCAGCAGTGTTCATTATGGACTGGAGAGGTGACAGTCTCTGGCGGGGGAGGCCAATTAAAAGAGAGTTACAGTAGTCTAGACGCGATATGATGAGAGAGTGAATAAGAATTTTGGCAGCGTCTTGGGTGATAAATGATCGTATTTTGGATATGTTACTTAGGTGGAAGTGACATGATTTAATAAGTGACTGGATATGAGGAGTGAATGACAGGGCAGAATCTAGGATAACCCCAAGGCACCGGGCCTGGGGAGAGGGGGTGATAGTGGAATTGTTAACTATGATGGATACTTCTGGGATGTTACTGGTGTTAGTTGGAGGAAAGAGAACCATTTCGGTTTCGATTTAAGGTAGCGTTGCAACATCCAGGTAGAGATAGCGGACAGGCAGGAGGAGATGTGAGTTAGGAGTTCTGGGTTGAGATCAGGAGATGAGAGATAGATCTGAGTATCGTCAGCATAGAGGTGGTAGTGGAAACCATACGAATTTATTAATTTGCCAAAGGAGGATGTATAGAGGGAGAATAGTAATGGTCCCAGGACAGAGCCTTGAGGAACTCCAACGGAAAGAGTTAGGGGAGAAGATGATACTCCATTGTAGGAGACACTGAAGGAACGATTGGTGATGTAAGAAGAGAACCAGGACAGGGCTGTGTCACGAAGGCCAAGTGACTGGAGGGACTGGAGGAGGAGAGGGTGATCTACAGTGTCAAATGCGGCTGAGAGATCAAGCAGTATTAGTAGTGAGAAATGATTGTTAGCTTTAGCGGTTAAAAGTTCATCAGGGCAGTTTCCGTGGAGTGTTGTGGCTTAAAACCAGATTGTAGGGGGTCCAGCAGGTTATTGTCAGAGAGGAATGAGGTTAGTCGGTTGTAGACTAGGCGCTCTATTTTCTCTGTAATAATAAAACAGTAGCTTGTACTTGAACCAAACTAAGATATAATTAATCCTTATTGGAAGCAAAACCAGCCTATTGGCTTTATTTAATGTTCAATTGCCATTTTGGCCAGTTGGAAAAATAAAAACCCTGGACACTTGTTTAAAAAACACTCTAGCTAGTAGTGATGTGCTGACTTCCACGCAATATTCTCAGGCCTTGGGCAGGTTCAGGCGGAACTTTAGCCTCTGTCTGTCCTGCAACCATCTACTGGCTGACTTCCGCCTCAGTCCCTGCCTTTCTATATATTCATGCCAGCATTCCTCGCCACCTTCCGCAAGGTGGATGCGGGTATATAAACAGGGGAGTACACTGGGTTAGGGTTGGGTAGGGGTATATCTGGACAGGTTATGGTTGGATGTGGGTCGACTTTTAGTTGAGCCGCACATCACTGCTAGCTAGGGTACTGGCTGGCAGTTGTGTTGTCACCTGCTATAGTTCTCAGATTATGTTATTACCAAACAAGCCAAAAACTTTTTTACTTCTTCGTAACTTCTGTATTACATTTCATAAAGCTGAATTCAGAACATATGAATTATTTGTCTTTTTCTGCCCTGGCTGCGTTTCTGTTGTGAAACTTTGATTATGTACATGATATTGGGCTTGTTTGCGCCCTTGGATATCCGTGATTGATGCAGGTTTCTTCCAGCAGCAAATTCATTTTCTACATGTCTCCAATATTATTCTTGTTAGACAAACATCAAACCAAATTGTCAAAACCACCCTTGTTGCAAAACCTGTGTCCAGACAGAGTTTTACTCTTTGCAATTGAATTGAAAAAAAAAAGTGTTCCTTTTTTCCTTGTCGTCTCTTCTTGTAGAATCTCCTTTTATCTCCCTGTAATCATTTATATTCTGCGGCTACTTTTACTTGTTATGTACAACCTTCTTACTAATACTTCCTTAATGTTTTGCAAGGCTTCTTGTCGGACAGTGCATGGTGCATCAGCAGATGTGAAATTGATGAGGCAAATTCCTATTACTTATTGGAGTTATCTACATGCCAATACGCTTATTGAGGTGACGCCCAACAAAATCATTAAAATCTTCCTTGATGTCCATGATCCCATACTCGAGTTTTTTGTGATTTCACTTGGTGTTTCCAAGTGTCAACCAATGTATGCCCCTCCATATAGATGTTTAGGGGCCGATTCAAAAAGGGTCGAATATCGAGGGTTAATTAACCCTCGATATTCGACTGGGAATTAAAATCCTTCGACTTCGAATATCGAAGTCGAAGGATTTTAGCGCAAATAGTGCGATCGAACGATCGAAGGATTCTTCCTTCGATCGAACGATAAAATCCTTGAATCGAACGATTCGAAGGATTTTAATCCAACGATTGAAGGAGTATCCTTCGATCAAAAAAACTTAGGAAAGCCTATGGGGACCTTCCCCATAGGCTAACATTGAGTTCTGTAGCTTTTAGATGGCGAACTAGGGGGTCGAAGTTTTTTCTTTTATGAGACAGTACTTCGACTATCGAATGGTCGAATGGTCAAACAATTTTTAGTTCGATTCGAAGTCGTAGTCGAAGGTCGTAGTAGCCCATTCGATGGTCGAAGTAGCCCAAAAAACACTTTGAAATTCGAAGTTTTTTTACTTCGAATCCTTCACTCAAAGTTAGTGAATCGGCCCCTTAATGTACGGCCTCACCCCATGTATGTGGTTAATCTTGTTCTCTGATAAATGTAAGAAACTATTAATGGTAGCTTCCAGAATAATTTTGGTTTGTGGGGTGATTGTGTCTTGTCTTGAAAACCAAACCCCCCGAAACAATGTTGGTCTCTATAAAAAGATATTGCATGAAACAGCCCGGGGCACATTTACTAAGCTCCATTTTCATAATAATATACTTTTTTTTAGTAGTATGTGCCATTGGGTAAACCTAAATAAAAAATTGCCATTTTAAAAAATAAGGGCCGCCCCTGGAATTGTAGGATTCATGGTGCACACAAACAAACCATACATGTTAAGTCACATGAGCCAATTAACAGACAGAGTTCTGTCTTTTGCTTCCACACTTCTTCCTGTTAGAGCTGCAGTATTTCTGGTCAGGTGATCTCTGAGGCAGCACACAGACTATCATGTAACGGGGATTCAAGGCAAGAGAAATTAAAGAACAATATTTACTTAAATATATATTCCAGTTTAGTAAGATTCTTTAATATGCCACTTAATATGATATAAACTTTCTGTTGCTTAAATATTCATTTTGGGGGTATAGTTTTCCTTTAACTTGTTTGGCTTTAGTCATTTAAAGTAAACTTTTTTTTTTAGAATAGAACTTTTAGCGTGTCCCCCCACCCTGCTTCCTACCCTCATAATGCAATATTCCAGAAAGAGCCCCTCGACAGCTCTCTCATGGGAATAATGCACTATGCGGGTAGGAAGCAGGGAGGGGGGACTATCTAGGGTAGTAGATGGGGCTTTTCTTATTGGGGTATTTAAATCTCCTTTAATTCCTTGTCTTCATAAGGACATGCTTAAAGGGGTGGTTCACCTTCAAGTTAACTGTGAGTATGTTACAGAATGGCTAATAGTAAGCAACTTTTTAATTGGCCTTCATTTTTTTCTTGTTAATAGTTTTTCAATTATTACCATGTTTGCATATACCTATGACTTTATTGTGAGTTAAAAGGGTGGTTCACCTTTAAGTTAACGTTTAATAACTTTTCAATTGGTCTTCATTATTTATTTTTTGTAGTTTTTGCATTAATTGCCTTCTTCTTCTTCTGACTCTTTCCAGCTTTTGAACAGAACTTCTGTTAAAAAAATCGAAATAACTCAAAAACCACAAATAATAGAAAATGAAAACCAATTGCAAATGGTCTCAGAATATCCCTCTACATCATACTAAAAGTTAACTCAGAGGTGCACAACCCCTTTAGCATAAGTAGTATCTCAGTAAGTCGTTTGATGAGTAGGTTTTTACAAGCAATTGATTGACTAAAACCAAGGTCAAGAACCTCAATCAATACAAACGTAAAGACCACAAGACTAAGCAAATGTGTTTGAAGCGATCAATACTAGTGATGGGTGAATTTATTAGTCAGCCGTGAATTTGCAGCAAATTCCCGCGATTTGCTGCTGCCGAATAAATTCGCAAAACGGCAGTCAAAAACGGATGCCTGCGCCAAAAACGAGACGCCGGGACCTTTATGCAAATTTTTCGCCGTTCCGTGAATTTCGCAGGAAATTCGCGAATTTTTCGGCAAAGCAAAATGCCCCAAATTCGCTCGTCAACAAATGAATACATGTAGAACCTCTGTGAAAAGGTTTGTCACACATGAGCATTTGCAGTTATGGCTTTTCTTATGAGATAAAATGCCTTCAGTGTTTTGAGGGAGCATCTTCCCAAATTATGAATTTCTGAAACTTTACAGAAACAGTCAATGCATTATGATTATTAGTTGTAAATGCCATTAGCCCCGAGACATGGTTTAGAGTCAATAGCAGACAGCTGGGCTGAATTCCCATTAGATGACATATACTGAATAGTTGTTTCGTGGTGCTTCCCTGCTGTTTTAAGAGCTGTACAGTTATGGGACCTGTTATCCGGAATGCTTGTGACCTGGGGTATTCTGGATAAAAGATCTTCCATAATTTGGGATATTGCAAAAAACCCAGCGCACATCAAAAAATCATTGGAACTTCTCCCATTGACTTATATGCAACCTCGACAGGTCTGAGATGCCGGATTTTCTGATTTGGACTTTTCCATCCTTGGGGTTTAATAAATTCCGAAAAATGTGTGATTTTTTTAAAGTCAGATTTTATAAAAGAAATCACGAAATTTTCGTGGTTTTTGCATTCAGAGTTTAGTAAATAACACCCTAAGTCTACTGGAAAATCATGTAAACATTAAGTGGGTTATTTATTTTAAGTTCAAATTTATCTCAATATTTTCTGCTACAAACTCCGATCAAATCCGCTAGGGTTTTTTACGCAAATTTATTATTATATTTTCCCAAAAATTTGCTATGCGAGAAAAAATACGTATATAAAATAGATAAAAATCTTGAAAATCTGAAAAAATCTTGAGAATCGTATTTTTTCCTGCAAAGCAAATTTTTTGGGAAAATGTAATAATAAATAAGCACAAAAAAACCTGAGCGGATTTGATCGGAATTTGTAGCAGAAACTATTGAGATGAATTCAGACTTTGATAAATAACCCCCTAGGTCTTATGAGGAAATATTGAATTACTTTAATAGAAGAATAAGTTATAATACAGGCATGGTGGGGTTGAAAAAATTTTAGAGTTATTTTCTTTTATTCAATAGATAGCATAAAGGAGAGGCGGTAAATGAAATCTGAAAGTGAATAAATGAAGGGAAAGATTTGCAGATATTCCATTACAGTATATAAAATAGATAAATAGAATAGTTTGCATAAAAAGAATCTCAAATCTCATTCCAGCAATTTTCAATACTTGGGTGACAGGTGCCACAAAGCTGTTGATTTGCTTGTCTTTTGGCCTTCATTATAAATGAAATATCGTTTCATCGGAATGATTTCTTTCCCACAAGGACTTGCGGAATGATGAACAGAGATATCAGGTTTACATTTTGAGAATGAAGTTAACTATAACAGGCAGTGGTAGGAGGCATGCGAATACTTTTTCCCTTTGCTTTCCGCTTCTTTACAAAGACCTGAAGATGAAGTAAAATCAATAGCATTTTGGGGTACAGTTTCCGAGATTGTCTCTCTGCTTCATTAGAAGACAATTTAGCTTAGGGAAATGTCACTTACTGGTGGTAAGGGATCCCCTTTGCTACTGATTTATTTCATCTGTTAGGAATTCCCAAATTAATCAAATTGCTTAGTTTGGATTATTGAGGTTGGTAACTGACTCTGGTGGGGTTATTTACTAAACCTCAAATTTATCTGGACAGACTTTTTGGGGCAAAAACTCGAATCTTTGTGGAAATAAAAACCTCAAATTTTTTGAGATTGGGAGGGGGTTTTAATAAAATCTGAATTTATCTAATTTTTTAAATAAAAAAACCTCGACCAGACGCTAGTACCCGATTCTACTTTATTTATTATATTTTTAAAAAGTGTGATTTAATCTATAAGGGTAAAAACTTGATAAAATCAAGAGGAGAGCCAAATTGTTGGATTTTTTTTTTAGTTTTTTCCAGAATTGCTAGATATTTTTGGGCTAGTTCCATCGCAGACCACAGAAACTTCTGAATAGGATAGTGACCTCTGCCATTGATTTATACACATCTGAGATGGGGGATTTTCTTATTCTGGCTTTTTGCTGCATTGGCCTTTAAGAAAATTGTTAAAAATGTGCTTTTGCCCATCAAAAAGCCAGACTGGAGTATAGTAAATAACCCCCCTTATTATACCCCGATGCTGCAAAAACCCCAAATCCAAAAATCCACCATCTCAGACCTGTCAAGGTCCTGTATAAGTCAATGGAAGATGTGGTCTGTGCTGGGGTTTCAGGCAAAACCCCAAAAAAATCTAGCAGTTCAGGAGAAAAGTCCGAAAAAAGCATACGATTCAGGTTTTTACACAATAATATTGAGTTTTTACAGATCCGATTAAATCAAGTTACTTTATTATTAAATAAGGCAAAATCAAGGATGGGAGTAAGTTTTTTTTTTTTTATTGAAACAATGACCTAGGGGCACATTTACTAAGGGTCGAATATCGACCATCAAAGTAAAATCCTTCGACTTTCGAAGGAAAACAATTAAATCCTTCGAATCGAACGATTCGAAGGATTTTAATCCATCGATCGAAGGATATTCCTTCGATCAAAAAAAGCTTAGAAAGCTTATGGGGAAGGTCCCCATAGGCTAACATTGTAGCTCGGTAGATTTAAAGTGGCAAAGTATGTAGTCGAAGTTGTTTTTAAAGAGACAGTACTTCGACTATTAAATGGTCGAATAGTCGAATGATTTTTAGTTTGAAACGTTCGATTCGAAGTCGTAGTCGAAGGATGAAGTAGCTTATTGGATGGTGGAAGTACCCAAAAAAAAAACTTCGAAATTCGAAGTTTTTTTACTTCGAATCCTTCACTCGAGCTTAATAAATGCGCCCCATAAAGTTTGGATTTTAGTAAATAACCCCCTTAGTCTGTAGAGAAATATTCTTTCATTGTTTAAAATGTAAACATTGTGTAGAATGTGGTGGATACTAGGGAAACAGGAGACCCAAGATGCACAGATCAGGAAATGGAAAAAAAAATCCCTGCCCATTCCTCAGCATACAAATGAATCCAAAGCAGTTCTGGTGGCAATCTTTTTTTTTTTTTTGAATCGCAGATGAACCCATTTTATTGTATTTTTTTAAAAATTTCAATGTCTTAGATTTTGTCTGGTATGTAGCCGAGTCTACAAATAATAGAATTGGGGGGTATCCTTGCTTTATACAAAAATATAGAATTATTCATAAAGTATAGTTCCAGAATAAGCATTCCAATAATGAAAATCCAATCAGAAAAGTCAAGCCTTGGAGACCATTTAAAAGTGCCATGACTTAAACAATCAAACATGCTTTATATTTCTTTACATTCAGAATGCTGTCTTCTTTCATTTACTAATTGTTCATTTGCCAAACCTTAATACAGGTATGGGACCTGTATTAAGCACCTTATAAATGGTGCTTAGGGATGTCATTAGTCATAACTGATGCTTAGTGATGTCATTTCTGTCATTTTGGTCCTGTGCTTTTATATAGTCATGAACCTCTGGGATATAACATATCCTTATATTTTATAACAGGGGGTACATTATAGGCACACTAAATAATAAATGCTGAACTTAAAAAGGGAAGTTCCTACATTTCAATGGGGAGAGAGAGTAACCACACAGGGCCCTTTTTAACTCTTTCCTCTAACCATTTGCTTCCATATCTTTCCCTTCCTCTCTCTGCACCAGTCACAATGCCTTTAAACTGTAAGACAAAAGTTAGTTTTGCATCTGTTTTCTTTCCCCTGTTTCTTGCCTCCGTTTCTATACAAGCCAACTTTCTGTCCCGACTTCTGAAAGTCCGTTCTCTCCACCTCTCCCACCCCTACTGTCACAGCCGTCTTTCTCTCTCCCCCTCCTCTCTGAATCATTTCACTCACAGCTCGATCTCTGAAAGCCGCTTCTCTCCACCTCCCCCTTTTTCTCACAGTTGCTGACAGGCTGACAGGCTGCTTTCTCCCTCTCTGCACTGCTTGTTTCCTTTGCGGCAAGCAAAGATTAACCGCCGGCATAACATCGCATGTTCATCAAGCTCTGCACGTCACTTCCGTCTACTACATTGCCACAGGGTCCTAGCGCCGGGTCCCTTAGTCTTAAAACCCCTGTGCGCAGACCAGTGACTCGCGTATAAGCCGAGGTAGACTTTTTCAGCACATTTTAAGTGCTGAAAAACTCGGCTTATACGCGAGTATATACGGTACATTCTAGCCAGTGGGAAGGCAGTTCGGGGAGATTAGTCGCCCCGAAGAAGAGATTTGTTGCCGGGCGACTAATCTCCCCAAATCTAACCGTGTGTCTCTGCCATAAATATGTTTAAAACTTGATATAATGTTGGTTTCACTATTACAAGTTTCTATTAGTTCCTGACATCAGAGTGAGTTCCCAATAACAGCCATGGGTCACCAGCTGTCTGAGGAAAAAGTAACACGACAGAACATCTGTCACTTTAGCTGAGCTAGTAAATGCCACTCTCATGCATAGTGCGCTTTATAGCTTAATTTCCTATATTGTAATGAACAGTTTGTTAGTAGGTCTTTGCCTGGGAGCACGGCCATCAAAATGTATTATAACCGCTGTTTCTTCTCTATAAAGTGCCAGTTGTGATGGGAAAAGATTAATGTGAGTAGAGCCTGTGGAGCTGGACATGTCTAGCTGAATACTGGGACATAACTGGCTCTGAGGTTAAGGTAAGAAGTTTTTTGTGTTTAGTTTCTTTTAGGGATGCACCGAATCGGATTCGGCCGAACCCCCAAATCCTTTGCAAAAGATTTGGCTGAATACAGAACCGAATCCAGATCCTAATTTGCATATACAAATTAGGAGTGGGAGGGTGAAACATTTTTTACTTCCTTGTTTTGTGACAAAAAGTCAAGCAATTTCCCTCCCCGCCCCCTAATTTGTATATGCAAATTAGGATTCAGATCTGGTTCTGCCGGGTAGAAGGATTCGGCCAAACCCTGGCCGAATCCCAAACTTAATCCTGGATTTGGTGCATCCCTAGTTTTCTTTGACTAAAAAGAAGCCCTAAAAATGCAGATTAAGTATAGGACCTGTTATCCAGAATGCTTAGGACCTTATGAATAATGGGTTTCCTTTATTTGGATCGCCATACCTTACGTCTACTAAAAATAATTTAAACATTACACTTAATAGAATTGTTTTGCCTCTAATAAAGATTAATTATATCTTAGTTGGGATCAAGTATAAGGTACTGCTGTATTATTACTTTTTAAACATTTGAATTATTTGATTAAAATAGAGTGTATGCGAGATGCCCTTGCTGTAATTAGAGCTTTCTGGATAAAGGGTTTCTGGATAACTGATCTCATACCTGTTTAAAACTGTTTAAAACTTGTGATAAATGTGTTAATCATTTCTTGTCCAGGAAACATACTCTCAACCATAATATAGCCAGACTGGGCAAAATAATAAAGATTTATTGTATCTTTGTTTGGATCAAGTACAAATTACTGTTTTATTATTGCAATGAAAAACAAAATTATTTTTCAAAATGTGAATTATTTGATTAAAATGGAGTCTATGGGTGATGTCCTTCCTGTAATGCAGAGTGTTCTGGACAAAGGGTTTATGGATAAGGGATCCTACATCTGTAAATAATTGGTGATAAATGCTTTGTTTTAATCATTTCAGGAGAAATAATCTCAATTATAATATTTCCAGACTGGGCAAAATATTTTTGCATTATTTATCTTTTTATTCAGCAGCTCTCCAGTTTGAGATTTCAGCAATCTGGTTGCTAGGGTCCAAATTACCCTAGCAACCATGCACTGATTTGAATAAGAGACTGGGATATGAATAGGAGAGGCCTGAATAGAAAGATGAGTAATAAAAAGTGTCAATAACAATACATTTGTAGCCTTACAGAGCATTTGTTTTAAGATGAGGTCAGTGAACCCAATTTGAATGCTGAAAAGGTCAGAAGAAGGCAAATAATTCAAAAACTATTAGGGATGCACCGAATCCACTTTTTTGGATTCGGCCGAACCCCCGAATCCTTCACGAAGGATTCGGCCGAATAACGAACCGAATCCGAATCCTAATTTGCATATGCAAATTAGGGGTGGGAAGGGGAAAACATTTTTTACTTCCTTGTTTTCTGACAAAAAGTCACGCAATTTCCCTCCCCGCCCCTAATTTGCATATGCAAATTAGGATTCGGATTCGGTTCGGCTGGGCAGAAGGATTCGGCCGAATCCGAATCTTGCTGAAAAAGGCCGAATCCCGAACCGAATCCTGGATTCGGTGCATCCCTAAAAACTATAAATAATGAAGACCAAAAATTGTTTAGAATTAGCCATTCTGTATCATACTAAAAGTTAACTGAAAGGTGAACCACCCCATTAAAGAGGACCTGTCACCAGACATAAGAAGATGTATATAAAAAACACATTTGAAACATGAAACCCAAATTCTTTTTGTTTGTTTGTTTGTTTTTTTTAAACATTCACACCTGTCATAAATGTATTCAACAATCTGACCTTTCAATCATATATTACCTGCCCCACTTTTATGCCTGTACTTTAGGAAAATTGAATGTTTTATAGCAATATTTTGCTCTCCTCCCTTATTGTACAAGTCTTCTTTTGATGTAAATATGGTGCAGATTTCATTTTCTTAATTTTTTTTCTCTCTAACACCCTCTTCTGTGCTAGTTTAGTTTTTAGTTCTTCTTTAGTTTGTATTTTATTATGGTGCTTATTAGTAAGCCTTGTATGCTATTTTTGAGGTTTTCATATTTGTTAATAAAGCTTATTCTTGAGCTTCTGTAAAGCATTGCTAATGCTGCTGGCAGTTTTAACCTATTATAACTTACCATTAACTTGTAAAATGTCTTTCCATTCAATGGCTGTCTGACTCTACCCCTCTACTTTTCATTAGAGATGCACCAAATCCACTTTATTGGGATTAAGCAGGAGGAAAGTCACATGATTATAAGGGTTTGAATTTGAATTGAGCCAGGAACTTGGATTTTCCTGACTTTTACTGAGAAAGGCTCGGAATTGCCCAAATACAGGATTCAGTGCATCCTATCATTTAATAGCGCTTTTTATTGCCATTATCCCCTGATAAGAAGCCCAAAGAGGAGCTAGCAAGAGGCATGGGAATGATACAGTGGTACTTGCAGCTGGTACAACCCCTGCTTTTCTCATAGTTTGTATACAGAGCGAGCGTATCACCATCTTAGCTACGAGGAAAGACTGGCCAAATTGGGGATGTTCACGCTGGAGAAGAGGCGCTTAAAGGGGACCCGTCACCCAAAACAATTATTCAAAATCCTATTTTATCGCATTAGTCAAGCAAAATGAACTTTAATTACACTGTATAAATTATTTGAATCTTGTTTCCTTCAGTCTGGGAATTCAAAATGATAACAAGCAGGCAGCAGCCATTTTGTGGACACTGTTTTTAAGGAAAGCCTTGTATCATCTCAGAATCCTGTTTGTGCACCAGAATGGGGGACCTGATGTCCCGATGGCCATTCTCATGCCATTGCTACACAATTTAATTGTTAAGAGAACTGGGGGAATGTGTGGAGAGCAGTGACATCTAGTAAGTGCTGAATGGAAAGTGAAAGTAATTGTCTGCCCCGCCTCTATGCCCATGGCATAGAGGAGGGGCAGACAATATTAGATTGACAGCTGAGATTTTTAAATGAGGTTACAACAGCTATGAATGCTTTAATAAAAAATAGAAATTGGATTTCATGTTTTAATTTGAAAAGGACTTTTATTATACATTTTTGTGTCTGGGTGACAGGTCCACTTGATATGATGACTATGTATAAATATATAAGGGGATCATATAATAATCTCTCTAATGATTTATTTACCAGTAGGTCTTTCCAGCTGACACAAGGTCACCCATTCCGATTAGAAGAAAAGAGGTCCCGCTTGATATTCGGAAGAGGTTTTTTACAGTGAGAGCTGTGAAGATGTGGAATTCTCTCCCTGAATCAGTGGTACAGGCTGATACATTAGATAGCTTTAAGAAGGGGTTGGATGGTGTTTAGCAAGTAAGGGAATACAGGATTATGGGAGATAGCTCATAGTACAAGTTGATCCAGGGACTAGTCCGTTTGCCATTTTGGAGTCAGGAAGGAATTTTTTCCCCCTCTGAGGCAAATTGGAGAGGCTTCAGATGCGTTTTTTTTTTTTGCCTTCCTCTGGATCAACTAGCAGTTAGGCAGGTTAAAAAAACTTAAAAGGTTGAAAATGATGGACGTGTGTCTTTTTTCAACCTAACTTACTATGTTACCAATAGTATACTCCTAAACTAAGCCCGTTTCATGGAGCATGCACCATATAATAGATCTCAGAATGCTGTAATTGCATTAAAAATATAAATTAATATGAAAATAATTGTTCTGAAAAATGAATTTCCATAATAACAATTAAGACAATTGGTGCCATTGACAATTTAGCTGCTGCGCTCTCTCTCATTTGTCTGCTTGCCGCATCAGATTTCAATCATTGGCTTTTTGTTTCCCATGCAGAGCATCCATCAGATTTATGTTTGAAATGTGACAAGGCTACAGCCTGGATTCTGGCTTCCCTTCCTCATCTGCTGATGCACCATGCTCCGGCCGACATGATATATCTGCAGAGTCTTTATTTGAATTATATACGTGTTTGTTTAAAGGGTTCACCTTTACGTTAACTTAACTTTTAGTATGTTCTAGAGTGACCAATTACAAGAAACTTTTCAATTGGTCTTCATTATTTATTTTTTTATTGTTTTGAATTGATTGATAAAAAAATAAATAATGAAGACCAATTGAAAAGTTTCTTGTAATTGGTCACTCTAGAACATACTAAAAGTTAACGTAAAGATGAACCCTTTAAACAAACGCGTACCGATGTTTCGTTCCTACTGAGAAAGGTCCTAATGGGAACTGAAACGTCAGTTGTACATACCATGCCATAATACAAGTTTTTTGCAAAGACCCTTTGTGCTATTTATATATATATATATATATATATATATATATGTATATATATATATACATACTTGAGAAAGGTCCCCAGGAGGGACCGAAACGTCGGATTGTGATGTGAAAATAAAAACTAGCACTTTGAAAATGAGAGTGCGGATCCTCTATTACCTATATATATATATATATATATATATATATTTCTTTTTTGCATATTTACTTAAAGGACATTTAAAGGCAAAAAAATAAAATCCCATTTTTACTTTCTTTAATGAAAAAGAAACTTATCTCCAATATACTTTAATTAAAAAATGTGTACCGTTTTTATAAGAAACCTGACTGTATGCAGTGAAATTCTCCCTTCATTTACTGCTGTGGATAGGAATTGTCAGATGGTCCCTAATTGCTGAGCAGGGAAACAATCATACTTATGAACAGCAGGGGGAGCCCCGCCTTACTTCCCAGCCATGAAGAACTCAAGCAGCTTTGTGTATGACGATCCCTAAGCAGCCCAGACTACACTGAGCATGTGCACAGTCTTGGTCTTGTAAAGATGTTTAACAAAGTTACAAGATGGTGACCCCCTGTGCCAACTTTGAAAGAATAAATTATTTGTTTGATTAGGCTTGTGGTGCAGTAAGTTCATGTTTATATTTAGTATACATGCCCTTTAAGGCAAAAAGGAAAGGGTGTTGTACTAAAACTACAGACATAGAGAAAAAGAAAATAAATTGATCAATGCACATTCCCTGGTCCCCTATCATATAAGTAATCTATGCAGATGCATGTATTTACAAAGACAGGGTTTTTTTTAGTTACAAAATTATGATCATAAGATTGATAAGCCACCATACCATGTCAAGGTAAACCCCATATGGCGGTCCCTAAATATTTACCTCTGGTCATAATACCAAATGCTAAAGCCTAGATTACTTATATGACAGGGGACCAGGGAATGTGCATTGCATATTTACTTGCCTACATAAGTCAAATTCTGGCCTCTTGGCCCAGCTGGACTTTCCCCTATTTCTATGCTTGAGTATGAGTTTGTATTTGATTTTGAACTGTGAAAAAATGCAGCAGCCAGGTCATACAGAAGAAGAAATCACATATCACTCATAAACTTGCTGAGAGAACTCTGGGTTTTCTGGAGTTAATGGATAAACAGGGGAGAACGTGTGCTGACGATTTCAGGAATTGGGGCTTGGAGACTAAGCACAGGTGTTGGGTAATGGAGATGGAACACTTTTGGGAGTTACTGTCCATCACCATAACTATAGGGGAAGGGTGTGTACCTGGTTATACAGGTATGAGACCTGTTATACAGAATACTCAGGACCTGGGGTTTTCCTGATAACAGATCTTTTTGTAAATTAGATCTTTATACCTTACGCCTACTAGAAAATCATGTAAACATTAATTAAATCCAATAGGCTGGTTTTACCTCCAATAGGAATTAATTATGTCTCAGTTGGGATCAAGTACAAGCTACTGTTTTATTATTACAGAGACAAGGGAAATCTTTATTGAAAGATGGAGTATATGGGAGAAGGTCTTTCCATAATTCAGAGCTTTCTGGATAAATGGTTTTCTGTTAACGGATCCCATGCTGGAAGCTCTGTCATTTATAAGTGATTAATATTGAACATATACTGTAGATGATAAAGCTAGGAAATATCACTTAGCTTTGAATGAGCAGTGATCATTGTGACTACAATTAAAGCCCTGTTCTACGTCAGTTGGTTACAATAGCTAATCCATCTGCTCCCGGGGGAATTTAAGAGAAGTTATTGTTGCAAATGACATTTTATTTTTTTTTTTAATTTATTATACCACTTTAATTGATGGCAATTAGCGCATTGGTTCCTTAGGCCAGTATCAGTCGCAGCCATATTTCCAGAATCATTAACTTTCACATATCGTATATATCAGAATTATTCTAACGTGTTAAAAAGGTGCTCACGTGTGAAATGAATTTTTCCCCCACAGAACATTACTCCATTTTTTCTGTACCTATTTTTTTTAATTTATTGTGGCATCTGACCAAAAAATGGTACGCATAAGATTTGTGGCTTTTTAATCACAAACAGACCTGCTTTCATTAGACTGTGGGTGCAGAATACAAATTTGGAGTACTGCTCTGTGCCATTCACACCCAACTTCTAAGTTTACAAACCTTTTATTGGGTTTTTGCTAAATCAGTCTCTAACTAGCAACATGCACTGTCTGCCTGTAATTAATGTAAAATAGCCCGATAAAATATTCTTTATGCCCATTAGCAGGAGCTGCAATGATGTACATTGTACATGTACATAGGCTCAATGATGTACACATATGGCATCCGTTATCCAGAAACCCATCATCCAGAAAACTCTGAATTACGGAGTAAATCAAATAATCCAAATTTTTAAAAACGATTTCCTTTTTCTCTGTACAGTTATGGGACCTGTTATCCAGAATGCTCGGGACCTGGGATTTTCCGGATAACGGATCTTTCCGAAATTTGGGTCTTCATGCCTTAAGTCTACTAGAAATTCATTTAAACATTAAAGAAACCCAATAGGCTGGTTTTGCTGCCAATAAGGATTAATTATATCTTAGTTGGGATCAAGTACAAGCTACTATTTTATTATTACAGAGAAAATCATAATATAATATATATATAAATCATATATTAAAAATTGGATTATTTGGATAAAATGGAGTCTATGGGAGACAACCATTCCATAATTCTGAGCTTTCTGGATATTGGGTTTCCGGATAAGGGATCCTATACCTGTAATAATAAAACAGTACTTGATCCGTCAAAGATATAATTAATCCTTATTTGAGGCAAAACCAGCCTTTTCGGTTTATTTAGGGGCAGATTTATCAAGGGTCGAAGGGAAAATTCTAATTTTTTAATTTAAATTTCGTGTTTTTTTAGTGTACTTCGACCAGGGAAGAGTCCAAATTCGAATTGATTTTGAAAAAATTTGAATATCGAAATTTACAGTACAGTCTCTTTAAAAATTTGACATCTAAAACCTGCCGAATAGTCTATAGAGGGCCTCCTTGAACTTATTTGGAGTCATTTGGTGGACTTTGAAAAATCTAAGTTTTTTTTTTGAAAATACTTTAATTCGAATACAATCTGAATTCGAATCGCATGATCTAATACAGTTAAAAAGTGATTTTTTTTTTAATACATTTTGGTTGGTCTTTTTTTATTCGAATTTCGAGGTAACGGTAGTTTTATAAAAACTCCCATCACTAGTGATGGGCGAATTTGTGCAGTTTCGCTTCGCCGAAAAATTCGCGAATTTCGCGCGAAATTCGCAAAACGGCGAAAAATTCGCGAAACGGCGCCAGCGTCTCGTTTTTGACGCCGGCGCCCGTTTTTGACGCCGGCGCCCGTTTTTTCGACGCCGGCGCCCGTTTTTGGCGCCGGCGTCCGAATTCGCGTCTGGCGAATAAATTCGCCCATCACTACCCATCACGTCAAAAATCAACCCTTGATAAATCTGCCCTTTAATGTTTACATGATTTTCTAGTGGACTTAAGGTATAAATATCCAAATTATGGGAAGATCCATTATCCCCAGGTCACCGAACATTCTGGTTAAGGGGTCCCATGCCTGTTTGAAAAATGGGGCAAGCAGATGTGCACAACTGTGACAGCTAAATGCACACTCACATACTTACACCACACATACTTGTCAAGCAGGATAGTTCATAAATCCTATAGATTTTTATTTGAAGGAGCTACGCAGTCTATGTAGGAGTATAAATCTTGAAGTACGAGGGGGAATATTATACAGAGACTAATGTCATCCCCAACTAATATTTATAAGGCTATTAGAATTCACAGGAGTTTAATAGTCATATAAAAACAAGAAGCAAATCATCCTTTACATTCTAGAAATGTTAGTTTGTGACAAAAAATTGCACGGTAAAACAAAATGGCTCTCCTGGGACAAGATATGCCCTGTTATTACTCACAATATTTACTTTATTATGCACAATGTAAGCAGCAGTGTTCTTACTTATTTTTTTATTTTTTTTGGTGCACAAAAGTGGATGGGTATAAGTACAAAATTATATATTTCAGCATGCAAAATGTGTGTGCATGAGCACATGGGTCAGAGCAGTGACCCCCAACCAGTGGCTCGTGAGTAACATGTTGCTCTCCAACCCCTTGGATGTTGCTCCCAGTGGTTTGAACACAGCTGTTTCTTTTTGAATTTCTGACTTAGGGCTCTTACAGATGAGCGTTTTTTCCTGTGCTCCCCTGCATTCCATTTTTCTGCGTTCAGCCGCAGGGGAGCACAGGAATAGACGCATTACATTTTTTCCAATGGGGCTGTACTCACACAGGCATGTGTAGGCGCCGAACGCAGGTTGAGACGCAACATGCTGCATTTTTCCTGCGTTTGGCGCCTACACGTGCCTGTGTTGAGTACAGCCCCATTGGAAAAAATTAGGGATGCACCGAATCCAGGATTCGGTTCGGGATTCGGCCAGAATTCGGCCTTTTTCAGCAAGATTCGGATTCGGCCGAATCCTTCTGCCCAGCCGAACCGAATCCGAATCCTAATTTGCATATGCAAATTAGGGGCGGGGAGGGAAATTGCATGACTTTTTGTCAGAAAACAAGGAAGTAAAAAATGTTTTCCCCTTCCCACCCCTAATTTGCATATGCAACTTAGGGTTCGGATTCGGTTCGGTATTCGGCCGAATCCTTCGTGAAGGATTCGGGGGTTCGGCCGAATCCAAAAAAGTGGATTCGGTGCATCCCTAGAAAAAATGTAATGCGTCTATTCCTGCGCTCCCCTGAACGCAGAAAAATGAAACGCAGGGGAGCGCAGGTAAAAACGCTCGTCTGTAAAAGCCCTAAAAGGCACACTTTAATTGAATAAAAAGCATGTGTACTGCCTTACATATGGGCTACCAGTAGTCAATCAAATTCAATATTTTGTCTCTATAGTAAGTTTACACTCATTAGCCGCACTTTTAGTATAGCCAGACTATGTGTTTCCCTGGAAGCTCCGTCCCTGGCCTCCTCTTGTAAATCACGGTTTTGTCAAAGTATGGGAATCAAGTGTTGAGAAAGGACCTTGGTGCCCGAAACATGTTATGTGGATACATAATAAATCTTAAATGCAGTTATTCTGCCTACAGCGTGTGATTCCCATACTTTGACAAAACCGATATTCAATATTTTGCACCCCTATTAATTTTTTGCACGATTATGTTTCCATCCAACATTTTTACATTTAAAGGAGAATTCAACACTTTAGCAAAAAACCCTACCCCCACCTCACCTAGACCCCCCTCCCTCCTCCCCCCAGCCTAACTGCCCCACCTGGGAAATGCCCCTAACTTTTTACTTACCCCTCGGCGCAGATTCAGGCATCGGCGTTCACCGCAGCCATCTTCCGGGTCGTCAGTAAGCAGAGACAGAAACAGACGAAGTGGCGCATGCGCAGTTCCGAAATGGACGGAAATTGCAGAAGCACTGGAAGAAGACAGGAAGACCTGGAAGATGGCTGCTGTGAACTCTGATGCCTGAATCTGCACCGAGGGGAAAGTAAAAAGTTAGGGGCATTTCTCCAAGGGGGACAGTTAGGCTGGGGGGAGGAGGGAGGTGGGGGTAGGGTTTTTTGCTAAAGGGTGGAATTCTCCTTTAAGAGTGGCTCACAGGTGAAAAAAGGTTGGGGACCTCTGGGTCAGAGGGAACAATGGAAATTTATCGGATAGACTGACAGAGGCTTCAAACCAGCCTAATCAGTTCTACAGTAGCTTAAAGCTGTCTTTTACCTGAAATCTGTAAAAGAAAATTTAATCCTAAGCAAGTTTCCAGTATACATTAGTTAACATTTTCAATGGTTTTAATGTTATTTGTCTATGTATTTGCAGGGAGAAACATTGTTTGTTGACCCCCTTTCTCTTCTCTGGGTCTGACTCATAAAACAATGTAAAGTCAGGTGTGTTCCACAGGCCCGGATTTACAAACTTTCTGCCCCTAGGCCGGCTCTACTCATCGCCCCCGCTCCCCTGCCGGAGCCGTCCCCTTCGCTTCCCCTGTCCAGCACTGTTATCTCCACTTCCGGTTTCCCCCGTCCAGCGATGTCCCCTTGCCTTCCAGGACCTTCCGCTTTCTGTGCGTGCGCATGCGCATAGCTTAACACTCGGGAACAGCACTGTGCCGTCCCCTTCGCTTCCTCCTGTCCAGCACTGTAGTCCTCCACTTCCGCTTCCCCCTGTCCAGCGATGTCCCTCCCCTTCCAGGTGCCGTCCTCTTCCCCCTCAGTGTGTGCGTGTGCACATCTTAACACTTGGGAACAGCACTGGAGACTGACGTGAGTCTCCAGTGCTAGTTACTGATGCGGCTGGGCCGCCCCTGAAATTGCGCCGCCCTAGGCCCGGGCCTATGTGGCCTTGCCACAAATCTGGGCCTGGTGTTCCAGGTCTCTAAAAGGGGGTGGTTCACCTTCCAGTTATTTTATAGAAAGGCTAATTCTCAGCAGCTTTTAGCCTGGCATTTTTTTCTAGCTTTCAAATGGAAGTCACTGACCCAGTCTAAGGCTACAAATTATTATTATTGATACTTTTTAATACTTATCTTTCTAGTTAGACCCTCCCCTATTCATATTTCAGCCTCTTATTCAAATCAGTGGTTGCTAGGGTAATTTGGACCCTAACAACCAGATTGCCAAAAATGCAAACTAGAGAGCTGCTTAAGAAAAAGCTAAATAACTAACACAAATCAGAATAAGAAATGAAAACCAGTTGCAAATTGCCTCAAAATATCACTCTCTACATCGTACTAAAAGTTAACTCAAAGGTGAACATCCCCTTTAATTAGCTTTTATCAGAGTCTCAAGTGCAGAAAATATAAGAAGATTATGCTTTTAATAGGAATTACATTTACATAGGGCAACAGTAGTGACTGGCCTAGGGTGCTGCTTAAATATTTGGCCCGGCACTGCCAGGTAGCATGAATAATGTCAGTTAAACTGTCATGTCTAACAGCCTCCCATTCACAGCATCTATCAGGGCTCTTCCTCAGATCACAGCTGCCACATCTCAGCAGCACATTTCAAACTCAGTGATATCAAATTAGAAATGCTTCCCTTCACCTAAAATGCTGCTTCTTTTTTTAGATCACCTAATAGGTTTTTTTTTCTATTAATCTTTGAGCTCCCAAAACTATAGGGAACAGGCAGTTGGTTTTCAGCCGCCGGCTCCCTCTCTTATGTGTTAATGCAGATGTGCCTCACATGAATTACTGTGCCCACTGGAGCTATGCTTCCACTTATGTATAGATCACAGGGCTAAAGTATAGACAACTGCTCTGGGCAAAGATATTTTGATTGGCAGTAAATCTTTTTTTTTTTTCATGTAGGGATCCCTTATCCGGGAACCTGTTATCCAGAAAGCTCCGAATTACATAAGTCTGTCTCCCATAGACTCCATTTTATCCAAATAATCCACATTTTTAAAAATGATTTCCTTTTTCTCTGTAATAATAAAACAGTATCTTGTACTTGATCCAAACTAAGAAATAATTAATCCTTATTGGAAGCAAAACCAGCCCATTGGGTTTATTTTATATTTACATGATCTTCGAGTAGACAAGTTATGAAGATCTAAATTACAGAAAGATCCATTATCCCAAAAACCCCAGGTACCGAATATTCTGGATAACAAGTCCCATACTCGTAGAACCCCTATTTTTCATTTTTCAGGGGTCCAGGAAAAAATAATTTTTAAGCCGGGTAAATGTAAAATTTTTAAGATAAAAAAAAACAGGACACGTAAAATTGAGGTTTCACTGTAAAGCCCCTTTCTGCTTTTTTAATTCTCATACTCCAAAAAGTTGCCTTTTAGACCAATCGTGTTTCTGATATTTTCTATTAAAAAAATACAAGTAAAAACATTCAGTATGGTGTAAAATGTGACAAGCTGTTGCCAGACATTTGCAGATCCCCAGAGCATGCCCCTTAGTGCTTAATTAAAGGGGTTGTTCACCTTTGAGTTAACTTTTGTAGAGATGTATAGAGTGATATTCTGAGATAATTGCAATTGGTTTTAATTTTTCATTATGGTTTTTGGGTTATTTAGCTTTTTATTCAGCATCTCTGTCATTTACAATTTCAGCAATCTGGTTGCTAGGGTACAAATTACCCTAGCAACCATTCATTGATTTGAAAAAGAGACTGGAATATGAATAGGAGAGGCCTGAATAGAGAGATGAGTAATAAAAATGACCCTAGCAACTACTGTTCTAAACTGCAGAACAAAAAGCTAGATAATTTAAAAGCAAACTAGGGTATGCACTGAATCCGGGATTCAGGCTTTTTCAGCAGGATTCTGATTCGGCTGAATCCTTGTGTCTGGCCGAACCGAATCCTAATTTACATATGTAAATTGTAAGGGAAATCACGTGACTTTTTGTCACAAAACAAGAAAGTAAAAACATTTTTCCCCACTTTTTCCTTTCCCAATCCTAATTTACATATGCGGATTTGGTTCGGTATTCGGCCGAATCTCAGATAGTGGATTCGGTGCATCCTTAAAGCAAACAAAATGAAGACCAACTTCAAGTTATCTCACAGCATCACAAGCTTACATAATGCTAAAATGAGTTTGTATAATAAAAGTCCTTTTCAAATTAAACATGAAATCCAATTTCTGTTTTTTATTAAAGCATTCATAGCTGTTGTAAGCTCATTTAAACATCTCAGCTGTCAATCAAATATTGTCTGCCCCTCCTCTATGCCTTAGGCATAGAGGCGGGGCAGACAATTACTTTCACTTTCCATTCAGCACTTCCTAGGTCACTGCTCTCCTCACATTCCCCCAGTTTTCTTCACCGTTTATTGTGTAGTCAGTGCATGGGGATGGACATCAGGTCCCCCATTCTGGTGCACAAACAAGATTCTGATATGATGCAAGGCTTGTCTTAATAACAATGTCCACAAAATGTCTCCTGCCTGCTTGTTATAATTATGAATTCCCAGATTGAAGGAAACTAGTTACAAATACGTTATATAGTGTAATTAAAGTTCATTTTGCTTGACTAATGTGATAAAATAGAATTTTGAATATTTTTATTGCGCTGCAGGTCCCCTTTAAAGGTGAACTACCCCTCTAACTCCAGTATGCTGCAGGCAGAGATTGTATAAGCTGCACTATTCCCCAGTACAGACCATGCACGATTCAGTAATAAGATCTCACACACTGCTGATGATTAAAGCAGAGGATGTGGCAGGGAACTAATATGTTTTCAATTGGTGTTGGGAACATGGCAACAAAGTGTTTTTCCTCTCAAACATGATGTTTTTCAAAGCATCTATAAAAAAAATAAAGTATTGATCAAAAAAAAAGTTCAAAAGAAAATTGTGTCAATAGGAGTCGTTTATCTTCCATTGTGTCTAATTTCAAGCAATTTGTAATAATTATAGGTTTGGCTTATTATGCCCCCACTTTAAACCACTGCTGCATATTTACCCTTTGTGTTTCTAGAACAATTCAGGCGCAGATCAATGTATTTATTGTTGTGAAGTTGCTGCATAGATGCTGCTCTGCATACATTTTGCTGGATGACTACTCTGGCCTAGTTAATATTCATGGCCTGAATTATATTCACTTTAATCTAATATAAACTGGCGGGTGCACAGCAGATACAGGTGGCTGGGGAAGATTCAGATTGATGCGGCTATTGCACCAGTGTTACCCGCACCTGTACACCATATACGTGTTTCTTTTTACCTCATTTTGCAAATGTCGTGTAGGGTTTTTTTTTACTATTTCTATTATTAACATGGTCGATATTTACAATATAATTTCAAGTGTTTTTTCGCATTTGTTGAAGAACAAAAGTCCAGTTTAAAAATGTTTCCTTTATTTGGCTCCAATGAATAAATCTAGCTGAATCTTCTTTTAGATTGTAAGCTCTAATGAGCAGGACCCTCTTTAGCTTTTGTGTCGGTCGTTATTTGTGATCTGTATGTATAACCCTTCCTCTTGCAGAATATGTTGTGGCTGTATCAGTACATGTTAATAACCAACATGTAACAGGGGTCGTTTGCTGGCAATCCAGGGGAAAAATGACTGTGCCGATGGGCGACTATTTTTAGTTGTTAATTTGTTTTTTGTGCAAAAAACACTATATTTAGTGGATATTATCAGCTGAACGCAACAAAATTTTAAAGCTTGTAAAACATTGTGGAATTTCTGTGTTAAAGAAGTAACATGAAAAAAATAGTTAAATAGTTAAAACATAATGTTCTTTGGCCCGCACTGGTAAAACTGGTGTATTTGCTTCAGAATCACTACTACAGTTTACATAAACAGGCTGCTGTGTAGCCATAGAAGAAGCCATTCAATTTGAAAAAAAGGAGAAAAGGGATTTACACAGCGGAGAACAGATAAGCTCTATAAAATACAATGGCCTCAGCTCTTACACAGGAAGATCATTTTTCCATTTTGTGCCCCAGTGGAAATTACAGTCTAAGGTCTCTATCACATTCACACCAGGGCCAATGTCATCAGAAGACAGTTATCCTGTCTGTATTTTTCACAAGTGTGGGAGGAAACTGGAGTACACAGAGGAAACCCACACAAGCATGGGAAGAGCATGCAAACTCCTTGTAGTGCTTGATATATAGTAGAATTGAACTCAGGACCCCTGTGTGCTGCCCAAATGCAATTCATGGCTCTCTACAGGACTACAGAGGGAAAACATTCATCATATACAATAAGACATTGGTTGACAAGAAATAGTGTATTGGTAGGTTCTGGATCAACAGACTAAAACTAAAACTATAAATGCAAAATATACATTTTTTCCCCCCACTTTTTGACGTTACTGGTGCTATAAGTATGACAAAGTTATAAAAACAAGGATTATACCAAGATCAGAGGTAAAAAACCAAGACGGACCTAAATGTGATGTCTTTAATATCTTAACTATATAGATATACTGCAAAGCAATCTTTTTGCACTTCTTCTGGCTGCCATTTCGTGGAACGACGCTGAAAGGACTGGTCATATGTTAACAGAAATCTGTACTTGTAGATATATATCGGGATGTTGCAGTCTGTCACATGACTAGCTGATACGTATTATTATAATATATATTGTACCTTGGGTTGCCACCTTTCAGTTTGTGGAGCCCTGCACAGTGGGTGGGGTGGGTGATGTCAGGGGGCAGGATTATAAAGGGACAATTTTCCTGTTGCTGCGTCAGTCGAGGAGAGTCCTTTACGGATTTCTTAATTTGGTAAGCGGGGCAGGCAGTTTTGACAGCCCTTCCGAAAACCAGGCTGTGCAGGTCAAAACCAGACAGGTGTCAACCCCAATGTAATCCCTGTTGTAAAATATGATGATATTAGAAGTCACCTTGGGGTTCAATAATCTATTTAAAAGCACCGGACTTGTAGAGAGGAAGGACCACTAAAGCTACAATTTAAAGATGTTCTCTCCCTCTTCTTAATTTGTTTCCTTATGTTCTGCAGCCCCATTCAGTTAAACATGCCCTGTACGCTAATTCCTTTTTTCTGTGGTTTCCCTATCTCTGAAATAACTTTGTAGATACTTTACATATGTGCTAACTACCAGCTAGAGCACCTGCGCATGTGTCTCTGACATCTTCATTTTGGGGTGGAAGATATGGATATAGAATCCATATACAAGAGTGTTATACAGTCCATCAGCTTCATAGGAGAACTATTGCGAAAAGGAAGATTTAATATAAGCTTCATCATACTGAAGTAAGAAACTTTCTAAAAATAATCAATTGAAAATGCTGCATTGTTTCTGACATAATCAATTTTATCTTCACTATTCCTTTCTCAGCATCTGTTTCTCTTCATTCTGTCTTCATTCAGGAGTTGGGTGTCAGATGAATGATCCAATATATCTTATAGGGGGGCTCCTTTTGCCTAGAAGATGTATTAGAGCTCACTCTATTAAAATCACTAGACATCATGTCTCTCTACATGCAGGATTTGTGCAAAAGTCAGTTATTTTGTTAGATTTTGTTTGTACTGGAATCATTTATTTGAGTGAGCTCTAATACATCTGCTAGGAAAGGAAGCTCCCCCCCTATAAGATATATTGGATCATTCATCTGACACCCAACTGCGGCATGAAGACAAATAGTGAAGATAAACTTGATTATTTCAGAAACAATTCAGAATTAGTAATTGACCGTATTTAGAAAGTTTCTTACTTTAGTATGAGGAATCTTATATTAAATTTAAATTTTTGATATAGTTCCCCTTTAATGTCTTACAGGCAACCATATGCCACAAGATATGTGTGTCTTTATTGTGAGTATTAGCTGCTTAAAAATGCTGTGCAATTGGTTTAAGTACAGGCAGCCATACATAGGCCCAATCCAGGTATGTGAATGGATAATGTACAAGGGACCATTCAATTCATGGCTGACTTTCTATTGTTCTAATCTCAATTCATGGATACATGGATAACTTTTGGCACTGGCAGGCCACAATACATGTACAGAATATCATCCATACGCACAATTGGTATGGAGAAGGAGCTTTGAAAAGACACATAGACGATATATAAATTGTTTGATCTGTAGTGTTTATCTCAAGGTCATTTGTCAAGTCAAATGTATTTGTCGTTTTTTTACAAAAACATAGGAATGCACTAAATCCCAGATTTGGTTCAGGGTTCAGTCTTTATCAGCAGGATTTATATTTGGCCGAACTGAATCCGAATCCTTAAAAACACATGACTTTTCGTCACACAAATAAGGAAGTATTTTTTGTTCTCTTTCACCCTTCCTAGCCCTAATTTGCATATGTAAATTCGGGATTTAGATTCAGTTATGTACAAGAGTACATAGGAAACACTATATGCAAGCTTTATCAAGCAATGGTGAGACATGTATAGGATACACAATACTGCTCATAATAATCAGTTTTAGAGAGAGAAACGTACTTGATACAATAGGGAGTAGGTATAGAATAAGGAGGGATATATATACGAGTAATTATCCAGACCATTCTTACTAGTGACAGTGTTACTATATGCCCTCAATATTATTTGCCAGAAGTCTGACTGCCCTGGTGCAGATACATTATAGGAGAAACAAGAAATAGCAAGAAATTATAGCGCACTTTAATAGATTGGGAGCTGACACAGGTAATTGTAGGTCTCAGTCACTCCCAGTAGAAGAAAACTATGGTTAAAATAACGTTTCACTCTGTGCGAAAGAATAAAATCTAATTTTTTTCACATTCAAGTGCATCTTAGTCCTTTAACCAGCAGACTGGAAACTATTGCCTGTGGCTGGCTCTGGTAATGAGTGTGCTACGGCTGATGCACTGCCTGCTGCAGGGACACGTGACTGTCCAGTCGCATTTAACATTCTGTATTTTGTATCCATCATCATCATGTCATTGGGAAATTGCGTGCAACTCTAATGGCACTTGTTTGTGTGACAGGTCCCATAGGAATGTGCCAGTGTCCAGCGGATTTTAAATCCCAAGATCTGTTGTTTGTTTCGGCTGTTTCAATTTTCTTTGGGAAAGTGTGCCATCTAGAAGTACCCCATCTGTCGCTTACATGAACAACAAATCCATGCCTTATTTATTTTAATTGCCTGAATTCATTTTGCACAAGGAAAATAAGCTGCATTGGGAATATGAAAAGAAGAGCATTACTAGAAGAGTGCCAGGAGATAGTCTTATGCTTCTGATGAAATGGTCCATATTATTCCTTGCATATGGGGCATTTGTATGGGCATTCATGGCCCTGGTGGGCTTGAGCACGTTCTGTCCATCTACCAATCACATTCTAGGGCCCTGTGTGGTCAGGCTAGCATGTTGGCTGTTGGGCCGGTTGAATAACCTGCATCCCAGGCATCTGGAATATAGTTTTCTGGCACCTTTGTATGCTATTTCCATTTGTGCCTGGCAAAGGCATTATCTTTGGTATATGACGCCAAAACAGGGCTCCCCAACCTTTTTTTTACCCATGACCCATATTCAAAAAAGAGTTGGGGAGCAACACAAGCATGAAAAAAGGGTGGGCACCAAATAAAGGATATGATTGGCTATTCAGTTGCCCTGTGTGGATTGGCAGCCTGCAGAAGGCTCTCTTTGTACTTAAATCCAGTTTTTATGCAACCAAAAGCCAGGAATTGAAAAATAAGCACTTACTTTGAGGCCACTGGGAGCAACATCCAAGGGATTGGTGAGCAAGACGCGTAGATTTGCATTTGATGCAGCAAAAGTCAAACCGTTGTCTGTGTTTTAACACATAGGACACAAGTTGTGGTCAAAATGTGATGTTTGCATGTGATTCTTTAGGATCAAGTCTGCTGCACCTATTGATGAAACATGCGGGTTTGGGGTTGTTAGACGCACTACTTTCACGTGACTCATCATATCAGACTGGGTTCGTGCCTTGGCAATCGGTGCAAATACATGGGAGTCCAAGGAGACTGTTTTGACATTTGTAATAAAAAGAATCAACACACACAGCAATTGCGTCCATTTTAGCAAGACCACACTTTCAGTCAAAAATGATCTATTAAGGAACTGTTTATTGTAAAAATAGGTATATAGAGAGATTTAAAGGAACAATTCCTTTATTCACTCCAGCCTGTATACATTACATTTTTGGCTAGTTAACTATTTTGAAAACATTTTTCACAGCTTATCTACTTAACGAGTTTCCCTTTTACAATGAACAATTCCTTTAAGTTTCTTTCCTCTCATAGAAAACTTTTAAAATGATCTTCCCTTATCATGACATTTTCCCATCACTAGGTCCCTAGTGGGTTCAGCCAGAACTTTTCCTTTTTTTCACCCACCCTTGTAATGCCCCCCTCCAGCAGCCTCTAGTTATAGGCATGTGCCTGCTCCGCCTCTGCCCCATGATGTCACAGATGCACGTGTTGGGAGCATGAGCATATTCATAACATGAGTTTAGGGAGGAATGCAGTGACAACAATGGCTGTAGCAGTTGGTCATTATCTTAGTGAGATGAGTGAAAGGCCACATAAGTTCTGTTAAAAGATTCTACTGTTTTCTCACTAAATGCGTGTCTATTCTAAATGTATCACATATGTCCCCATATCTCTATACAGTTATAGCATCTATTATCCAGAATGTTCGGGACCTGGGGTTTTCCAGATAAGGGATATTTCAGTAATTTGGATCTTCATACCTTGAAGGAACAATTCAATGTAAAAATAAAAACTGGGTAAATAAATAGGCTGTGCAAAATAAAAAAATGTTAACTCTGGGTTAGCCAGTGACTTTAAGGGGGGGGTCACATGGGAAATAACTGTTCAGTGAGTTTGCAATTGATCCTTAGCATTCAAATGCAACATGTGGTCTCCCCTCAAGTCACTGATTGGTTACTGCCTGGTAACCAATCAGTGGAAAGCAAGAGAGCTGAAAAGCAGGAAGTAGTGTTCTGGCTATTATGTTAGACATCCAGTCACTCCAGCCTTTATATATTACATTTTTGGCTAACTAACTATATTAGAAACATTTTTTATTTTGCACAGCCTATCTATTTACCCAGTTTTTATTTTTATACTGTATAATTCTGTTAACTGCTAAAAATCATGTAAACATTAAATAAACCCAATAGGATTGTTTTCCCTTCAATAAGTATTAATTATATCTTCGTTTGGATCAAGTACAAGCTACTGTTTTATTATTACAGAAATATTTATTCATTCATATTTAAAAATTAGAGTTATTTGCTTAAGATGGGCTCAATGGGAGACGGTCTTCCCATAATTGAAGCTTTGTGGATAATGGGATAATGCTTAACTTTCTTGCTTCTTTTTTATTAATTGCTGCATAATATAAAAAAGCCCACAATGTCTCTGAACTTGTGGCCAAAACAAAAGGTGATTATATTTTCTATTAGTGTTTTTATCTTTAAAATGAACCTTAATTTAAGGGGCAGATTTATCAAGGGTCGAATTTCGAGGGTTAATAAACCCTCAAATTCGACCCTCGAAGTTAAATCCTTCGAATATCGAATTCGAAGGATTTAGCGCAAATGCTAAAATCAAAGGATTTTAAGCGATCGATCAAAGGATTTTTATTCGATCAAAAAAAGGTTAGAAAAGTGCTGGGGAAGGTCCCCATAGGCTAACATTACACCTCGGTAGGTTTAAAGTGGCAAGTATTGTTTAAAGAGACAGAACTTCGACTATCGAATGGTCGAATAGTCGAACGATTTTACTTCGAATCGTTCGCATCATTCGATTCGATCGAATTTGACCAATTCGATGGTTGAAGTACACAGAAAAATTTTACACTCGAATTCTTCACTCGAGTTTAGTAAATCTGCCCCTAAATGTTACTTTACAGGTGAACTATCTTACCTGCTTCTCTTGGTTTTAGCCAGTTTCTCTTTTAATTTCCATATTTGCATCCGCTGTTCTCTTTTCTTTGGTGGCACTGCTAAATATAAATAGTGTTGGGGGGAGCATTTTGCAGGCGATATATGTATGTGTATAAATTATTACTGATTTACTGTACTCTAATTATCAGCATAATGTGTTTTTTTGCCCTCTGAGTTTTTATTTCCATGTAATGAACAGAATTGCCAAACCAGGATGTATTTTATTCTCTGGATAATGAGAGCAGTGGATAATGATGAACGAACAATACATTTAGGAGGTGATACAATGGGCATGTATTATAATACATTTGAATTTGACATTTTCAAGGATACGTTCGTAACGATGCAAATTACTGGTCTTTCCTTAAGCGACTATCTACTCGCAAAGGATAAAACTACTTCCTGCTGGGCGATTTCCTGTATCCATAGTAACCATTCTTTTCCCATCAGTCACAGGGAACAAATGGGAAGCGAAGTATTTCCTGTCCAAATAGTACAATCTAAATATCCCCTGCGTTCCTCTTTTAACATTCTTCTGGTTAGTAAGATCTGTTTTATTTTTACTCTCAAATGTCAAGCAGAAAAAACAAGATATTTGCTAAAATGAGCGTCACTCTTGGGGTAAGATTTGCTTTTTGTTTCTTCACAATATATTGTTATACTAATAAGGGATACTTCATTGTGTAACTATTAACTCAGCAATGAATTCTGTTGCATGAGCCGTCACAGCTACTAAGGCTGTTTCCTCTGATGTTGCCTGTTCTGTCTATGCTGTAAAGTCCTGGAGAAACGTTCTCACTTATGTATTATAGAGTAGTTTGTTTTTTCTAACAGTATAAGTGCTATGGGTTGCTTTGTGCATGTGTATTTATAGAGTGCAGCCTTGTTGTAGTAAAGAATGGAAGGAATGTTACTCAGCACCCAGTATTTCTTTTTGTGAAGTCAGAGTCTCTGCTATTCAGATAACTATGAATCTGTTAAATGCAACTATTTCCATTTGACTTTTTTTGTTTTGCTTTATGCTAGCCACAACAAAAATGACAAGCATGTATGAGGGGGTGCGTGGTGGACCCCAAAGTTTCGCCCGCCTGCAAGTTTTCCTACATGGCTATATTCTTCTGCTACATCTGCACAATCGCACGCACTGCTGCCCTACAGCTTGCCATGTCTGCACAGGAAGGCAAGCCAATTGCCGTGGCTCGGGTCTAAGCCACGTACCGAGGAACTTCCCTAAAACCACAACTCTGATCTATTTGAGCGGAAACAATATTACCCACATAAGTGCCGGCGACTTTACTGAACTCCACAAACTCGCTGTACTGTATCTAGATAATTCCAGTGTTTCCTATATACAGCCCAGAGCGTTTGGTCAATTGAAAAAGCTGTATTATTTGTATCTAAATGATAACTTTATACAGCTGTTAGATCCAGGAGCATTGGATGGGCTTTCAAACCTTAACTATTTATACCTGCAGAGTAATCAAATTGCTTTCATCCCACAAGGTTTCTTTAGCCACCTTAGAGTGCTTCGATATTTAATGCTCAACAAAAACCAGCTTGGTGTACTGATCAGTGACGTATTCGCTGGAATGATCAGCCTTCGCACCCTAAATCTAGCTAACAATAACATCTCCCACATATCACAGTCTGCATTCCGCTACCTTGAAAACCTGGAACACCTTTACTTGGAAGGAAACTCTTTAACACAGGCGCCATCACTTGCGCTGAGACACCTAAAAAATCTCAAAAGGCTTTCGCTATCCGATAACCCTCTAGGATCTATACATAATTTTGCCTTCCAAGGACTGGAATCTCTGCAGTATTTGTTTTTGGAAAATGCCAATATAGATGTCATTATGGAGAAATCTTTCTATGGTCTGAATAATGTCAAGCAGCTTATTTTAAGTAGAAATAAAATAAGTACCCTCGAAGCCAAGATGTTCAACTACCTGAATCATTTGATGTACCTTCAGTTGGACAAAAACAGCATTGCTACAATTTCTGATAATACATTTGAAGAGCTGGTCTCTTTAAAAGTTCTTAATTTGGCCTTTAACAACCTGACATTCCTTCAGCCCAAAGTCCTTCAGCCTTTGATTTCACTGACACATTTTCAGGCAACGTATAACCCATGGGACTGTGGGTGCCCTTTATTAGAAATCCGTAATTTTCTTGTGTCCTCTTCATTTTCCTTTAGCATTCATTGTCAGAATCCCCCACAACTGCAGGGGCGGCCATTGCATAATGTGAAACGGTCTGAATTTGACAGTTGCCCTACCATAAACGCACTGCTGCAAACAAGTCTCAATGCTGAGTTTTCGACTGCGGCAATGTTGTTGGACTACATGGAAAGCTCTGCACACAACACATTTCCCAATATCAGTTCTGAAAGCGTCGATGACATTCTAATACAAACTAACTTTTCATATAATGGATCAACAAGGGATGATGAATCTGGAACAACAACCATCCTTCCTCATTTGACTTTGGCCCCATTAAATCTGATCAACGAAGGAGAGAATCTGATACCAACAGACGTAATAGTCAATGTTTCCTTGATCCCTTCCACACTATGTCCCCAGCAGCTCAGCAGCCTGAGCCAGTCTTTTCATGTTCTTCTTTCGTTTTTCGTCTTGTCGTGTGCAGTCATCATTTTGCTTATTTTTATTGTAATTCATTTAAAGAAAAAACATGCACCACCTGAACATCTAGAAGATAATGCATTGGAATATTACAGTTGTTATCAGTCTGGAAGATACCAACTTACTGACCCTGTAAGGATCGTCCCACAAAGCCCAGATATTGACATGCTCAGGCCACTTAAGTCATCCACCCCAGATCATCAGACGCAAGTCATTTTGTTTGAGCATTCAGCTCTCTAAATGCATTTACTCAGGTCCAACACCTTTCTTTATGGAGTGCCTATACTTTTCTAATGCGAGGTATACTTTTAGTGATGTTGTCCCCTTATGATCTACATCTATAAAAGCATTGTTAGCATTCTATTCCATGGAAAGTATTACTTAAAGGGATACTGTCATGGGAAAAAATTGTTTTTTCAAAAAGCATCAGTTAATAGTGCTGCTCCAGCAGAATTCTGCACTGAAATCCATTTCTCAAAAGAGCAAACAGATTTTTTATATTCAATTTTGAAATCTGACATGGGGCTAGACATATTGTCAATTTCCCAGCTGCCCCAAGTCATGTGACTTGTGCTCTGATAAACTTCAATCACTCTTTACTGCTGTACTGCAAGTTGGAGTGATATCACCCCCCTCAGCAGCCAAACAAAAGAACAATTGGAAGGTAACCAGATAGCAGCTCCCTAACACAAGATAACAGCTGCCTAGTAGATCTGAGAACAACACTCAATAGTAAAACCCCATGTCCCACTGAGACTCCTTCAGTTACACTGAGAAGGAAAAACAGCAGCCTGCCAGAAAGCATTTCTCTCCTAAAGTGCAGGCACAAGTCACATGACCAGGGGCAGCTGGGAAATTGACAAAATGTCTAGCCCCATGTCAGATTTCAAAATTGAATATAAAAGAATCTGTTTGCTCTTTTGAGAAATGAATTTCAGTGCAGAATTCTGCTGGAGTAGCACTATTAACTGATGCGTTTTGAAAAAAAAAAACGTTTTCTGATGACAGGATCCCTTTAAATACTGATTTATGGGAAAATGTATATTGTTATATTTAACAAATATTTCTTAGGTAACCTTAACGTAAAAAATATGTGAACGAAAAGCATGAAATAGGAGGGTGATTTAGACAAGCTGTTTGTTGACAGTGTCTTGAGATCTACTGATCCCCAGCTAAATGTCTACTGGTAGATCCCGATAATACATATATTTCATGTAAAGGGGATGGTCACCTTTTGCACCAGAGTGGTAGGACTTTGCAAAAGGCAAACACCTTTTATTATGTTATAGAATGGCCCACTCTAATCAGCTTTCCAATTGATCTTCATGTTTATTTTTTTTATAGTTTTTAAATGATTTCCTTTCTTCTTCTGACTATTTGCAGCTTTCATTGGGGACCCCATCTAAAATGCAAAATCATCGTAAGCTACAAATGTATTGTTATTACTACTTTTTATTACTCATTTTTCTATTCAGGCCTCTCCTATTCATATTCCAGTCTCTTTTTCAAATCAGTGCATGGTTGCTAGGGTAATTTGGACCCTAGTAAAGGGATTGCTGAAACTGCAAACTGGAGAGCTGCTGAATAAAAAGCTAAATAACTCAAAAACCACAAATAATAAAAATCAATTGCATATTATCTTAGAATATCCATCTCTACATCATACTAAAAGCTAATATAAAGGTGAACAACCCCTTTAAGTCAGTAACTCTTAACCTATTGGTCAGGACCAAAAGTTGGGTCTCCTTTACTCCCCTTTGATACAGTTAAATGTCATTCTACAGTAGCCTATAATAACTAAAAGAAAATTGTTCATTTTATCCTTAGTCCTGACGCAGATTTAATCTGTTTTCCATTAGAAAATGATTAAGAATCCCTGATATACAGTAAGTAGTTAAAAATAAAAGAGAGATTGGAATTTATTACATTTAGACATAATACTAGAGTCTGCCTGTCTGTTTGACTTGTAAAGTCATAGTGATAATTAGTTGCTGGGAAATGATCAATATAACCTCCACTTTCTTTGATGAATCATTTCAGCATGCGCATTCCAGCTCTGCATTTAGGAAAGTAAAAATCACCATCAGAAATTGGAAGGGCTCCCAGCAGTTTCCTGAATAGTCAGGAACGTTTATTCAAATTCAATACCTGTGTCAATTTATCTCAATGCATTCAGCAGCTTTAAGCAGTCGAACCCCATCCTGTTCTGTAGGGAGCCCTGTCCTCCATCATTCCTGACTCCCCAGTGTGCATCATATGTGGGGAGAAAGGATTTAAAATTTAAAACTAATTTGTAAATATTGATAAAAGTTTTACAGAGCAGCAACTGTCCTTACCACGACGAGCCTTAATAGATCAGCAGTGAGCATTTCTTATTTACATGTTCTTGGCCCGGTGCATTATGTTCCTTTTGTTGGCACCTGTTTGTTCCAGGATCTATAGAAATATAAATAGAAATATTGGAACTGTTATTCAGAAAGCTCAGGACCCGGGGTTTTCCTGATAACGGATCTTTCCGTAATTTAGATCTTCAGGCCTTATGTCTACTAGAAAATCGTTTAAACATTAAATAAACCCAATAGGCTGGTTTTGCTTCCAATAAGGATTGATTATATCTTAGTTGGGATCAAGTACAATGTATTATTTTATTATTTTGATTATTATTTACCATTAATAATGAGTACCAAGCTTGCGCCAGGAATTATTGACTGTTAAAATTATTATACAGGTATCCAGAATGCTCGGGTACCTGGGGTTTTCTTGATAAGGGATCTTTCTGTAATTTCGATCTTCATACCTGAAGTCTACTAGAAAATTATTTAAACATTTAGGGGGTTATTTACTAAACTCTGAATGCAAGAATCACGAAAAAAAAAAATTCTATAAAATCTGACTTTTAAAAAAAAATAAAAAAAATTCAGGAAATTTATTAAACCCCGAGGATGGAAAAGTCTGAATCTGAAGATCCGGCATCTCAGACCTGTCGAGGTCAATGGGAGATGTCCCAATGATTTTTTGACGTGCGCTGGGTTTTTGGCAATACCCAATACATTTTTGGTTAAAAATGTGTAAATCGGATGAAAAATCCGAAAAAATTGTGAAAATCAGATTTTTAAGAATTTTTTCGGATTTTTTCGCACAAGCAAAATTTTCGGGGAAAGTGTATTAATAAATAAGCCCAAAAAACCCGTGCGGATTTGGTTGGCGTTTTTTTTCAGAAAATATTGAGATACATTCGGATAAATTGCCCCCTAAATAAACCCAATAGGCTGATTTTGCTTCCAATAAGATATAATTATATCTCAGTTGGGATCAAGTACAAGGTACTGTTTTATTATTACAGAGAAAAAGGAAATCATTTTTAATAAATTTGGATTATTTGGATAAAATGGAGTCTATGGGAGATGGCCTTTCCATAATTCAGAGCTTTCTGTATAATGGATTTCTGGATAAGGGATTCCATACCTGTACATCCACAGTCATTCTGTAAATTGGAGCCCTTACCTGTATTTGTATACTGTATATAAATAACTAATAGAAATTTAGATTATTTCTTTTTTTGACATAAAATGGTCACATGACCATTTAACGACTGCCATTGTACATGACCTGAGTCCTAATGCAACACTGCAAATATTCTTTCCTTCTTTTTGACAGATCTCATTTTTGCTGTGATTTATCCTGCCGCCAAAACTCATTTACTCTGGTTGACTTGTGAATAAAAAATGCTACATTATTGACTTGAGTAAATCATATATCTTCTTTGGTCTCTCTAAAGGTCGACAAGAAACATGTAATATTGATTAGTGAATGTGCTTTCATTTAGAGGTTTTTGTTTCATGTTAATACTGATATCTATTGCATAGAAGCCCGTCCTAATAGTGATGTGTGGTCAAGAAAACCTCCACCCGCACCCCACCTTAACCCAACCGCCGAGAAACCTGGGCCCAACTCCATATCTCCCAACTGTCCAGTTTTGAGCAGGACAATCCCGCTTTTGACAGCTCAACCGCTGTCATGGATTTATACTGATAAGTCCAGAGTTTCTCTTTGATCTGCTGCACTGAACAGCCAGAAACAGATACAATGTTTCTAACTTAATTGGGTCTTGGCAGACAGCCCAGAATACATACTTTTGTTTGATAAGATAAGAACAAAGACTCAGAGCGTAAAGGGCAATTCACCTTCATTTGCAAAACTGTAATAACATATAAAAACCACAGAAATGTGTTCAAACTTTCATAACCTGCCAAATTATGTAAAATGAACAGGGTAATAAGGGGGTGGCCGCAAAAATAGGCGTGGTCAAAAAAAATTGCGGCGCTACATGCAACAAATCTTTTTGTCCCTCTTTCTGTATCCTAAATGTTGGGAGGTATGTAACTCTAACCCGTCATGAGCTCCTACTTATATACCCGCCCATCTGTGTTGTCATGGTAGGGAGCAGGGCACACCAGCAGGTGAGAACAGGGCTGTAACTAGGGGTAGGCAGAGTAGGCATGTGCCTAGGGTGCAAAGCTGGGGGGCAGCAGGCACGCACCTTCTCTGCTTCTCCTACCCCTCTTTTTTTGCATATGCGCGCAAATATTTTTCCAAGCAGGTTTACGCACATGCGCACGCATGCGTGGACAGATTTTTCTCCCATACGCGCCTGTGGGGTGCTACCACTGGACAGGCCACCTTGGGTGACTGGCCAGGTTGGCCCAGCGCTGTGTGAGTATATAAAATGGAGCATGTCCAGCGGGAATGGGGCACAAGGAAGGAGGTCACAAACTTTGTGCAGTAGTAAACCCTGAACTCACCCGACCCACCTGTTCGTACATCACTAATAACTAGTGCCAGTACATTTTAGTACATTACATTACAGTACATTTTACACCATGGACATCACCCAAGGAAAGCAGAGATGGATGAGTGTGCACCAAGCTTCCCTACGGACCTGCAGACACGTGCCACTGCTAGGCAACACGATACCCACAAAAATAACTGTCTTACACCCCATATGTTCATGCTGCTTCAGTGTACTGCCTTTTGATGTTAGCTATATATATGAGCCTTCATATATATGTATATATATATATATAATTCTCCAATTAGTATCCGCACTCCAAGACAATATAGATAAAGAAAGGGGTGCACGTCATTTTGCATACACCAATAGTTTCCAAACCAGCACTCCCTTTAGTGAAAAAATTTAACTTTTATTGTTCCAACATTTCGGTCCCCATTGAAAAACGTTGGAAGCAGATACTATGTAACAATTAAAATTACATTCTTTTCACTAAAGGGAGTGCTGGTTTGGAAACTATTGGTTTATATATATATATATATATATATATATATATATATATATATATATATATATATATATATATATATGGTTTCATGCTGTTTGCTTCACATCTACAATCTAGTTTACCATCTGTTTGCATGTGGTTCCTAACAATTGGGATAAAAGGCTATATTATTATCCCCTTCTTTGTTAACCCAATTAAATATTGCTATGTATTTCTGTTACATTAAACGTTCAGGATTCTTATATTGGAGTCTTGAAATGATTGTATTTTTCTGCTGGCTTTGCTATTGCCATTTTTTGTATGAGTTTTAATCTTATAGCTATATCAGTCACGGAAGTTCTCAGTGGTTGTAGTGAATGTAAATCAGCTTTCAAATAACACCTGCTTGATCCAACCATGTGGCCTGTCAAGGTAACCAGACACAGCCAGACTCACTAATATGGTGGGGTCGCTCAAGGGCTAATTTTCGGATCAACCTGATTTAGCACTGTGCACGGGTGGCCAAATTGGCCAGATCATATAGTCGGCCCTGGGACCTGTTCTGTTGAGGCCTTTTGGACATCATGCAGCTCTTGTTTGATGGGATTTTCAAACCTGCCAATTGATATGTGGCCTCGTTGGAGGGCTCCATAGATTGGCCAATAAGCTGCAAACCCATTTTGGAGTGAACCAAGTGGACATCTTTTATCACTCTGATCCTTAGTGGATATCTATAATCTCTAAGATAGTGGGGCAGATTCACTAAAGGGTGATGTGGCGGACACTAGTGACAATTCGCTATATATATATTATATATATTTATATATTATCCGCAGGGATTTCACCAATTTACTAACAGGTGTAGATGACAATTCGCTAGCGAAAGAGACCGTCGATAGCATTCGTTCACACGCTATTGTCAGTCGACTTCGCTCTGGTGAACGGTTGTTACTCCACAAATTCACTAAGATGCGAATTTTACTGAATGTTACCTGTTTCACCAGAGTTTCCTTTGCCACCTCAGACCAGGCGAACTGATAAAACAAAGCAACATCTTCCTCAATCTTATGTCAGTGACATCATATCCTGTATGCCGGAAATGCATTAAAGCTGTAAAAACCGCTGGCAACTTTTATTTTTTTAAAGCGGTATTGGTTTCACAAGTCTATTAAACTGAACTATTAAAGATTTATGTGTTTTTCACTAATTTGAGTGGCATGCCACATTTGTGGGCTCATGTCTACGGCATTAGAGGATCTCTTTAATCTCAATTATGCTTCGTTTGACATTTGAAATAATAAGCAGTCACTTCAAGCATTTGCACCTCTAATAAAGACATATATCCGACCTATATGTACCCGCCCTTTTCATATTGACCTAAGCGTAACAGTACTAACGCAGTTTCGCTAGCCAGAAAAAACCCTAGCATTAAAACGCTATGAAATGCTCGCACTGTCGAAGTAATGATAGCGAAAATTCGACAGTATTCGGCTGCTGAGACGCAACTTCACATTTTATTGAAAATCTGGTTTGTTGATGTGGTCCTCGTCTGATAGATCTCCACAAGACCTGCAGTATTGTTGGCCCCAGAGCCCAGTATATGGCATTTTCTTTAGGGTATTTCCTATAGGGATGCACCGGATCCAGGATTTGGTTTGGGATTTGGCCTTTTTCAGCAGGATTCGGATTTGGCCAAATCCTTCTTCCTGGCAGAACCACATCCTAATTTGCATATGCAAATTAGGGGCAGGGTGGGAAATTGCGTGACTTTTTGTCACAAAACAAGGAAGTAAAAAATGTTTTCCCCTTCCCACCCCTAATTTGCATATGCGAATTAGGATTCGGTATTCGCCCAAATACTTTGCGAAGGATTTGGGGGTTCGGCAGAATTCAAAATAGTGGATTTCGGTGCATCCCTAATTTCCTAGCAAGCTAATTTTAAATTTCCAATAAAATATTTTAAATACTTATTATATTTCTTCTCTACTTTAGATTGTATTTTCTAAATTTCAGTTCTGGTAAAAAAAATAAAAACCTCTTATGTATGATCTATGCTCAATATACAATGCTGCATGTCCTGTCACGGCTTTGTTGTTAAATCACCTTGAATTATTGTCGATGGAATATTTTTAACGGTAAAAAAAACATTTTAATGACTTTCACAATGTTATTTGTCAGAGCTAATAAACCTACAGAGCATTGTACGTCAGATCCTTTCTTTCACTAGAGATCTTACAATGTTACAGTTTTGTTCTTTGGGGTTTTTTTTCCAGAAATGCCAAAAAATAAATGTATCGTAAAGACAGAAATAAAGGCTTTTACAGGGAAATACTTTCAGCTAAAACAATGTGCATAAATAAATAGCTGTCTGATGGGAAAAGAATGTTAGCCTCACAACTCCTGCCGTATGTTTGCTTGCTAGCTAATGGAAGCCATTTGTCAGGAGATATGGTTATGTATCCTCCTAGACCATAATCAGTCAACTAGTTTAATAAGCCAAGGTTATGTGTGGGAGGTTGCCCCGCTAGCATTTTCCTGCATTACTGAGTATCGAGCTGGATAGGGAAAGTGAATGGATAGGCTTGAGTGGAGCTAAAGAGCTCTGAGTTAATGTAAAAGGTTGGCACAATATAAATGAATACTTAGGAATAGATCTGGATGCATTCTGTTACTACTCTTCTTTGCTGAACCAAAGTCAACTTGAGAGCCCTCATCTATAAGAGCTCTATATACAAAGGTGAAATTCATCTGTTGATATCCAGAGCCCCCACTTAGGCCATACACAGTGCCCTTAATAGTTAAGGACTATTCCTCAAAGTTTTAGAAGATAAATACCAACACTTGCCTGCTGCCATTAAAGGAGAACTAAAGCTTAACTAAAGAAGTAGCTAGAAATGTTGTACATTATGTTTTGGGCTTCTGTACCAGCCTGAGGCAACCACGGTCCTTTAGCAGTAAAGATCTGTATCTCCAAAGATGCCCCAGTAGCTCCCCATCTTCTTTTCTGCTGATTCACTGCACATGCTCTGAGCTGCTGTCACTTACTGAGCTTAGGGACCCACTCACAATATACAGTACATATAGAATAAATGTCACAATATAAGGCTGATTAGTCATTAATACAGATAATTACTACATGGCAGCACAGAAACCAGTGCAATTAGCATCAGAATTTAATAATCAGCCTTTTAACATCAGTTTATATTACAGACCAACCTCATTTTCTGCTGGATAATTAGTGACGACCCCTAAGCTTAGCTTCTCAACAACTGCTCAGAGCCCACTGAGCATGTGAGTGTCACAGACACTTTCCAAGATGGTGACCCCCTGTGACAAGTTTGAAGTCCTGGATCATTGCTGCTATTGACAAGCTGAAACTTTAGGCTGGTGCAATAAGTTCTGTATATAAAATGTGGCATTTTTAGTCATATTGATTTTAAGGGTTTAGTTCTCCTTTAAAGACATTGTAAATAAGCAGTGAGAAGAAGTTCACTATATAAAATATGGCATTTTCGTTAGTAGGCTTTAGTTTTCCTTTAAAACCCTGTCCGTCCATAAGAGGTACTTTTGTGTTCTCTAGAAGATTTGGAAGCTGTACCTTTTACCATTAACACAATAAGAAAATGTTACCAGCCTCCAGAACTCTGAGATCATTTCCTCCACTCTGACCTTCTTGTCTCCTCTGCTTCCATAATATATATTATTAACTATCACAACTGCAGAAAGTGCAAAGCCTCTGAAATTGCATTGGTTTAAATGGATCCTCCTTATATCTGCTTTACTCCACAAGTAAAGTCCTTGTTTGCAGATGAGATGTTTGCTTTAGCTTTACTCTGCATGGAAGGAATATACCTGTGAGATATGGAATGAAATGAATAATTCTATGAAGTCTGTTCATTCACAAAGAATAGACTGAGAGGGTTTGTGTTTTTATTCAGGAATGTTTCTAAAGAATATAATAAATGCCGTATTTAAAAATTGTGAAAATGTCATAAAGATACAGGTATGGGACCTGTTATACAGAATGCTCAGGACCTGGGGTTTTCCGGATAAGGGGTCCATATCTGAAGTCTACTATAAAATCATTTAAACATTAAAAAAAACAATAGGCTGGTTTTGCCACTAATAAGGATTAATTATATCTTAGTTGAGATCAAGTACAAGATACTGTTTTATTATTACAGAGAAAAAGGAAATCAATTGTAAAAATGTTAGTTATTTAATCCCATAATTTGAGCTTTCTGGATAATGGGTTTCCAGATAATGGATTCCATACTTGTAATTAACTGTTTTGTTAAACAGTGCAGTTGTTCACCTTTAAATGGACATTGAGTATGATATAGAGAGTGATAGTCTAAGACAGTATTTAGTTTTTTATTCAGCAGCTCTCCAGTATGCAATTTCAGCAATCTGGTTGCTAGGGTCCAAATAACCCTAGCAATATGACTATGAAGATTTTCATTCATCCAGGTCATAGTATATCTAGTATAGGTCAATCTAAAAACAACTGGACTCGCTGAGTAATCAATGAAGACGTTTCACTACTCATCCGAGCAGCTTCTTCAAAGAAGAAGCAGCAGTTGGAAAAGGACTGAAGAACTAACCTGGAGGCAGAAAGATGAGACACCAAAGAACACCAAAGACACTTGGGTTAGGAACCTATCAGATAGGGTACTAACCCAGCCTGAAAAGGATGTGTTAGCCAAGGGGTTAAACTATGCAGTGACACCACAACACATACCAGTAGTTGAACTCATCACAGCCACAGAGTCTGCTATCAAAAATAATAACTTGCAAAATGAAGAAGCAGAACAACTCCGGCTAAAAGTGTCAGCTGCTTTGTCAAGTGCCAGAACACCTCCCTCTAACCTTACTACAGAAGAGAGGAGAGCACTCAGCTCTCTGAGTAAGGACCCAAACATCACTATCCTGCCAGCAGATAAAGGGAGATGCACAGTTGTGCTCAACACAACTGACTATGACTGCAAGATAACCACTCTGCTCAGTGATAGCAATACATACGAACCCTTAGGGAAAGACCCAACCAGTGGTTACAAGAAAAAGGTGATTGGTTGCCTACAACAACTTGAAAAGGAGAAAGCCATTGATCGAATTTTATACCACCGTCTGTATCCCAGGGAAGCCACACCATGCTTATACGGACTCCCCAAGATACACAAGGAAGGAGCCCCACTAAGACCCATTGTCAGCAGCATAAATTCAGTGACATACAGCATTGCAAAATTCTTGGCTAACATCTTAGCCCCGTTGGTAGGCAATACAATGCATCATATCCAGAATGCCAAAGAGTTTAGTATGTTATAGAATGGGCAATTCTAAGCAACTTCTAAGCAACTTCTAAATTGGCCTTATTTTTTTTCTTTTTATAGTTTTTTTTAAATTAATTGCCTTCATCAGTCTCTTTCCAGCTTTTAAATGGGGGTCACCGACCCCATATATTCCAGTCTCTTATTCAAATCAATGCACGGTTGCTGGGGTAACTTGGACCCTAGCAACCTGAAATTGCAAACTGGAGCGTTGTTGAATAAAAAACTAAATAACTCAAAAAACGCAAATAAAAAAAAAAAAAAATAAAACCAATTGCAAATATTGTCAGTATATCACTCTCTACATCATACTAAATGTTAAAGCTATACTGACACGTTCCTATAAAAATCATAGGAACGTGTCAGTATCAAGTAAACGCTGCACCCGTAATGGTTCCCCTCAAAGCTGCCCCCACAAAGCTGCACTCACCCGACCCTCCGACACAGCTAAAAGACCTTCTGAGAAGACCTTCATCAGTGGTGCTGGGCTGGGGCGGTGTGATCCTTCCGTAGGCTGATTACTGATGAAAACAGGAATTCAGCCTATGGAAGGATCGCTCCGCCCCCAGCCCAGCACCACTGAAGCAACGTGGAAGATCTGTTAGTAGAGTCAGCGGGTCAGCAACACATAGGTTCGCGGGGCTGGGGACAGCTTTGTGGGGAACGATTCCGGGTGCAGCTTTTACTTGATACTGACACGTTCCTATGATTTTTATAAGAACTTGTCAGTATCGATTTAGCTCAAAGGAGAACAATTCCTAAATACTGGGCAGAAAGTAGTAATGGGTGTTTATGGGCAGTTTATTCTTCATGACATACTTACTGACCACTTTTTGTAGGGTTGCCAACTAGCTGGTAATATACTGGGCAAGGGTTGTAAAAATTAAGCTTTTTCTGGACCAAGACAATAACAATTAAACTTGTAATAGGAAGGAAAATGAAGACCAGTATCATTTACAGAGGTCATAGTTTCTAATCAGTCTGTCATTTTAGAACAAATCTAGGGGAACGATTTTTGGCTTTTCAGTTAAAAATACTCAGAGCTGCTTGACTTGTATCTCTGCCTTCTCCTAAAAATAGCAGAAATAGCTCAGGGAAAAAAGAATAGACCCTACACCCACGTCAGGCTCTGCTCTGTACCTTTTCAGACTCTTCGTTGTGCAGCTCTCTCAAATAAAGACACTTTCTTTTTCCCAGACAATGATAAAAGGGAAAAAAAGTTCAATATCGTGGGTAAAGTACAGATCATCATGGTAACTTCACAGACTTTAACAGCTTTACAGATTCCCCGTTAAATTTAAGGTGATTTTATATTGTTTAATGCTTTTATTTTCTTCAGGTGAGTAAAACTATTGGTTCATATATCATATTGGTTTGCATCATAGAGACCCCCCAATTAGCATGAAGAGTGACCCCCATTATACAGAATTCTGTAGTAAGGATGCTAAATGAAAATAAGGCCAGGGCCAGTTGATGGTGGATCTTCGCCTGCGTTTTCCTGCTGTGCTTCTGCTCCTGGTCTGCCTGCAGACGTGGTGGCAGTGTCGGGCCAGACCCCTCTCCCAATCTCCGAAAAAATTTTTTTGCACTTGGCACCAAACACCAAGGTTCATGTGCCCACACTCGGCAAGTCACAGTAGGGGGGTCGGAGGGGGGCCCCCAGTCCGACCCTGCATGGTGGATTTTGGCGCCGAAACACAACATTTTCCATTTCGCACTGAATTGCGCCCGCAGTTAGAAAGCCAAGGGGAGCGGCAGGACTGCAGTTTCTCCACCTGCGGAGGATCGTCTGGCCATAGCCTAAGGCTTTGTGAGCAGTTGCAGGAAATAATAAAATAAGATTCATGGGGGCTGATTCACAAAAGATCGTTATTCCTTAATGCAAAGTTTTGTGTGTGTTATTTAAGGAAAGTTATTTACGGAACGATTAATTAAAGTATTTTTGCGTGCACTAATAGACATATCGCAAGTGTTAATTCTTCATTACAGCACAGCGGTATTCTAATAGGTGAAATTTAACACCTCCCAGGAGTAGGCGTTACTAAACATCATCAGACGGATTAATAGAGGAAGATGTAGTGAGGAGCTGTAGGGCAGCAATTAAAGGGCTTTATGAGAAGCTGGAGCTTTACCTACAGCCACTAACACATTTTCACAATACCTTGGGCAGGTCCAGAATACCCCTCAGTGCAGATTCAGGGATCGGAGTATACGGCAGCCATCTTCCGGGTCTTCGGTAATCTGAGAATGAGACAGGCGTGGCGGCACATGCGCAGTTGGAGCAATTTCCCCGTTCGCGATGACTGCGCATATGCCGAAATTGACGAAAATTACAGAAGAGCCGGAAGATGGCTCCCATGAACTCCGATTCCTGAATCTGCACCAAGGGGTAAGTAAAAAGTTAGGGGCATTTGCCCAGCTTAACAGCTAGGCTGGGGGTGGAGGGGGGTCTATGTGAGGTTGGTGGGTAGGGTATTTTTAATAAGGGGTTTGTTTCTCCTTTCAGGCGATGTGTCAAACTTGAAAAGTCCAACAACCTCTGTTCTATAGGGACAAACCTGGGGAAAGCTTAGGTCCTGAATTTTTCAACCTTCAACTTATAAAAACAGTAACCACCATCAAAAAATGAAATTGTTTTAAAGTAATAAATATAAAGCAGTGTTGCCCTGCACTGCTAAAACTGATGTGTTTGCTTCAGAAACACTACTATAGTTCATATAAATAATCTGCTATGTAGCAATGGGGGCAGCCATTCATAGGAAAAAAGGCTCAGGTTACACAGCAGATAAGCTCTGTAGAACATAATGGTGTTATCTGTTATCCACTATTTAACCTGTGCCATATAGACTTTTTTCAATTTCCACCATTGCTACTCAGCAGCTTGGTTATATGAACTATAGTAGTGTTTTTGAAGCAAACACATCAGTTTTACCAGTGCAGGGCAACACTACATGATATTTTCATTACTTTAAAACACCTTCATTTTTTTGTTGTTACTGTTCCTTTAATACCTATTATCCAGAATACTCAGGACCTGGGGTATTCCTGATAATGGATCTTTCCGTATTTTGGATCTTCAGTCCTTAAGTCTCCTAGAAAATCATGTAAACATGAAATAAACCCAATAGGCTGGTTTTGCTTCCAATAAGGATTAATTATATCTTAGTTGGGATCAAGTACAAGCTACTGTTTTATTATTACACAGAAAAAGGAAACATTGGATAGATTCCAAAAACAGGCATGGAAGGTAATGAAAGTAACTGAGTGACACGAGAGATTCAGGCTCAGATCAGGCATCATTTTGGGCTGAATTATTAAGCACTTGGGACTTTTTCCACTTTCATTCAGTTTGATAGTCTGCAATAACACAAGATATGTGTTCTGTGATAGGAGGCATATGTGTTGTGTTTAGGGTTGCCACTTGCAATCAAGGTAATCCCAACGTTATTAATAGTGAAAATGCATAAAAATACAGGAAAGCTAGTATTTTTTTCAAGAAAAGGTGCCAACCCGAGTTGTGTTCCTTTTAGCTGAAGTCCAGGACCACTCTTATATAGGTCATGTTGGTAGTTTTTCACTGATAAGTCTGCGTTTGTAAACAATTGTTGCAAGTATGGGACTTGTTATCCAGAATACTTGGGACCTGGAGTTTTCTGGGTAATGATCTCTCCATAATTTGGATCTCCATACCTTAAGTCTACTAGAAAATCATGTAAACATTAAATAAACATAACCAATTTGGTTTGCCTCCAATAAGGATTAATTATATTTTTGTTTGGATCAAGTACAAGCTACTGTTTTATTATTACAGAGAAAAAGGAAATCATTTTTAAAAAATGTGGTTTCTTTGGATAAAATGGAGTCTATGAGAGATGGCCCTCCCGTAATTCAGAGCTTTATTGATAATGGGTTTCCGGATTACAGATTTCATACCTTTACTTTAAGTTCTTAAATCTGGCTGTTTTGCCAACCTGACTGCCCCTTCTCAACCTGTCTGCACAAATATGGATTCCCCTTATAGAGGAATATGGGGCATCAGATAGTATAAAAGCATCAGCAAATGCAGGTATGGGACCTGTTATCCAGAATGCTTGGGACCTGGGGTATTTCTGTAGTTACGATTTCCATACCTTAAATCAGCTAGGAAATCATGTTAACATTAAATAAACCAAAAAGGCTGTTTTCTCTTCCAATAAGCATTAATTATATCGTAGTTTTGATCAAGTACAGGTATGGGACCTGGTATCCAGAGTGCTTGGGACATGAGGTTTTCTGGATAATGAATTTTCCCGTAATTTGGATCTCCATACCTTAAGTCTACTAAAAATTCAAAACAATAAATAAACCCAATAGACTGGTTTTGCCTCTGATAAAGGTTAATTAAATCTTAGTTTGGATCAAGTACAAGGTATTGTTTTATTATTACACAGAAAAAGGAAATCATTTTAATTAAAATGTTAATTGTTTGATTTATTAGTGCATATGGCAATTTTCCCCTCTACCAACTGTATTATTTGGCATTATTCAGGTGTGACAGCTCTTCATGGGCTGTAATACCAAGATAAATTAGTAGGCCTCTGATTCCTTTGCCCTCCTATATATATTTTGAAAGATGTTGATTAGATAATGGATTCTTTTTTTCTAAAAATATTAGGTTCAAAAGGTTGTTGTACATACTTGTGTACTTCTATTGAAAGCTTGAAATTTGTAACTCAGTTGTGCATCTACTAATACAAATTAAGAAGGGATGTAAATAAGGGTACGATCATTGCAGTCTTATTGCTTTGACCTACATTCTGGACAGCTTTCAAATTGCTGAGCCTAATATTTTTCATATTTATTGTACATATGCAGAATTCGTCTAAATGTATGTATTGTATATATTTTAGCTGTATGCTGGTGTCACACATAGAAGAGACTCAAGTGAGTGAGGATGAAGAACCACCAACCAAATCATAGACTATCTTTACAGACAGGGCTGGACTGGGAGTAAACTGGCAAAAAAATCAAAGCAGCCCACATGTAAACATGCATTGATCTTGTACACATCCACTCATATATTGGGGTAAAACTGCAAAAAATGATGTGCATAAAGAGCTGCCTTTCTCACACACTTAAGTGTAATTAAGTGTAATTAATGTAAAGTATGTTAAAGATTCTACAGCCTTGAGCCTTTATATGGTCACATAACCCCTCAGTGACTTCTAATATCCTTATCATTTACAGTAGGGGGTACATTATCCCTTATAATACATGAGTGATACTCAGAGTTCCCTGTATAACTCAGCCTGTAGCCCTGTGTTTTTATATGGTACACTGTAGTAGTTAAGTACAAATTCTCAGCATCCAAAAGGGCACTCAGAATAATAAAAACAGCAGTACTTACATATTAATGTATGTGCTAAAATGGATCAGTGCAGTTGCTTATAAAAATCAGTCAACAGTTTGAAAATTAAAGTGAAGGTCTAAGTGGCTGTTATGGGGAACTGCTCTGGAGCAATTTAGCATTAGTTAGTAATTCAGCCCCAGTTTTTTTTATTAAACGCAAGATGCCAAAGACAATTCCAATAATAAGGTACATTATTTGTGGTTTTTCAGTTATATGTTTTTTTTGTTCAGCAGCTGGTTGCTAGGGTCTTATTTAGCCTAGAAACCAGGCAGTGGCTTGAAAGTGGCTATAGGATTTTTAAAGGCATATTTATCAAAGGGTGAACTTAAGAATCCCATAGAAATGAATCGAGAGTGGCGGAATTTCACACTAGTGGACTGTGGTGATCTCTAACTTCACTCTTTGATAAATACAGTATACCCCTATGAATAGCAATACATGAGTTACTTAATGACAATTCATTTGTAGCCTTTCAGAGCAATAGTAAGTGACCACCATTTGAATGCAGAAATAGGTAGCAAATAATTAAAAATAAAACATGAAGACCAATTGCAAAGTTGCTATAAATAGGACATTCTATAACACACTCCACCAAAACTGTGCAGCCTCCATGTCACACTTATGACTACAACATTAGGCTAATATCATGTTTATCACAGCTTCTTCCTGATAATAAAACCGAGCTCCCAACCTCCCCGTCTAAATTACAGTCAAACCATAATTTTACATATCTGCTTTACATTTTCTTTTTTTACTTTTTTCTGATCCACTGGAAAATGAAAACTCAAGCTTTGTCTGTATGGCAAAAGTTGTGGCCACAACACAACAAGTGAACAGTATAATACAATGCACCCTCTACCCACCAAATAATTTGAAATACTGTTTACTTGAGAGACTTTGCTGCTGTTTTTTCAGACTACTAAGTAACTGCTGGCCCACTCTCCAATCCACAGGCCCACTTTCAGCACCAGCTCTGCTTTGCCCCAGAAATAAATACCTCTCACCAGCTTCCCAGAAGAATAATTCAGCTCTCCAGTTTGTTTGTAAAGAAAGCAGCCTGTGGTGACGTCACACAGGTGTCCTGTCCACTAATTCAAAGTTTCTGCAGTCCTCCTCTCTCTGCTCTGTTACATTACACTGCTATATGGAGGTGGGAGGAGGCTGCAAACTTGAGCGTCTTGCTGCCATTCCAGAGAGTGGGGGAGGGACACGGAGACAGAGCAGAGGGCTGATTACACGAAGCAGACGCTGCTCACGGATTAGTTAACTAATTAGGTGGCCGCGCTGGACAGGTCAGGTACCAACGCTGGCGGCTTTGATTAATAGCATAGTGAGGCAGTGCGCCGCCGCATCTTGTCAGACAGCGAGCGGCCCACTGAAACACACAGCAGAGCAGCCCTCGGGCAAATGCCTCAATAAACAGATTATCAGTCCGGGCCTGTTTACAGAGCCATGCTTCAAATATTTATTATATAAAATATTTGAAGCATGGCTCTGTAAAGATAGTCTATGATTAAGTGTTTATCACGAAACGCGTAAGGCTGTGGATACAATAAACTCTTCACTTTGAGTTTATTTGCCTGGTAGAAGATTGCCTTCATTGAGTGCCTGCTCTAAAGTTTTTTTTGGTTTGACCGCTCCCCATGCTGAGGGCTCAGGGCGGTGCACCTGGGACTCTTCTCTTATGTGGTGAGTTATCAATTTCTACTTCCTAAACTACAGATTTATTATAGGTAGCAACCCTAGTCTGAATTTGTTTGGAAGCTCCAGGAACCTCCCACAGTTATGAAAGAAACTAACTAACAATGCACTCCCCATGTACAGATTAACATATATGGCTAGAGGTTGTCCTGAAAAATTCACCAACATCTGGGATGCATGGACCTCCTGCCAGGAGACTACTACTGATGTGGACCCAACATAGACCAATTACACTGTGGATCTATAATTCGGCCATTTGGTGACCCAACCTTTTCACACGTACCTATACAACCGTGTCTTCTTTTTACATGTTTTATATTTTTTGTTTGTTTTTATTGTTTAAAAATTGAAACCCAAATTAAAAACTAAAAAAAAAAAACCAGTAGGCCTGGTTTTAAAACTTGTCTTGAATTCAAAAATAAGCACCTGCTGTGAGGCCACTGGGAGCAACATCCAAGGGCTTGGGAGTGCATATTTCCATGCTCCATGGGCCATGGAGCACAAGTGATTTTTTATTCTTAATTATATTAGCGACAGAATGGAATATAACACAAGAAATATATATATATATATATATATATATATGTGTGTGTGTGTGTTGTGCGAAATGTTCTCCTGGCAGAGGCAACTACTTCCTTCAGCACAACCATGTAATTTTCTTCCCGGATCTGACTGCTAATGGCTTCATAAACCTCTCTACTGTGTTTCTTTTCCTAAGTCAATCATTGCCATACGTCTATTTCTACTTATGAGCCCGGCCATGCTCAGCACCACTGCAATTATATGTAGAATGCTTAGTTATTTCTCCTGAACTCTTCTCTATGTCAGTTAAAACATTTTATTAGGAAACTATTTGCTGTGTGTTTTTAAGAGCTGAAACACTCAAGGTAACCAGCAGTTGTGCCGCTTTTCTCCCCTCAGAGAGATGTTATTTTCTATCTGTGGGGTATTTGTGTAGGCAGATATGAAAGCTCTTAGCTCAACATTTAATTAGGATAAATGCGAAAATGAATAGTTCTTAATGAGCTGTTTAGTTTAGTGGTGGTAAAGTACTAATGGATAAGGACAATGGTACTTGCTTTTTTTTCTTCACTCTTTTTCTTTTAATCCACAAGTGGGGAACTTAACCATAGGCTTCTAATTAACCTTATTTTCTCTGTTTTCTATAAAATTTGGGTCCAATCAAAAAAAGCCTGTATTTTGGAAACTTTAGCTAACTTTGTTGTGGACCTTGTACTATTTTCTGAAGACTAGCTAACATATTATTTACCATTAATAATGCATGGCAAGTTTGCTCCAGGAATTATGCACTGTTAAAATTATTATACAGGTATCAAGAATGCTCAGGACCTGGGGTTTTCCGGATAACTGATCTAACCGTAATTTGGATCTTCATACCTGAACTCTACTAGAAAATCATGTAAACATTAAATAAACCCAATAGGCTTTGCCTCCAATAAAGATTAATTATCTTAGTTGGGATCAAGTACAAGCTACTGTTTTTATTATTACGCAGAAAAAGGAAATCACTTTTTAAAAAATTTGGATTATTTGGATAAAATGGAATACTTTTTGGATAATGGATCCCATACCTGTACAGGAAATAAGGGTTTTATTTATAATTACTTGAGCCTCCAGGCTCAAACAACTGGTTATAGAAACTGCCTGTTGGATCTCCATACCTCAAGTCTACTGAAAAATTATTTGAAAATGAAATAAATCTCCAAGAAGGTTTGCCTCTCATAAGGATTAATTACATCTTAGTTTGGATCAAGTACAAGATATGTTTTTATAATTACAGAGAAAGGGGAAATCATTTTTTAAAGTTAGAATTATTTAATCAAAAATGGAGTCTATGGGACTGTAATTTGGAGTGTGCTGGATAACAGGTTTCAGAATAACCATACAAATACCTGGATAAGATGCCTCATAAAAGTAAAATATATGTGTGTGTGTGTATATATATATTCTTCCCTGAAGAAAGTTCCTGTGAGGAACTGAAACGTTGGATTCAATAAACCTACCTATTTTTGACACCATATCTCATCTTTTAAATCCTTGGAGTGCTGTCTCTTCGCATATATATATATATATATATATATATATATATATATATATATATATATATATATATTAGGGATGCACCGAATGCTTTTGGATTCGGCTGAACCCCCGAATCCTTCGCGAAAGATTCGGCCGAATACCGGACTGAATCCTAATTTGCATATGCAAATTAGAGGTTGGAAGGGGAATTTTTTTTTACTTCCTTGTTTTGTGACAAAAAGTCACGCAATTACCCTCCCCACCCCTAATTTGCATATGCAAGTTCGGATTCGGTTTGAACGGGCAGAAGGATTCGCCTGAATCCGAATCCTGCTGAAAAAGGCCGAATCCTGGCCGAATCCCGAACCGAATCCTGGATTCGGTGCATCCCTAATATATATATATATATATATATATATATATATATATATATATATATAGTATATATAATTTGCCCTGGCTTCCTATATACTGTAGGTAAGTAAACAATCCACATACATGGAAAAGAATTTAAATAAAATATAGTAATTTTGTCGATTAAACACTGAAATAAAATGTAGTGATACTGAGCTTACATAAGAGATAAACATCATATTATAGGCAGATTTATATCCCATTATCTACCATGAGGAATACTGTGACTTTCACAAAATCCGGTAAATAAATCATCCTTTATAAACCTTTAATCCTGTGGCTTGTTCGCGTCTGTAAAATAAACATAATTAGCAATAAATGAAAATAATATTCTTTTGTTCCGCATACCCTCATTTAGCCAAACATTTCAAGCTGTTTGGAGTAATTTGAATTATTGGCAGTGAGTAGAATTAGTGCGACGTTGAGTCCTTACCATGTGCTTAAATGTCATTATGGGAGCTCACATTGTGAGACAGAAACAGGTTTATAAAAGTTCCGTGCTTTCCCTGCGGGTCTAATTCCTTAATTAAACCACATTGTAATTAAATGATAAGCTGCTCGTGATCATTAAGCAACGTTTTAACTTTCCACATAACAATAGTGCTCGTAAATTTCTACATTGGATTTTTACTGTAGGCTTTGATACCTACTTTCTTCATGTGCATTTTGCATATTCTATTTATATAACATCAAGGGTCGAATTTCGAGTTTTTTAAAACTCCCATGAACTCGAAATTCGACAAATCGAAATTTATTAATAACATCAAATTCTTAAAACTTGGATGAATAGAATTGTCCTGAAAACTCAAATCAAATTTGAATTTAAAAAACTCTATGTCAGGAAGGCTGCAAATGACTCAAAATTGATCCCTGGACCTCTCCCATTGTAGTCAAATTTGAGTTCTTAAAGGGCCAGAGTATGATAAATCTTGAAATCTTAAAAACTTGGATCAAATTTGAATGACTCCCTAGTCAAATTTGATCAAAAATTTTTTCGCTACGACCCTTAATAAATCTGCCCCTTAGTTACATAGTTACATAGTTAAATTGGGTTGAAAAAAGGAAAGTCCATCAAGTTCAACCCCTCCAAATGAAAACCCAGCATCCATACATACACCCCTCTACTTTTAATTAAATTCTATATACCCATACTAACTATAGAGCTTAGTATCACAATAGCCTTTGATATTATGTCTGTCCAAAAAATCATCCAAGCCATTCTTAAAGGCATTAACTGAATCAGCCATCACAACATCACCCGGCAGTGCATTCCACAACCTCACTGTCCTGACTGTGAAGGACCCCCTACGTTGCTTCAAATGAAAGTTCTTTTCTTCTAGTCTAAACGGGTGGCCTCTGGTACGGTGATCCACTTTACGGGTAAAAAGGTCCCCTGCCATTTGTCTATAATGTCCTCTAATGTACTTGTAAAGTGTAATCATGTCCCCTCGCAAGCGCCTTTTTTCCAGAGAAAACAACCCCAACCTTGACAGTCTACCCTCATAATTTAAGTCTTCCGTCCCTCTAACCAATTTAGTTGCACGTCTCTGCACTCTCTCCAGCTCATTTATATCCCTCTTAAGGACTGGATTCCAAAACTGCACTGCATACTCCAGATGAGGCCTTACCAGGGACCTATAAAGAGGCATAATTATGTTTTCATCCCTTGAGTTAATGCCCTTTTTTATGCAAGACAGAACTTTATTTGCTTTAGTAGCCACAGAATGACACTGCCCAGAATTAGACAACGTGTTATCTACAAAGACCCCTAGATCCTTCTCATTTAAGGAAACTCCCAATACACTGCCATTTAGTGTATAACTTGCATTTATATTATTTTTGCCAAAGTGCATAACCTTGCATTTATCAACATTGAACCTCATTTTCCAGTTTTCTGCCCAGTTTTCCAGTTTAGACAAATCACTCTGCAAAGTGGCAGCATCCTGCATGGAACCTATAGTTCTGCACAATTTAGTATCATCTGCAAAAATAGAAACAGTACTTTCAATGCCCACCTCCAGGTCATTAATAAACAAGTTGAAAAGCAAGGGACCTAGTACAGAGCCCTGCGGTACTCCACTAACAACATTGGTCCAATTAGAAAATGTTCCATTTACCACCACTCTTTGTAGTCTATCTTTTAGCCAGTTCTCTATCCAAGTACAAATACTATGTTCCAGGCCAACATTCCTTAATTTAACCAGTAACCTTTTGTGTGGCACTGTATCAAATGCTTTAGCAAAATCTAAGTAAATCACATCCACTGCCATCCCAGAATCGAGGTGTCTACTTACATTCTCATAAAAAGAAATTAAGTTAGTCTGGCAAGATCTATTACGCATAAAACCATGCTGGCACAAACTCATAGTATTATGATTTGCTATGAAGTCCAGTATCTTATCCTTTATTAACCCTTCGAAAAGCTTTCCTACCACTGACGTCAGACTAACTGGCCTATAGTTTTGAGGCTGAGAACGGGATCCTTTTTTGAATAGAGGCACCACATTAGCAATTCGCCAGTCTCTCGGCACTATGCCAGATCTCAATGAATCCTGAAAAATTAAGTAAAGAGGTTTGGCAATCACAGAGCTAAGCTCGCTAATTACCCTGGGATGAATACCATCTGGCCCTGGACCTTTGTTAATCTTAACATGTTCTAGTCTCTTTTGAATTTCATCATGTGTGAACCATGCATCATTAGTTGTATTACTAGAATTGGGACTGTTAAGAAGGAAACCTTCACTTACTGATTCCTCATTTGTGTAGACAGATGAAAAATATGAATTCAGAATCTGCGCTTTTAATTTGTTTTCATCAACCAGCTGACCCCCCTCTGATAGTAAGGGACCCACCCCTTCCTGCTTCATTTTTTTACTATTAACATATTTAAAAAATAATTTTGGATTTTTTTTACTGCTTACTGCAATATCCTTTTCTATAGCAATTTTAGCTTGCCTTATAGCTTCTTTGCATGATTTATTGGCCTCCTTGTACCTTATAAATGATTCGGCTGTACCAGCTAACTTGAAAGTTTTAAAAGCACGTCTTTTCTTACCCACCTCAACACCAACGCTTCTATTGAACCAAAAAGGTTTTGCTTTGCAACAACGTTCCTTGCTTACAAGTGGAATATACTGACAAGTATATTTATTAAGCAGCATTTTAAAGACTTCCCATTTTTGTTCTGTGTTTAACCCTGTGAAAAGCATTTCCCACTTAATATGTTGCAGAGATGCCCTTATACTGTCAAAGTTTGCACGTCTGAAATTTAGTGTTTTAGTTACTCCCTTATAGAATTGCTTCTGCAACAGAATCTCAAAGGAGACCATGTTATGATCACTATTCCCTAAATGCTCACCCACACAAATGTTAGAGATGAGTTCAGTATTGTTAGTTATTACAAGGTCCAAAAGAGAGTTATTCCTAGTAGGTTCTTGAACGAGCTGGAATAAAAAGTTGTCATTCAGCATATTTACAAACCTACTAGCTTTTTCTGTCTTAGCAACCCCATTACCCCAGTCAATGTCTGGATAATTGAAGTCACCCATAGCAACAACTTGACCCAGCTGTGAAGCCGCTTGTATCTGCAAGAGTAGCTCGGCTTCATACTCGACACTTATACGAGGTGGTTTATAGCATACACCAATGATAATTCTTTTTGATACCTTTTGCCCAGTCGAAATCTCTACCCAGAGTGATTCTACACCCTCACCAGTGCCAGCTATTTTTATTTCTTTAGCGCATGGCTTTAATTCAGGCTTTACATACAAACACACTCCTCCACCCTTTTTAATCCCTCTATCCCTCCTAAAAAGGGTGTAACCATTTAAATTCACAATCCAGTCACATGTTTCATCCCACCAGGTCTCAGTGATACCAATTATATCATAATTTTTAGAGCATGCAATTAATTCCAGGTCTCCCATTTTACCTGACAAACTCCGTGCATTTGCCAGCATACAGCGGAGGTTATTACTTATACTTTTGAAATGTGCATTACTTGGTAAAGAATTATACGTTAAGTTAGTATTATTCTGTTTTCCTTGTAACAGAGGGACCTCCTTAGCTGGTAAACTGTATGCCCCCCTCACTCCTCCCCCATGACCCCTTACTAACCCCACTGCCCCGTCTACACTAGCTTCCCCATAATCCTTTCTCTCACCCACCCCCCCCTTGCCTAGTTTAAACACTCCTCCAACCTCTTAGCCATTCTTTCCCCTAGCACCGCGGACCCCCTTCCATTGAGGTGCAAACCGTCACGGCTGTATAAGTTGTACCCCAACGAAAAGTCAGCCCAGTGCTCTATGAACCCAAACCCTTCCTTCCTGCACCAAGACTTTAGCCACGCATTAAGCTCCCTAAGCTCCCGCTGTTTTCCTAAACTTGCACGTGGCACAGGCAAAATTTCAGAAAAGATTACATTGGAAGACCTTTCCTTGATCTTAGAGCCTAGATCCCTGAAATCATTCTTTAAGGTCTTCCATCTACCATTTATTTTGTCATTAGTACCGATATGTACTAAGACAGCTGGGTCGTGCCCAGCCCCACCCAATAATTTGTCTATCCGATCAACCACATGCCGAACCCTGGCACCAGGTAGACAGCAAACTGTCAGAATGTGGCCCTTCCGCAAGCTCTTTTCTGCCTCTGGCACTAGTGATTAGCTCCTCCAGCATTGACAGTGCATGATCATTGTATGTGGGTCAATGCAGCCCTACTACTATATATAATATAATTTTACAATTTTATCACTCCAGTAGTTTGAATATAGGCATTTTTAGAACATAGAAGCAAAGTCTAACAGCCTCTCTAATTTAAGGGGGGAATATGATCCCTTCTAATATATGAGAGATAGTTTTGAATATATTGTTGGAAGTTATCTATCATGCAGGTTTTGCCATTCTGTGCATGTCGGCCTAAAGCCTGTGGGTCATGCAGGTTGGGCCACCTGGTCTGGTGTGGGTCACCAATGTCCACTACAGCATACTAAACTTTTCCCAATAATTTATTCCAAAATGACACTGTTTACACAGCAAATAATTCACTCTACAATATAAAATTTCATTCCTGAACCAACAAGTGTATTTTTTTAGTTGTAATATTGGTGTGTAGGTGCCATCTCAGGTCATTTTGACTGGTCATGTGCTTTCAGAAAGAGCCAGCACTGCTTTCTGGCAGGCTGTTGTTTCTCCTACTCATTGTAACTAAATGTGTCACGGTGGAACCTGGATTTTACTACTGAGTGTTGTTCTTAGATTTACCAGGCAGCTGTTATCACTATCAAGGAGATGTTACCTGGTTACCTTCCCATTGTTCAGTTGTTAGGCTGCTGGTGGGAAGGGAGGAGGGTGGTGTTACTCAAATTTGCAGTACAGCAGTAGAGTGACTGAAGTTTATTACAGCACAAGTCACATGACTGGGGATACCTGGGAAACTGACAATATGTCTAGCCCCATTAAATATGTAAGATTAAATATAAAAAAAATCAGTTTGCTCTTTTGAAAAATGGATTTCAGTGCAGAATTCTGCTGGAGCAGCACTATTAACTGATGTGATTTGAATAAAACATGTTTTCCCATAACAGTATCCCTTCAAACAGCACAAATGCACTCTCTGCACAATCTATGTGCCCCCCCTCTGGCACAAGAAAGGTAAGCGAGGAGGGGTGTCATTCATGGAGCCTCCTCAGGGTGGCACAGTGTTCAGAATGTCCAATAGGTTCCTGTAGCAAGTTGAGGGAGTGGGTTGGCCTGGGGCAGGGGCCCCTCTGCAATTCAGTGGGTATATTGTCCTGTGAGTTTAAAACTTTGTCATGTAGAATTGAATAGCTGTGGCCTAACAGTGTGCATTCTCTGGAACTTGCCAGTCTTTTAATAACACCGTTCTTATCAAAAGATATTGCATAGCTTTTCATTTCCGATTTCTAATCAAATTCAATATTTCGTTGTTCATAACCCAGCCAAAATCTCTGGACTTCGCGTGCATTTTATGGTATCATTTTTATTACAAACCTCGCATTTTTGATATTGGACTTTTATGTGCTTTTCCACCTTCTATGCAAACACTGAGTATTCCTGGATATTCCATGAATTCATTGGCAGTTATTATTATAAATATAACTTTCCATCTTCCACGCATTGCTGGTACCAGCGACTGTCAATATGGATTTTCTGAACCTGAAAATTTTGTCAAAATCTTTAGTAAACTACCTAAGCACAAAAGACTTCAGTGGACATTATGCTGAAAATGAAAAGAGTATTGTGCCTTTTATATTACTGTCTCAGAATTATATTAATAGGTAATTTATTTTTGTAGAGTTATATTCGTTACCCTGCTGGAAAAAGCGTTTCTTCTTCCTGCTAGTTGTGTGGCTTTCTCTTCTGACTGCCTGTCAAACCACATTACTCCAATCACAGTATATAACAGAGCAGGTGCCGCTAAGCACAGGGCAAGATTAATGATTCACTACAAGAAAGACAGGAAATCTGTTGTTTTAGAAGATTTATGTACCAGAGAGAGGGAGCAATACCATTGTTTTACATGGAAACATAACAATATGGTGTGCAATAATTCTTTGCCAAAATACATACACTTTTAAGGGGGGATAAAGAATGGCATAATTAGTGATCCCTTAAAAATAACCCATAGCTGTTCTTTTCTTCTTGTATGATAGAGGCTTCGCTGAATGGTTGGTTGTTACTTTAAGCTACACTCTACTGCTCTTCATTAGCATAGGAACATTGGTTGCAAAAAAAACACAACTGCCGAGTTAAAGCTTTTTTGTCAAAGTGAAACCTGTTTAACTGCTAGATGATCCAGAAAAAAAAAAACCTTTCTGAACTTCTCCATTTTGCCTCAGAGGGGGATAAATTTCTTCCTGACTTCAGGATTGCAACCGGTCCAATCTTTCAGTCAACTAAGAGCTATTTTCAATTACCCTGTATTCCTCCACTTGCTAAAAAGCAATCCAGCCCCTTCTTAAAGCTATCTAATGTATCAGCCTGTACAACTGATTCAGGGAGAGAATTCCACATCTTCACAGCTCTCTCTGTAAAAAACCCCTTCCGAATATTAATATGGAACCTCAACCTTCTTCTAATCCGAATGAGTGACCTTGTGTCAGCTGGAAGGACCTACTGGTAAATAAAGCATTAGAGAGATTATTATATGGTCCCCTTATATATTTATACCTTGGGGTTATTTTTGAGAAAAAACGTGTTGGTAGTTTTGACCAAAACACTAACTCAAAAATTTGAATTTGAATTTGCCATTCCAACCTTAGTAAATCTGCCCCCTGGTTATAATATCCCCCTTTAAACACCTCTTCTCCAGCATAAACAACCCCAACTTCATAATTGAGATTTTCCATATACTTTACCAGCTTAGTTGCCCTTCTCTGAACCCTCTGTAATTCAATAATGTCCTGTTTGAGCCTGGAACCCAATGATGCACGGCATATTCTAGATGGGGCCTTACCAGTGCTCTATACAGTGGAAGAATAACCCCCTCCTCCTACAAATCTATGCCCCTTTTAATACAGCTCAAAACCTTGTAGCCCTCGTAGCTGCTGATTGGCATTCCACTATTATTAAGTGCAAATATATACACAACTCTCCTAATTAATAATAGGAGGTGTCATGTTAAAGCAAAAATGTCTTTTATAAATTCTAATACAATTTCAAATAGTTTTGCCACTGGAGCATAAATATAGCTTTCAGCCATCAAAGCTAAAAATCTGGGACAATTTAAATTTTCAAATCTGCTTTGCCTATTGCTCCTTTTTTTGTCATGGCCAAACAGGACTGTTGGGGGTTATACTTAATTGTGTCAGTGTGTATATACAGGTATGAAATCTATTGTCTGAAATTTTTGGAACCTGAGGTGTTTTAGGGGGTTTTCTATAATGTAAAACACCTTTCCTTAAAGGGCATGTAAAGGCAAAAAAATAAAATCCCATTTTTACTTTCTTTAATGAAAAAGAAACCTATCTCCAATATACTTTAATTAAAAAATGTGTACCTTTTTTTATAAGAAACCTGATTATGCAGTGAAATTCTCCCTTCATTTACTGCTGAGGAATTTCCAGATGGTCCCTAAGCAGCCCAGACCACTCTGAGCATGTGCACAGTCTTAGTCTTGCAAAGATGTTTAACAAAGTTACAAGATGGTGACCCCCTGTAGCCAACTTTGAAAGCATAAATTATTTGTTTGATTAGGCTTGTGGTGCAGTAAGTTCATGTTTATATTTAGTATACAAAATACAGCATTTCTAGCCTAATTCTATTTTAGACTTTACATGCCCTTTAAAGAAGTGGATGCTGATATTTATCAGCTCAAGCCCCCTTTGGAGATACAGCCTTTGGTCAGAATCCACTTTACATCATAACAAGGTTACAGTTATAGGAAAACATTGGTGTATCAGTCATAGTTCTAAGAATATCTAGGGTAGCAAATATGTTTTCTCTTCAACTCTCACCCTAATTAGCCTTCAGGCTGGGCACGCACTGCTACTGCTTAAGTGCATTCAGGAGAACCAGACCCACAGTTTCAGACCCACTGCCATATTTGATTAACATCTGATTAGGATTTATTCATATCAGAGAGAAATATATTTCCCTAAGAGCAATGAGTAAAATATTTTAGCTAGCTTTACATATCTATAGGCCGTAACCATCAATCTCTTAATGGAAATTGAGCAACAAATTCAATATACAGTAAACTATGTCCAATGTGTTTATCGGACCTAGTCAATGCCCCACATTATTTAATCCTGATACCAGTGTACAAGTCGGGGGAAATGACTCACTTAAAGGAAAACTATACCCCCAAAATGAATACTTAAGCAACAGATAGTTTATACCAAATTGAATGACATATTAAAGAATCTTACCAAACTGGAATATATATTTACATAAATATTGCCCTTTTACATCTCTTGCCTTGAACCACCATTTCGTGACTCTATCTGTGCTGCCTCAGAGATCACCTGACCAGAAATACTACAACACTAACTGTAACAGGAAGAAGTGAGGAAGCAAAAGGCAGAACCCTGTCTGTTAATTGGCTCATGTGACCTTACATGTGGTTTGTATGTGTGCACAGTGAATCTTACGATCCCAGGGGGCGGCCCTTATTTTTTAAAATGGCAATTTTCTATTTATGATTACCCAATGGCACATACTATTAAAAAAGTATACTATTATGATAATGGTTCATTTACATGAAGCAGGGTTTTACATATGAGCTGTTTTACTCAGTATCTTTTAAAAGAGACCTACATTGTTTGGGGGGTATAGTTTTCCTTTAAGGGGCACTCGGTAATGACCTTCCATTGAAGCATTGCATTCTATTTCTAGTAAAGGAATTAAGCCCATGAATGTTTTGGGAATATTTGATTTGCAGTATGAATCCTCCGTAGGCACTTAGGAATATTTCCAGTGGGACCATAACACTCATCAGGGGTGTAAATGAATCACAGTGATATACAGTCACCTTTACATCAGCAGAATCACAAATAACAAAAGATCTATAAGCCCTTTGAACTTTGAACAATGTCAAATCAATATAAAATGAACCTCATCATCATCATCATCATCATCATTTATTTATATAGCGCTGTCAAGATACGCAGTGCTTTAACCTGAAATATTTCCAAACAATATACAATTATCTACAATGTGAAACTACAACTTTTAGTTCATTGTATAGTAAACAGTATTGTGTCTCTAGAGATGAAGTTGAAATCCTTTGATATGCTGAAAATGTAATTATTTTTCTTCATTATATGCTTCAGGGATGCACCGAATCCTGAATTTGGTTCAGAATTCAGTCAAATCAGAGCCTTTTTTAGCAGGAATCCAAACGCTATACAACAGTAAAATTTAATATGCTTGCATCAGTATTATCCACCCACGCTCCAGAAATTTCTGCTGAGGTTTCAGTATTTACTCAATTATGTTCCCCAGGATTCAGGAAACTCAATCCTCTGAAAGTGAAGTTCAGTGCATCCCTAATATTCTTATACAAATTGCTGCTTCACTTGGTAAAACCCTGATTCCAGGGGCGTAACTATAGAGGAAGCAGACCCTGCGGCTGCAGGGGGGCCCAGGAGTGTAGGGGGCCCAGTGAGACCCTAATTAATTAGCAATTTTAATATATCTTGGTAAAATAGGCCAACTTATAAATATTTTGGGGCCCTAAATTGAATTTGCTATGGGGCCCAGTAACAACTAGTTATGCCACTGCCTGATTCGTTTAAAACCAGGTTATAATCACATTATAACATGATTATTATGTTGTTATTGGAGTAGCCAAAATTAACTTTGAAAAATGAAACCCTTAAATCCAATCCGATCCTCTGTAGAATATTACTAATAAACTCTATTTCCCTTTTAAGCCCTATCATTTTTCTAAAGCAGGGGTCCCCAACCTTTTTTTCACCGTGACCCACATTGGCTATTCAGTTGCTCTATGTGTATAGTCCACCTACTGGATGCTTTCTTTGGCCATAAACATGGTTTCTATGCAACCAAAACTTGCCTTCAGGCCAAAGATTCAAAAATAAACTGCTTTGAGGCCACTGGGAGCAACATCCAAGGAGTTGGTGAGCAACATGTTGTTGCAGTGTCACTGGTTGAGGTCATTGCTCTAAAGCAAGTAGGTGGATTCAATCTAAAAAGTTGCATAAGTTTAGGGTTGGGCTGGGCCGGCGGGACACTGGGAAAAAAACCCAGTGGGTCCCACCAACCCAGACCTGAAACCCTGATGGCCCTCCCTCAAGTCACTTTGGGTGGCAGGGGCTCCTGTAGGGGGGTGCATCAGGGGCCCCTTGAGTGATGCGGGGGCCCCCTGGGGTGATGGGCCCTGCACCCACAAATCCGACCCTGCATATAAAACTGCTATTCGTTTTACTATTATAGCATAAAAAAGATCCTTCTCCCAGTGTGCCTACATGCTAAGAAGTCTTCACTAGAACGCTTCTATTTTATTTTTTTATGCACAAATAAAATTCAATTTTCTTCAAGCTTGTCCGTTGTGAGAAACATCCCTTGCAGCACAAGACTGAATGCCATTAATGTTTCGGATGTATATTGTGATTTGGGAAGCTGTCAGATTGAATTTTATGTCGGCTTGGGACTTGCAAAATGCATGTTGCCTTTTATACGTCGGAGGCAATACAGTTCTGTAGACATCTTGATGTAGAGGAAAAAAGACAACATCTCTGTTTGACATTCACAATCTAGGACCGTTTTACTGCTATTACTTTGAGCATGTCGAAAATAAAAGTTTATTCAGAAAATGTAAATGCTAGACCAAACAGAAGAAACATTAACCCCATTAAACTAGGTCCAGAAAATGGCTGCTAAGCACCTGTTTTGTGCACTTTGTGATAGAAGTGGGCGGGGGGTTGCAGGAGAAGAAGAGTAAGAGTGGCTGAGGTTTGCTAGGGGCGGGATTAGGGCGGGGCTTGCCTTGGGTTCACTCTGTATGAGCCCTGGAGTAGGGAATAGCAAAGGACAGAGAGATACTACTCCCAGTAGTCATTTTACCTTTACATTGAAGTTTAAAATGACCTGAATCATTCGTATTTGTAATTTATGTTTAATGGAAAGTTTATCGACATTAGAAATGAAGATAGTCCCCCACCTTCATTGCTGCATAGCATTACCCTGTTTTTATACAAGAATATGATTTGCCTTGAAGACTTAGAAACAAGTGTAGGGAATTAGTGCAAAACCATTGCACTTATCCCTATAAAGAGATCAAGCCCAGAGCCTGTATCTGTGTGCTGTAAGCTGTTACCTAGCAACCAGCTGTTCAGTGATCTCAGTGCAGCAGGAAGTGACACAGCAGCTAGTGAGTGGCTGGCAGGAAGTCACAGATGTTGGCAGAAGAGAAAAGCCTGGCAGAGAGAACCTTGTGGTGGACAGACAAAAAGACCAGAGAGCTGCTGGTGGGCCCATAGAGTTGAGAGGCTTCACCAAAAGCAGATATTTGGATCAGGCTGACACAGAGAAGTCAGATACTGTGCCTGGAAAGACAGAGAGTGTGAAAGGAATCCAGACTGGAGGAACAACCTGCAGGAGATTCCTATCTGAGCATCCAAAGGGACTGCTATGACTGAATGTGCTGGACTTGCCTGAAGAGAAATCTGTAAAGCATCTGAAGGGAATTTGGAGTGAGTATCCAGGGACAGTACCCTAAAGAAGCCCTTGAAGATACAGAGACTGTTTTGTGGAAGGACATTAATTTGCATTTGGTTTTCATTTTTTGTTTTTTTATTAAAATGGAGTCTATGGATTATTTGGAGTACAGGTATGGGACCTATTATCCAGAATGCTCGGGACCTGGGGTATTCCTTATAATGGACCTTTCCATAATTTAAATCTTCACACCTTAAGTCATGTAAACATTAAATAAACCCAATAGGCTGGTTTTGCCTCCAATACGGATTAATTATATCTTAGTTTGGATCAAGAACAAAGTACTGTTTTATCATTACATTGTAGTATTATTACACTGAAAAAGGAAATTCTTTTTAAAACATTATTGGGATAAAATGGAGTCTGTGGGAGACGGCCTATCCGTAATTCTGAGCTTTCTGGAAAGCTGGTTCCCATACCTGTATATGAGAAATGGCTCTCCCATCATTTGGAGCTTTCTGGATAATGGGCTTCCAGATAACGGATCTCATGCCTGTAATTAAGTTTAGTCTTTTTTAAATGTTGTTAAACAGTGCATACATTGTTTTAGGGGTTGTTCGCCTTTAAATGAACGTTGAATGTGATGTAGAGAATGATAGTCTAAAGGTGGCCATACACGGGCAGATAAAGCTGCCGATATCGGTCATTTAGACCAATTTGACAGCTGGTCTGCCCGTGTATGGGGGCTTCCGACGGGTCTTCCAGATCCATATCTGGCCAAGATATCGATCTGGAAGGTTTGATTTTTACCCGACCGACCCGCCGGAGCCCCTTGGCGTATCGTAATTCGATCGTTCGACAAACGACGATGTCGCCAAACGAGCGGATGAGTCTATGGCCAGCTTAAGACAGTATTTAGCTTTTTATTCAGCAGCTTTCCCGCTTGCAATTTCAGCAGTCTGGTTTTCCCATGCAAAAAAAAAAAAAACTGGTAATTGTATAATCCTCAAGGCACTTTGCTTCTATTTTTTGTTTTGCAAATGTGTGTTGAATGTCTGCCTGGCTGCACACGTGTGTGGGCTGGTGTGTGTGTGTTGACAGTAATGTGCCCAGTATCATGATATCAACCGCTATCATTTATTAAAGGCTACGTGATTAATCAAAACATGTTCATTGAGACTCAATATCTACATGAATGCTATTTAGATTTCAGTTTTTAATGCTTCATAGTTATTTCATTACTATTATAAAACCAAGCTGAAATTTGATTTGATGGTCGACAGAAATTACCATATGTCACCGGTATAACTTTTTAAAAATGTTCACTAAACAGATGTCTGTTAAGCTAATGAGCCGACGGATTTATAGTTTCCAATGGTTCCCGTATCAGAAGAACACACATTAGCCCATTGGAAGCCTGGCTGTATATTATTTTATTACCCCAAGCTATAAAAGGCATGACAGATCAAGCAATCTCAAACGCTCATTATACTTTGTTTTCCTTTGTTTTTCTAAATGTTATTTTTGCAGTATTTCAGCCATAGATTGCCAGTGCCACAACTGTTCATTACTTCCAGACTTTGCCACTGTATCTTCCTGCAGAGATGATGGGCAATATTATTTTCAAGACATAGAACCAATTACATTCATAATTTGGAACCTTGTTAATTAAATTAGTTACACAAAGTCCTTTACATTTATTTAACTAACAGGAGGAGTCTTTACATTATGCTTTTCATTTAACTAACTTTACATTATGGATACATTGTTGCATTTGTAAAAAAATGTTTGGCTAGATAAACGGTTGCCTGTATCTGGACTGCTTAATATACCGGAAGACTCCTCCTGTTAGTTAAATAAATTTAACTAAATCAAATTAAGGAAGGAGGAACCTAAAAAGAGACTAACCCATTGTGGGAAATCATATCTTTATTCATACAATGACTGATGTCGGTTGAGTGAAAGCTTCAACGTGTTTCCCTATTGGGACATTAAATAATACTAAAAGTTCTTTAAGGGCACAGCTGTCCAGCCACTGGTCTGTGAGGTGGATGTGGGTAGGATCTGTATGGCCTGTAGTCTGTTCATAGCCACTATAGACTTCTTTGTACAACATCATTATTTGAATATAATCCAGGCCACAAATATGCAGTGTTGGACATCATCATTTCCCTACATGTAAAAAGTTGAATGGCACAGGTTTAGGGCAGTGCTGGGAGCCCAAGACATGCAGGGCACAGGTCCAAATTCTTTTAGTAGTACCCCATCTGTCTCACCACTTTTATTCTTATGCCTCTCTGTGCTCTCCACTTTCTCATCTATTCCCTTACCAGTTATCTATCTATCTATGTATCTATTATCTATCATCTATCTATCTATCTATCATCCATATATCTATTATCTATCTGTGTCTATTTTATCTATTATCTATCTATCTATCTATCTATCTATCTATCTATCTATCTATCATCTATCTATCTTTCTATCTATCTGTATATTATCTATCTATCTATCTATCATCTATCTATCTATCTATCTATCTATCTATCATCCATATATCTATTATCTATCTGTGTCTATTTTATCTATCATCTATCTATCTATCTATCTATCATCTATCTTTCTATCTATCTATCTATCTATCTATCTATCTAGCATCTATCTAGCATCTATCTATCTATCTATCTATCTATCTATCTATCTATCTATCTATCTATCTATCTATCATCCATATATCTATTATCTATCTGTGTCTATTTTATCTATCATCTATCTATCTATCTATCTATCTATCTATCTATCTATCTATCTATCTTTCTATCTATCTATCTATCTATCTATCTATCTATCTAATATCTATCTATCTATCTATCTATCTATCATCTATCTGTCAATCTGTCTATTCTATCTATCTATCTATCTATCTATCTATCTATCTATCTATCTATCATCTATCTATCTATCTATCATCCATATATCTATTATCTATCTGTGTCTATTTTATCTATTATCTATCTATCTATCTATCTATCTATCTATCATCTATCTTTCTATCTATCTATCTATCTATCTATCTATCTATCTAGCATCTATCTATCTATCTATCTATCATCCATGTATCTATTATCTATCTGTGTCTATTTTATCTATCATCTATCTATCTATCATCTATCTTTCTATCTATCTATCTAACATCTATCTATCTATCTATCTATCATCTATCTGTCGATCTGTCTATCTATCTATCTATCTATCTATCTATCTATCTATCTATCATCTATCTATCCAGCTATCATCTATCTATCTTTCTTTATATCTGTCTATTATCTATCTATCTATCTATCTATCATCATATATCTATCTATTAATCTATCTATCATCTATCTATCTAGTATCTATCGATCTATTGTCTATCTATCTTTCTTTTTATGTCTGTCTATTATCTATCTATCATCCATCTATCTATTGTCTATCTGTCTATTCTATTATCTATCTATCTATCTATCTATCTATCTATCTATCTATCTATCTATCTGTCTGTCTATTATCTATCTATCTATCTATCATCCATCTATCATCTATCTGTCGTTCTATCTATCTGTCTATCTATCTATCTATCATCTATCTATCGTTCTATCTATCTGTCTATTATCTATCTATCTATCTATCTATCTATCTATCTATCTATCATCATCTATCATCCATATATCTATTATCTATCTGTGTCTATTTTATCTATCTATCTATCTATCTATCTATCTATCTATCTATCTATCTATCTATCTGTCTGTCTATTATCTATCTATCTATCTATCATCCATCTATCATCTATCTGTCTGTCTATTATCTGTCTATCTATCTATCTATCTATCATCTATCTATCGTTCTATCTATCTGTCTATTATCTATCTATCTATCTATCTATCTATCTATCTATCTATCTATCTATCATCATCTATCATCCATATATCTATTATCTATCTGTGTCTATTTTATCTATCTATCTATCTATCTATCTATCTATCTATCATCTATCTATCTATCTATCATCCATCTATCTGTCTATCTGTCTATCTGTCTATTATCTATCTATCTATCTATCTATCTATCTATCTATCTATCTATCATCTATCTATCATCCATATATCTTATATCTATCTGTGTCTATTTTATCTATCATCTATCTATCTATCTATCTATCATCTATCTTTCTATCTATCTATCTATCTCTCTATCTATCTATCTATTATCTATCTATCTATCTATCTATCTATCATCTATCTATCTATCTATCTATCTAGCATCTATCTATCTATCTATCATCCATATATCTATTATCTAGCTGTGTCTATTTTATCTATCATCTATCTATCATCTATCTATCTATCTATCTATCTATCTAACATCTATCATCTATCTATCTATCTATCTATCTATCTATCTATCTATCATCTATCTGTCGATCTGTCTATTCTATCTATCTATATATCTATCTATCTGTCTATTATCTATCTATCATCTATCTATCTATCTATCTGTCTATCTGTCTATCTATCTATCTATCTATCATCTATCTATCGTTCTATCTATCTGTCTATTATCTATCTATCTATCTATCTATCTATCATCTATCTATCATCCATATATCTTATATCTATCTGTGTCTATTTTATCTATCATCTATCTATCTATCATCTATCTTTCTATCTATCTATCAATCTATCATCTATCTATCTATCTATCTATCTATCTATCTATCATCTATCTGTCGATCTGTCTATTCTATCTATCTATCTATCTATCTATCTATCTATCTATCTATCATCTATCTATCCAGCTATCATCTATCTATCTTTCTTTATATCTGTCTATTATCTATCTATCTATCTATCTATCATCATATATCTATCTATTAATCTATCTATCATCTATCTATCTAGTATCTATCGATCTATTGTCTATCTATCTTTCTTTTTATGTCTGTCTATTATCTATCTATCATCCATCTATCTATTGTCTATCTGTCTATTCTATTATCTATGTATCTATCTATCTATCTATCTATCTATCTATCTATCTGTCTATTATCTATCTATCTATCTATCTATCTATCTATCTATCATCCATCTATCATCTATCTGTCTATCTGTCTATCTATCTATCTATCTATCTATCTATCTATCTATCTATCTATCTATCTATCATCTATCTATCGTTCTATCTATCTATCATCTATCATCCATATATCTATTATCTATCTGTGTCTATTTTATCTATCTATCTATCTATCTATCATCTATCTATCTATCTATCTATCTATCTATCATCCATATATCTGTCTATCTGTCTATTATCTATCTATCTATCTATCTATCTATCTATCTATCTATCATCTATCTATCATCCATATATCTTATATCTATCTGTGTCTATTTTATCTATCATCTATCTATCTATCTATCTATCTATCTATTATCTATCTTTCTATCTATCTATCTATCTATCATCTATCTATCATCCATATATCTATTATCTATCTGTGTCTATCTATCTATCTATCTATCTATCTATCTATCTATCTATCATCATCTATATTTCTTTCTATCTATTTATCTATCTATCTATCATCTATCTATCTATCTATCATCCATCTGTCTGTCTATTATCTATCTATCTATCTATCTATCATCTATCTATCATCCATATATCTTATATCTATCTGTGTCTATTTTATCTATCATCTATCTATCTATCATCTATCTTTCTATCTATCTATCAATCTATCATCTATCTATCTATCTATCTATCATCCATATATCTATCTATTGGTGTCTATTTTATCTATCATCTATCTATCATCTATATTTCTATCTATCTATCTATCTAGCTATCTATCTATCATCTATCTTTCTATCTATCTATCTATCATCTATCTATCTATCATCCATCTGTCTGTCTATTATCTATCTATCTATCTATCTATCTATCTATCTATCATCTATCTATCATCCATATATCTTATATCTATCTGTGTCTATTTTATCTATCATCTATCTATCTATCATCTATCTTTCTATCTATCTATCAATCTATCATCTATCTATCTATCTATCTATCTATCATCTATCTGTCGATCTGTCTATTCTATCTATCTATCTATCTATCTATCTATCATCTATCTATCCAGCTATCATCTATCTATCTTTCTTTATATCTGTCTATTATCTATCTATCTATCTATCTATCTATCTATCTATCTATCTATCATCATATATCTATCTATTAATCTATCTATCATCTATCTATCTAGTATCTATCGATCTATTGTCTATCTATCTTTCTTTTTATGTCTGTCTATTATCTATCTATCATCCATCTATCTATTGTCTATCTGTCTATTCTATTATCTATCTATCTATCTATCTATCTATCTGTCTATTATCTATCTATCTATCTATCTATCTATCATCCATCTATCATCTGTCTGTCTATCTGTCTATCTATCTATCTATCTATCTATCTATCTATCTATCTATCATCTATCTATCGTTCTATCTATCTATCATCTATCATCCATATATCTATTATCTATCTGTGTCTATTTTATCTATCTATCTATCTATCTATCATCTATCTATCTATCTATCTATCTATCTATCTATCTATCATCCATATATCTGTCTATCTGTCTATTATCTATCTATCTATCTATCTATCTATCTATCTATCTATCTATCATCTATCTATCATCCATATATCTTATATCTATCTGTGTCTATTTTATCTATCATCTATCTATCTATCTATCTATTATCTATCTTTCTATCTATCAATCTATCTATCATCTATCTATCATCCATATATCTATTATCTATCTGTGTCTATTCTATCTATCTATCTATCTATCTATCTATCTATCTATCATCATCTATATTTCTTTCTATCTATTTATCTATCTATCTATCATCTATCTATCTATCTATCATCCATCTGTCTGTCTATTATCTATCTATCTATCTATCTATCTATCATCTATCTATCATCCATATATCTT